>CM026391.1:61179566-61236294 GCA_014843695.1 Archivesica marissinica | reverse complement strand
TACATTTCTACAAGATATACACACTATCTCACCATATATACACACATTACTACAAGATATACACGCTGTCTCACCATATCTACATACACACCCTATATCACCATATCTGCATATATTACAACAATATATATCCACTATCTCACCATATCTACATACATTTCTACAAGATATACGCACTATCTCACCATATATACATACATTGATACTAAATATACGCACGTTCTCACCAAATCTACGTACATTACTACAAGATATAAGCACTATCTCACCAAATATACGTACATTACTACAAGATATACACGTTATATCACCATATAGAATTATTACAACAATAATATATATACACTATCTCACCATATCTACATACATTCTACAAGATATACACCACTATCTCACCAAATATACATACATTGATACTAAATATACACACTATCTCACCATATTTACATTCATTACTACAAGATATACACACTATGTCACCATATCTACACACATTACTACAAGATCTACACACTATATCTCCATATCTACATACATTCCTACAAGATATACACACTATCTCACCATATATACATACATTACTACAAGATATACGCACTATCTCACCATATATACGTACATTACTACAAGATATACACACTATCTCACCATATATACACACATTACTACAAGATATACACGCTGTCTCAACATATCTACATACATTACTACAATATATACACACTATTTCACCATATTTACATACATTACTACAATATATATCCACTATCTCACCATATATACGTACATTTCTACAAGACATACACACTATCTCACCATATATACATACATTACTACAAGATCTACGCACTATAGCACCATATATACGTACATTATTACAAGATATATCAACTATCTCACCATATTTACATACATTACTACAAGACATACACAGTATCTCATTATATCTACATACATTATTACAAGATATACACACTGTCTCACCATATCTACATACATTAATACAATATATACACACTATATAACATATCTGCATATATCACAACAATATATATCCACTATCTCACCATAACTACATACATTTCTACAAGATATACACACTATCACACCATATCAATGTATATTACTACAATAACTACACACTGTCTCACCATATCTACATACATTACTACAAGATATACACACTATCTCACCATATCTACATACATTACTACAAGAAATTATTCACTATATCACCATATATACGTTCATTACTACAAGATCTAAACACTATCGCACCATATATACATTCATTACTACAAGATATACACACTATATCACCATATCTACATATATTACTACAAGATATACGCACTATCGCACCATATCTACATAAATCCAGCATCTTCCAACACAAAACATGGATCTTACCATAACATTAGGTCGTCAGAACATGTATTACACCGTAGCGTTTCAGTTTTTGTAACTAACGTTTCAATTTTTTGACAGTAACGTTTCAATTTCTGACACAAGCGTTTCAGTTTCTGACACTAGCGTTTCAGTTTTTACCCGTTAACACGTAATTCTCCATAGAGTCCGTTTCAGTTTTTGACACTAGCGTTTCAGTTTCTGACACAAGCGTTTCAATTTCTGACACAAGCGTTTCAGTTTTTGTCATTGTTATTACAGTTTTTGTCTCCGTCGTTTCTATAGGCGACGATACAAACGCATGTTTGTAGCGTTAATCTGATTTTTTTTTCGGATCACTACTCCGGTATGAGGTCGGACCATTAATTGAGTCGCGGATTCGTCATTGTCTCTTCGAGATCTTTCCGACGATACCAAACAAGGCCAGTTTCATCGAAAGTTCATTTTTCTTCAAACTCAGTTACGATTAAAGGGAGATCATCAGTAATATAGATATATCGACTAATGATAGATCAAAATGAAGGGTAGCGTCGGACTCGTGACGTAGATACGCGTATATTAGAACTAACTTATAGTTACGTTTAAATATTTTTTTTATTTTCGTAAACGGGACTTTAAGAATATATCAAATCTTTAAACCGCTATATCTCTAAAAGTACTGGCCGTATAAATAAAGGAAAGATATCATCGTATGGGTCTGGCCGAGCTCTTTCCGACGATATCAAACACGGCCAGTTTCCTCTAAAGTTCATTTTTCTTCTAACTTATTTACGCTTAAAGGGAGCTAATCAGTATTATAGATATATCGACTAATGATAGATCAAAATGAAGGGTAGCGTCGGACTCGTGACGTCGATACGCGTATATTAGAACTAACTTATAGTTACGTTTAAATATTTTTTTTATTTTCGAAATTGGGACTTTAAGAATATATCAAATCTTTAAATCGAGCTATCTCTAAAACTACTGGCCGTATAAATAAAGGAAAGATATGGTCGTATGGGTCTCGCCGAGCTACGTCGATTTATATAGATTTCTACGCTCTAAGACCGAGTAGAAAAATTGATGATGTCTTAGGCCTAGTCTTTTAACTCCGTTATAAACAACGTACGCGGCGCTACCCCTATATCTAATAATCGAATTATGAATATCCGTATAAATACTGATGTGCAGGCCCGGGCCTAATGTCAGCTACGCGCCTGTATGGTTCTGGAATTGGAGGGTATCCTGCAACAAAAATGAATTAACGAATGCACTTTTAGAGGCGTCACCCAGATTAATAAGGGGGTGGATGATAAATAAATAAGTAAGGCTAACGGATGAGCATATTGGAAAGCAACATTTTCCTGTAGCGACCACACAGGTGTCACACCAGTCTGGACGTATACATTCATAAGCCAATGTTCGAACCCGAATCTCCGAGCGACGTCGTCTATCAAATAACGCATGTATTGCCATAAAATAGGCTTCGCGTGGAACTGATAGGCGTATTATGATAACAACATTGACACATACGCATGTTCTCTACAACTGTAATAAAGGATGCGCGCTGTAACACCGATCACGTGATTAGCATCGGGGATGTAAATAATTTATACAAATTTAAGTTAGCACGATAGCGAAACGAGTATTTGACATTTAACATTTCTTAATTACATTTACTGATTTCGGCGTCGATTTGTAGTTATTCGTAATTAATTACCTTTAGATTGTAAGGTGCATTCGGGACATATTTAACGACGCGAGATATTTAGAATTACCCGTATGAATGTGGCAGTCTGGCTCCTTGCTGTTTTCTCTTTAGATGCGGATGACCTGGTGATTAAGTTATGTACGGGCTTATCAGATAATCCGTTATGAGAAATGCTGTTGGTCATACCTTTAGTTGGCATTGACAATATCTGTATGTGAACGTATTAATTAACTTAGAATCATGAACCAATTTGCCAAGCGATATTTATAATTAACTGTGCTAGAAATATTTATCGCATTCCTGATAAGGTTATTTAGGGTCAACTGACAAATTTGCAACGCGATATTTATAATTAGCTGCGTCAGTGTTTGGTTCCGTGCTTAAGTATTTCTATGGCATTCCATGACACTAATGACGTATTTTGTAGTAAATACTGTTGTAAACGGATTTAGCCTTCATTTTGTGTACTGCTGGTGTTGGGGGAGTTGCTTAACTGAGATGTATCGTACGGTTGTAGCTGGGCTACGTGTCTTGAAGAAGGGCATGGAACAATGCCTAATCGGACATTTATATTAATCGTTGAATCACTCTATACGATAAAATATGTGTACTTTATTCGTGTTTCATATACGCTATGGCTATGACGTGTCTAGTGACATGGCCCTCTAAAACGTACATTACGGATTATTAATAATATATCTCGTTTTTATGGAATTATACGTAACGAGGTAAGATATATATTATTCATTTTCGTACATAGGTTAAGTTTGTATATAGAGTATAATTATGATTTCTTACTCGATAAAAACGTACGCCTAGCTCGAATAATATAATGAACTTACCCGTATATTCGTTGAAGCCGCTTGAGTACTAAGACCGTTCTAATAGGACTATATTTATATAGAAGCGTTGGTTATTTATGGATCGGTTCGTAGTCTATATTTATAGAATGGTACGAGATCGCTATTTATAAAGCTATTACCAATAGGCTATATAGTGACGCGTATACGAAAAAAAGCAAAGAGCTCTGTAGTGGTGGCGTATACGCAACAACCAAAGAGATCGGTAGTTGCGCGATATATCATCAATAGGCTCTATAGTGACGCGCACTCGCGTGACGTACTTCATATTCCCTTATATGCAAATGAGTTACTATAAATAGAAAAAGCAAAGAGCTGCATGTACTACTTATGTCAATGACTTTAATTATTTAGGAACGGTATTCAATTATACCGGCAACTTTGCTTTGAACCAAGAACATGTACATGGTAAACACTTTAAAAGCCTCGAATACATTATTATTTAATTGCAAAAAGATTGATTTATAGCCAAGTTATGCCAGATGCCTTTCTTGGATCTATACTGAACTACTCGTCAGAGATATGGGGCTATGAGCCTGGGAACAGGCGTCGATATATTTTGCTTGGTCAGTCAAATAAATATTATTTTAACACCGAGACTATCAATTGGGCCGTATTGAGCTTCTATCATTTTGCCAGAAGTTAAAAATTGAAAAATCGACAGACTGGAACCCAGGCTATGGGGCTATACCAAGTCCATGGAAACCGTAAGGATTCATTGGAAGTTCTGTAAACGTATACTTATTGACTGTTCGATTAAATACATGTACAGCCGGAGTATATGGCGAACTCGGTCGTTATCCTTTGTTTCTGACACATGTTAAAATAATAAAATAGTTGTTTAAAATTAAAAATTCTCACAACATACTAATCAGAACATTGTACCAACAAGGATTGTATGATTGCACTATAGGTTGTAAACATTGGGTATACAATGTTTGCTGAATAACTATGAATTTCCTAGGTGGAAGTCGTGATAGCGCAGTGGATGCGCATTCGCTTCAGGTGCGAAAGGGCCGGAGTTCGAGCCCCACTGAAGCCGTTACGAGTGTGCCATTAGGCAAGGCATTTAAATTACTACACGTTGCCTCTTCTCTCTCCCTCGTGGCGATGGATTCCATCGAGAATGAGGTCTCGAGAGTGATTAATATAAATTGTAAGAACTTGTTTCGCAATCGAGCTAAACTATATTTGTATAAACTAAACTATGGATTTCCTAATGTGTTTTGTAATAATAACGTTACTGACATGAAGGCGTTTTGCTATTATATTCAAACATTGTATCATTGATACATTTACCCAGGAATGGTTTGTGAATTTAGATAGTAGTCCAGTCCTTTGATAATTATAGATTGTTTAAAAATAAATTATGTTATGAGAGTTATATATATGTTATGCCACGAGTTGTTTATTGGTAGGTTGAGATTATCAGTTCATCCTTTAAGAATTCAAACTGGACGTTATGCAACAAATTGAACACCGAGAGATCATAGATACTGTAACTGCTGTAACAAATTAGAGGACGAATATCATTTTATATGTTCATGCTTTAGTAATTTACGCAAAAAGTACATACTTGTATATTACCTTTCTAGGCCATCAATGTATACGTTTTACAATTGCTAAAATCAACAGATAAGAATGTATGATGTACTAGTAACTTGTCCAAATATGTCAAAGAAGCATTGTCTTTAAGAAACACATTGCTGAATAACCAAATGCTTATTTGGTATATTATAAGTTCATCCTCTTTACCGTAATTTGTAATCAGTAATATACTGTATAATAATTGTCGTAACAATTGGTGTAGTGGACTTAGAGATGTATTGTCAAACATAGGTCTAAGTGAACAGTTCAATAATCGTACAGTTATTGGATTAGACGTTGCAAAGTCTATGATAGGGAACTTTTACCGAAATGTCTGGCGACAATGTGTTGTTAATGTGCCAAAATTAAGAACGTATAGGCTATTTAAGAGTGTCTTTATTCGAGAAAAGTATGTTGATCTAAACCTAAAACGTAATGAACGCTCACTGCTTGCTCAGTCAGTTAAGATGTGGTATCCTGTCTATCAGGTAGATACATTGTTGAAGCTATTGAACAAAGATTGTGTAGATTGTGCAACGAGGGTGCAATAGAGGACGAAACACATTTTGTAGTTAAATGTAACTTTTATAGCGACATAAGACACGATTACCTTAGTGACATCATATCAAAAGAATCGTATGCAAGAATGAGTGACTCGGATATACTTGTATACCTTATTAACATTTACCCACGAAGGTTTTCGAAGTATCTGGTGAATGCATACTTAAAACGTAGAAACAACTTGTTCTGTAACCGATAATTGATGTTTATTATAAATGTATGCCATTATTTTTTACCAGTAAAACTTTCATAGAAAATAAGATATACGCTACAAGAACTAATACTTAATACGAATATGTATGTATACTTATAAATGATCAGTTTATTAGGTGACGTATAGGCCCACGGGGCCGGGTGCGTCTTCTTGTTGTTTAATATTTGCTATATATATTTGTTGAAATGTACACATGTCACTTTAATAACAACTTACTTACTTATATTGATATACGCTTTCTTGTTGACTGATTGAAATTATATGAATATTGTTCATACTTATGATATGGTATATCACATGACCAGTAAGTATGTTAAATATAGTGTGCCTTTCGACGATGTACTATGTACAAGTCTTGTAAATAAACAACTGTTCTGTTCTGTTAAAACTGTTTCGCAATCGTTGTAAAATAATTAAAGTTGATACTGTGATTTCCTTGATGAATGAGATGCACACAGTACACGAACAGACGGACATACATGTACACAAACATGCATTACAACATGTCCTCGCATACAAATAAGCATGCAGGGTGGACATACATAGAAAGAGATTGCAAAATACGTCGTCTTATCGTTGAATATAGTCAAACCTGTCTTAAGCAGCCAGCCAATGGAATCACGTAAAGTAGCTGCTTAACGCAGGTGGCTGTTTAATAGACGTCAAATTTATAATAATACAACATATTGGGAATCTGGAAACTGGCTGCTTAAATACAGGTGGGCTGCTTAATGGAGGTGACCACTAACATAGGTTTCCCTGTAATTGCATATGTTTTATCTGTACATACGGACGTACAGAGATGATACCAACATAGCTGTATCGTAGATCCGACTTGCAATACACGGATTCACGTCCAACGTGCCACTGAACTACTGACCGGTCTGTATGAGATTTACACATTTTGTGTGTTTTGCGTTTATGTACCGTCGCTACCGGTTGCCTATAATAATTATGAGCAACGCCTCCTGAAGAGATTAGTAGTCTTAGATTTTTGGAAGATAGTGCAATGATACAGACAGAGACCAATTCCAGAGTCTTCTCTGATTCTTTTACGTGCACGGTGTAAAGCACCGACACGAGACCTCGTTTTAATGTCCCCTCTGAAATACTGTTAATTGTATTAGGGTCTGACGGGAGACCGAACCTGCGATTCCTGGATTACCAGTCCAACGTGTTAACCACTGGAATACAGCCTGTGAGTTCGACACAGTAAGATTACACCAAATATATCATAGAAGTATATCAAACTATTAGGTTTTAAGAAAATGAATATCAAAGGTGAGATAGTAACTCAGTCAGCTAGCAAATATCTCCTACATATCGTCTGATAATAAAAAATGTTGTTCTTAAACCAAAACGTCAATACTGAAATATCGAATATAATGACACGTGACTTACAAATTCAATGTTAATGTTACCTGTTTCCTATATGTATTTTTTATCAAAGGCTTCACAATAATTTCGTATTGATGTTATTAAGTTCCAAAATTAATATATTTTCGATTTTTTGCCGATTGAATGCGTCCTAGTCAATGTAGCATTACTCGTTAGAACACGATGCGACCTATCTACTAACTCACTAATTAAATTTACATAAATTTAATATTCCATACGGCCGCCGTTATAATGTTACTTAAGAATTAAACAGTTCACATGCTATATGAATACTCATTTATATCAAAACACAGTTAAATATACTGCACGTTGGGCTTGAAATTAATTGAAGCCGAGGACAGTGTCCGCCATTATACATTTAAGAAATCAAGTTATTATGTTCATTGCAATTATCGCAGTTTT
The DNA here is from genome assembly GCA_014843695.1 of Archivesica marissinica. NCBI lineage: Eukaryota > Metazoa > Mollusca > Bivalvia > Venerida > Vesicomyidae > Archivesica > Archivesica marissinica. Next base: position 61,228,172 of record CM026391.1, on the reverse strand, counting down.
AAATATATATTTTATAATTTGCACATTTATACGGCGTAGGAAATATATCATGTTGCTGCTTACACGTGTGTTACGTTACTCAAGCAGTACATATCGTCTGTCTACAATGAATATATACAGTATTCAACATTAACAACTTGACTGGCATACAAATGCAAAGCCTTAAGCTTTTATTGATAGAACAACTGGAAGGACTACGTGAAACATTTGAAGAAATCAGCCCCAGTTTTGATGAAAATATGTAAAGCATCAACACATGCTTAGCCTTTCTGTAGGAGGCTAAGCTCCAGACAGACAGTTGCTGATGGCAATATATATTATAATTTATTATAATAATAATAAAGACTTTATTTAACGAGAGAACTCATTTGAACAATTAATTCAATCTACCATGAGGCCCTCAACAAATTAAAACATGAAATAGCATAATGAAACATGTAAACAGTAACCAGTAAAACTTTCATAGAAAATAAGATATGATATTTTATTTCTGAATTCCAATAGGCTCAAAAGCCCATGAGGACATATACATGCATACTTGATGGCAAACAGTTTATTTATGCAAATTTATTTTAGCTCGATTGTGAAACAAGTTATAATAGCATAAATTATATAAATACTTGTACAATGTACATAGATATCAAACATAAAGAAATATATAGTTGTTCAAATTTGGAGAAGGTATTCATGATCATATTTTACATATAGTATGCATACTACAGTAATTACTCACATTTAAAATATTGCTATGTTGTAGCAGTTACTATAATATTATAATATTCCAGGTTATTTATATTGCTTATCTGTTCATTCGCTATTTAAATTGTCTCTCTAACTAATAATAAATAGACATTTTTAAAATGAAACCAATATGACGTTGATCTTAAATGAAACGAAATTATAAGAACTAATACTTATATTTATGTATAATTATAAATGATCAGTTTATTAGGTTATTGGTCTGTTCTTTGCACCACCTGATATATAAAGCTTTGAAGTGTGGGACAGAATGCGCTGTTTTAGTTTAAACAATATTTTATTCAATGAATATACATAGTATAATGATCACAATAAGAAAATACATGTAGGAATGAGGAGAAAGCAACTTGCTTATATGGTTACCTCTTTCCTACATAATGCGCTGTTTTGGTGTGATAAGGGGGGTGAATTCCACAAGTGTGACCCTGCATATAAGAAATATTGTCTAAAAGGTTCGGCAATTGGCTTAGGAGGGTAAAGTTGGAAATTAGCGGATGATCGCAAGTTTTGAGTTCGAACATCGGAAGTAAATCTGAATTACTCTTGCAGATAGACAGGTGCTAGGCCATTGAGAGTTTTAGACATTAAGACTGCTTTTTAAAAGCTAACCCTTTCTGGGAAAGTCATCCAATTGAGAGCAGAAAACAGTTCGGAGGAAGGAGTGTAAAAATCGTTGTCAAAATAGTGGATAACAATACTAAAAGGTAGAACACAGTTTGTTTAATCCTTCATCTTTTTGAAATGATGAACAACAGATCCCAAAATGCACCTTATATTATGACCGTTCTAGTTAAACATAGTTTATTTCAAACAATGTTATAACATATACAAATGTACACATGACATTGAGATATGCTTCAAATATTGATCTCTATATTCCAAGACCTAAATGTGAAATGTACAAGAAATCTTTAGAATACTCTGGTCCAAAGATATGGAATTGTTTACCATTGGAAATTAAGACGTCCAGATCTTTAAATATGTTCAAGACAAAATGTAAATTATGGATACAACAACTGTTTAAGCAGTAGACACTAGAAAGTTATATATATAATGATTGTCATTCAATATGCTTATGTCATTTTGTATTTCGATAGCATTACCGGATTTGTTTAAGTTACATTGTACAACATTATACATGTATATTGCATGGAGTAACTGTGTACTTTGGTTATAATTATTGTGTATGTGCATTAATGCTATAGTGTTAAGAACTTTAAGAGGGCCCTAAGGAAGATTAGTTCAGAACTAATTAGGTCACCCTCTATAAATAAAGAAATCTATTTATCTATCTACATTTTACACCATATATAGATGCATGTATAAAACAACAACAACAACAACATTTATTTATTTTAACAAATCGACATAAGTGATGCCTTCGCTAATGAATTGTATAATCATAATTATATGCATACAAACAAACATTTCGTGAAGTAGTTTTACATATGATAGATAGATATATACTTTTATTTCCTCCATTTCTGAAGAGCATAACATATTTACAAATCCTTATTAATATGTATGTACAAACAGTATAATATAAATGCACACATAACCCTGTTAATTGTCAGTTGAGTACTCGCAGCTGAACTATACGTGCATTAAATACATTGCAAGCACAGTTGTAGTACTCAATGAATCAATGCACAAACATCCTGATGCATCCAAGATAACAGAAAACAATTAGTTTACGGTAAACCCATTAAGCGTGTCATTACTCTATATAATAGTTGTGTTAAGAACACTCAGGGTCTCCATATGTTGAGCTTGAGGGATACATACTCGAGGTAATGGTATATTGCCGAAGCGAAAAGCAAGACAGCTACTAATATGTATACATGCGAATTATGCATTGTTGACTGGTATCTGACCTAATGAATTGCACTATAATCTTCATATGATACTATTCACATACACACTTAAATTACAATATTTGATTTCTTAAAAATTTACAAATATTTACAGGAACTCTTCATTTATCGGTTGACATAAGACAATTAAATTTCCTTAAATTCGGCCAAGATATGGTTGGCATGTATTTAGATCGACTATTAGAATATTTCTGGCATATAAGTAAAACATGATATTCAGATTCTACAACATTTAATTGACAGTGTTGACAAATTCGGTTTATTCTTTCAGTACCGTACCATTATATCGACCAGTTTCAATAGAGATAATCATTTTCTATTTTTTGAAAATGGAGCAGAACCGAAAGCTATAGTTTATAGAGGTCTTCATCGATCCTGCAGAACCTCTTGGCCAGTTGACGATTACAAGAACCAATCGTACATTCAATTCCTTTCTGTTGTGATGTGTTACCAAGATATGGAGCTACGGGGAAAGCTGAATGAAAGAAAGAGACTATCCTATCGTCAAAATAAGATTTTGCATTCATCACAAATGTCTTAGTTTATAAAGTCATCGTGCCAGATGGAATCCATCGCCACGAGGGAGAACTTGCTAAGGGCACAATCGTAACGGCTCCAGTGGGGTTCGAACTCGGTGCATTTCGCACCTAAAGCGAACGCGCTACCACTGCGCTATCACGACTTCCACAAAGGTCTTAGGTTAATTTACATTACTGAAGCTGAAATATAGCTTTAACCAATACATGAACCAATTAACCAATCCAGGAATATAGCTTTAACCAATACATGAACCATTTATCCAATCCAGGAATATAGCTTTAACCAATACATGAACCAATCAACCAATCCAGGAATATAGCTTTATCCAATCCACGAACCATTTAACCAATCCAGAAATATAGCTTTAACCAATCCAGGAACCATTTAACCAATCCAGCAATATAGCTTTAACCAATCCATGAACCATTTAACCAATCCAGGAATATAGCTTTAACCAATCCAGGAACCAATTAACCAATCCAGGAATATAGCTTTAACAAATCCATGAACCATTTAACCAATCCAGGAATATAGCTTTAACCAATCCAGGAACCAATTAACCAATCCAGGAATATAGCTTTAACCAATACATGAACCATTTAACCAATCCAGGAATATAGCTTTAATATAACATTAGCCAATAAATGAACCAATTAACCAATCCAGGAATATAGCTTTAACCAATACATGAACCATTTAACCAATCCAGGAATATAGCTTTAATATAACATTAGCCAATACATGAACCAATTAACCAATCCAGGAATATAGCTTTAATATAACTAACCAATCCATGAACCATTTAACCAATCCAGGAATATAACTTTAATAATAACATTAGCCAATTCATGAACCATTTAAACAAGCTATGAATATAGCTTTAATATAACTAACCAACCCATAAACCAGTTAACCAAATCCAGGAATATAGCTTTAATTTAACTAACCAATCCAGGAACCAGTTAACCAATCCAGGAATATAGCTTTAATACAACTAACCTATCCAGGAATATAGCTTTAATATAACTAACCAATCCAGGAATATAGCTTTAATATAACTAACGAACCCAGGAACCAGTTAACCAGTCCAGGAATATAGCTTTAATATAACTAACCAATTCATGAACCAGTTAACCAATCCAGGAATCTAGCTTTAATATAACTAACCAATCCAGGAACCAGTTAACCAATCCAGCAATATAGCTTTAATATAACTAACCAATCCAGGAACCAGTTAACCAATCCAGCAATATAGCTTTAACATAACTAACCAATCCAGGAACCAGTTAACCAATCCAGCAATATAGCTTTAATATAACTAACCAATCCATGAACCATTTAACCAATCCAGGAATATAACTTTAATAATAACATTAGCCAATTCATGAACCATTTAAACAAGCTATGAATATAGCTTTAATATAACTAACCAATCCATAAACCAGTTAACCAAATCCAGGAATATAGCTTTAATTTAACTAACCAATCCAGGAACCAGTTAACCAATCCAGGAATATAGCTTTAATACAACTAACCTATCCAGGAATATAGCTTTAATATAACTAACCAATCCAGGAATATAGCTTTAATATAACTAACGAACCCAGGAACCAGTTAACCAGTCCAGGAATATAGCTTTAATATAACTAACCAATTCATGAACCAGTTAACCAATCCAGGAATCTAGCTTTAATATAACTAACCAATCCAGGAACCAGTTAACCAATCCAGCAATATAGCTTTAATATAACTAACCAATCCAGGAACCAGTTAACCAATCCAGCAATATAGCTTTAACATAACTAACCAATCCAGGAACCAGTTAACCAATCCAGCAATATAGCTTTTATATAACTAACCAATCCAGGAACCAGTTAACCAATCCAGCAATATAGCTTTAACATAACTAACCAATCCATGAACCATTTAACCAATCCAGCAATATAGCTTTAGCATAACGCTAACAAATCCAGGAACCAGTTAACCAATCCAGCAATATAGCTGTATTATAACTAACCACTCCAGGAACCAGTTAACCAATCCAGCAATATAGCTTTAATATAACTAACCAATCCAGGAACCAGTTAACCAATCCAGGAACCAGTTAACCAATCCAGCAATATAGCTTTAATATAACGCTAACAAATCCAGGAACCAGTTAACCAATCCAGCAATATAGCTTTAATATAACTAACCAATCCAGGAACCAGTTAACCAATCCAGCAATATAGCTTTAATATAAGGCTAACAAATCGGCCAAATGATGTATTCAATTTCTTCATGTGTTTTGCTAACGAACATTTTTACTAACACCACACGTTGCGGTATATATTTACCCAGACGCGTAAAATGGTAGCTGAATATGATACCTTCTTATGTTTGCCCAACCTTTGCAGAACATGTTGACTTGCGATGGAACATGGATAAGTACAAAAACAAATAGTCTATATCAACAATCAATTATAATTGTAATGTACGTTTCACACCATTGTCCACAGCATATATATAAAATATACAATGTCCACAACATATTGTGGCCGTCGTGATAGCGTAGTGGTAGAGTGTTCGCTTCAGGTGCGAAAGGCCCGGAGTTCGAGCCCCATTGGAGTCGTTACGAGTGTGCCCTTAGCCAAGGCACTAAATTCCACATTGCCTCTTCTCTCTCCCTCGTAGCGATGGATTCCATCAGGAATGAGGTATCGAGCTTTATTAATATAAGTTGTAAGAACTTGTTTTGCAATCGAGCTATAAATAAGTTTGTATAAACTAGCATATATATATAGTTATATATATGCAAACAGCAGTAAGGCACCTCATACACATCGCTTAGTACTGGTTAACCACTTAGGTCGGATAAGCTTGCCCAGGTAAACATTTCTACGTCTCCGCAAAGGGTTTGACATTAAGGGAACATACATACATTATTACACTCTCCGTGATATCCGCTATTATATGAGATCGCAGGTTCGATCCCTCATTTGACCCTAATAAAATTAACAGTCTTTCAGATGGGGCGTTAAACCGAGGTCTCGTGTCGGTGCTTTACACCGTGCACGTAAAAGAACCAGATGAGACTCTGGAGTGTGTCTCTGTCTGTATCATTGCACTATCCTCCAAAATCTAAAATGACTAATCTCTTCAGGAGGCGTCGCTCATATGGGCAACCAGTAGCGACGATAAATAAACTTAAAACACAAGAATCTACATATTATTTTAAAGCTATATAAATAACACAATGTCAGCCTAACGAAGGCGCATTATACTTTAACCCATTCAACCCCAAGTAACTGACATGGACTGGTGCATGCTATTTTTAGACCAATAAATTAATAAGAAAATTACATTTGGACCAGTTCATTTATCAAAATGGGTAATTTTATCTAAAAATAGTAATAATTATTACTGGCAAAAAAGTGCAAATCCTGATGAGACGGCTCGTTACGAGCCGGCTCATCTGGATCTACACTTTTCATAAGCTTAATTAGAGGCCTGTGGGGTTGAAAGGGTTAATGAAGGTTTTTAAAAAGGGGAATTCCAATGCATAGTTGATGAACTTGATGTAGACATTAGTGAAGGAAGAGTGTTTGTGCATTCAAAGATTTAAATAATGGAAGGGCACGATGACGTGATAATTTCCTAAATGAGTTTTTGAAACACGGTTTTCCGTTTTTAATTTCATATTTGAATAAACGTTTTATAAACGTTTAAATGACTGATATTTTCCACACCGCTGGTCAGAATGATTTAGCATACCTCTATATAAAAAGGGAGACCAAGAGTTACCTGAAAACTGGTTCGATCCCCCGTCCGACCATAATAAAATTGACAGTCTTTCAGATGGGACTTTAAACCGAGGATCGTGTCGATGCTTTACACCGTGCACGTGAAAGAACCAGATGAGACTCTGTCTGTATCATTGCACTATCCTCCAAATATTTATAATGACTAATATCTTCAGGAGGCGTCGCTCATATGAGCAACCGGTAGCGACGATAAATAAAACGTAAGACGCACATGACAACTATAAGGTAATTGCAATACTCACTACCTGTGGAAGTCAGTTTCGATAATTTTAAACACAAGGCTTAATAAATGTTAATGAGTATTACAACGACTATATTGAGGAGCAGACAGGTGTGCGTTGAGGAACAGGCAGGTGTGCGTTGAGGAGCAGGCAGGTGTGCGTTGAGGAGCAGGCAGGTGTGCGATTAGGAGCAGGCAGGTGTGCGTTGAGGAGCAGGCAGGTGTGCGTCGAGGAGCAGTCGTGTGTGCGTTGAGGAGCAGGGATGTGTGCGTTGAGGAGCAGGCAGGTGTGAGTTGAGGAGCAGGCAGATGCGTTGAGGAGCACGCAGGTGTGCGTTGAGGAGCAGGCATGTGTGCGTTGAGGAGCAGGCAGGTGTGAGTGAGGAGCAGACACGTGTGAGTTGAGGAGCAGGCAGATGCGTTGGGGAGCAGGCAGGTGTGTGTTGAAGGAGCAGGCAGGTGTGCGTTGAGGAGCAGGTATGTGTGCGTTGAGGAGCAGGCAAATGCGTTGAGGAGCAGGCATGTGTGCGCTGAGGAGCAGGCATGTGTGCGTTGAGGAGCAGGCAGGTGTTCGTTGAGAAGCAGACAGGTGTGCGCTGAGGAGCAGGCAGGTGTGCGTTGAGGAGCAGGCAGGTGTGCGTTGAGGAGCAGGCATGTGTTCGTTGAGGAGCAGGCAGGTGTGCGAGTACATTTTGTATCCTACATGGGTTAATAAATATCATGCTTAATGAAAGCAAAGTCGTTTATGTATGTTATAAAGATTGCACGAAAGTCGTTCATTTTGGTTGTCAGAGAAAATATAATGCTGTAGGAACTTGTTTCGCAACCGAACTAAAAATATTTTATTGGCTAAATTAAGGCATTAAATATGGAGCCTCTTTATATGCAATGGATACGATGTTGCCCTCGCAACCGAAAGGTAGTGAGTTCAAGCTGCCTCACAGAAAAACGGCAGTTGTTTCCAAATTGCACATTCTCTCGCCCACATTGCGATGGATTCCATCATGAATGAGGTCTCGAGAGCGAGTAAGCGAATCTTGTTAGAATGTGTTTCACACTCAATCTAAAAGTAAATATAAACTAGTTTATGTGAACACAAACTTACAGACGAATATGTTGTCCAGTGGTTAACACGCTGGACTGGTAATCCAGGGATCGCAGGTTCGATCCACCGTCTGACCATTCATTTATCTCCGGTTAAAAATAAATCATGTGTGTGCTTTAAGATTAGTAAGATGTAACGCACGAATATTTCGTGCGTGTATAGTATTTCAAGTGTTTATCGGTTTGGGTCGCATATCGAGTCTTTGCATTGTGTAGTTTAGACGTGCTGCTTAGATACCCTGCCCACTCACCCATATTATTTGCGGTTGACTAGCTATATAACATGGTTTAATGAAGTAAGTAAGTAAGTAAGTAAATTCTTTATTTAGAGAGGGTAACCCATTTAGCAAGGCTAATCTTCCATGGGGCCCTCTTAAACATAAAACATATGTATACACACATGACATACAAAACAACTGAACTAAACGACATGTGGTATTAGAACTAATAAAAGTAAGAACGCATCTACGTAAACTACGAGTTGTATGCATGGATTATGAACAGTAATTGACAGTATTAGTAAATATTAGACATCCAGCCATTTTAAACAATTCGATTTGAACAAAATAAATGAGCTTGAAGTTTTTATTTCCAAGGGTAGACAGTTCCAAACAATTGGTCCCGAGTATTAAAGGCTACCCTTAAACATCACACAATTTGCGGTAGGTATATACAAATTTAGATTTGTATTTGAACGAAGTGTTAAAAATGCATTATCAGTTTGTGATTTTTGTTGGAACATGTCATGGAGATAATTAGGATAAAAATCATTAGACATTTTAAACATGAAACATGCTTTAAGATAAAAGATTCGTCGGTCAAATCGCTGGATGTTACGACACTTCAAAGCTTCATTGAAGCCGTGATATTCGTTACCTAAGATTGTACGACAGGCACGTTTTTGTATGAAGATTATTGCTTACTTGAAATATGTGCTTACAGGCAAAATTGATGTATTTACTATTTGCATAATTATTCTAGGGTTATAATCTAGGGTTATAAATAATGAATTATAATAGGACATTGATACTTGAGTATTGATATTATTGTTAGTAAGTGTGTTGGAGGATAGTGTTGGTGTATTGATGTAGGACAGCAGAATATACCGCTGCTCAAAAGGATGTCTCCACTCAGAAAATAGGTCATACAATTTTATTCTACATAACTATTCCATTATTTTTATATGATTACTTAAATTCATTATCTTGTACATAAACAAGTAAAATTTAACAAAAATCGGTTAACAAAAACTGTTCATTTCGTCCCATTAAAAACGTCGCCCTCCAAATCCAAATTCACAAAAAGCCAGTATGTCAGTATTTGGTATGTCCGCCGAGAGCTGCCACACAAGCAACACATCTTCTCATAGAGGTAGCTATGTTACTAATCATAGCCTGTGGAATGTTCCTCCACTCTTGATTGAATGCAACATGCAGGTCCTGGACGTGTGCTGGTGGTGGTACCCGCTTGTACACCCTATCCTTAAGATATGCCCATACATGTTCTATGTGTGCAAGATCGGGCGATAGCGCTGGCACGAATGTTATCCAGAAGTAGAGACATATTGTGATGTCGTTTTATAAACAAAATGAAACAATTGTTGATCTTTTAGTTACATTTCTGTAAGAGGTCACGAATTAATTAAATTTATATTGTTTGGCAACTCACCTGTACAGTGCACGTGCTAAACGTGCACAACGTCTCACCTGTGCAGAATAAGTCACGGATCAGTGGTTTTAAACAAATTTACTTTTAATTAAGTGACAAGTGAGTAGTGTATTGGAAAAATATATTTGTTATCACTAAAATTGATTTTGGCGGATTTTATGGGTAAAATAAGTAATATGAAATCTCAAAATTCTATTTTGTGAATTTTGGAATTGAGGCGTACCACCTTAAATCATCTTAAATATGTACTTTTTATTAATAGATGTGTTTCATGTTTGCACATCTTGTGGATGAGATATGTGAGATAATAAATAATAAAAGAATGAATAAATTGATCCACTCAGAACATTTTCATGGTGTATTTCTCAGGTGGGGACTTTCTTTTGAGCATCGGTGTAAGTAAGTAAGTAAGTAAGTAAGTAATGTGTTTATTATAGTGACCTGTGTACATATCAGACAATATTTACATATAAATTATACAATTAAATACACCCGACCAAATGGGCCTATAAGTCACTTACAAATATAATACTAGAAACATATCACTTGATAAAACACATACAACATTGTTTCTCTGACAAACAAAAATAGTCGATTATAGTAGTTATATCAAAACTAGAAATGTGGCCAAGGGACATATACATGTATGTTCCACTTCGTCTCTTCTCTGCAGAGTCTAGGACCATAAATCAGTCTTGTATAACATATCACAGTGAGGTTTTAATAGACCTAAAAGGTTGATTTACCCGTAACACAAAATACGGACGGACGCACCGACGGACGGATGGACAAGAGCAAATGTATGTACCATCAAACTCGGGCACACACCATGGGACATAACTAGTCCAGGTGGGACACACACCATGGGACATAACTAGTCCAGGTGGGGCACACACCATGGGACATAACTAGTCCAGGTGGGGCACACACCATGGGACATAGCTAGTCCAGGTGGGACACACACCATGGGACATAGCTAGTCCAGGTGGGGCATACAGCATGGGACATAACTAGTCCAGGTGGGACACACACCATGGGACATAACTAGTCCAGGTGGGGCGCACACCATGGGACATAACTAGTCCAGGTGGGACACACACCATGGGACATAACTAGTCCAGGTGGGGCACACACCATGGGACATAACTAGTCCAGGTGGGACACACACCATGGGACATAGCTAGTCCAGTGGGGCACACCCATGGGATATAACTAGTCCAGGTGGGGCACACACCATGGGATATAACTAGTCCAGGTGGGACACACACCATGGGACATAACTAGTCCAGGTGGGGCACACACCATGGGACATAACTAGTCCAGGTGGGACACACACCATGGGACATAACTAGTCCAGATGGGGCACACACCATGGGACATAACTAGTCCAGGTGGGACACACACCATGGGACATAGCTAGTCCAGGTGGGACACACACCATGGGACATAGCTAGTCCAGGTGGGGCACACACCATGGGATATAACTAGTCCAGGTGGGGCACACACCATGGGATATAACTAGTCCAGGTGGGACACACACCATGGGACATAGCTAGTCCAGGTGGGGCACACACCATGGGATATAACTAGTCCAGGTTTCATTGTGCAAAGTTTGGTTGAGCATAATACACAAAACAACAAATCAGATCATCTATAAATACGGTTTCTTCTTCTAATATACGCTTTCACTAGATATTTAGAGACTGTTCTTGGATAATTGGCAATCAAGAACACCATTTTGCTATCACATGTCATACGAATATATTGTTCATTAGGTGTATTGTTGTTATCGTTATATGAATGCATTGTTGTTGTTACAGTGCCACACATTTAATGAAGTGCTCATTCATTTATGAAGTGTTTTTATTAACTTATATTAATATTGTGTGTTCGTGCATATCAAATAGTTGGAGGACAGTGTTTAATTCATTATGAACGGTAATATGGATGTGCGATTCATTTACATTCTACATAGTAGAAAGTGGGGCAATGGCTTGTGGAAAAATGAATATTTTAATGGACATTATTACAATTTTGCATATATATATATGCATTGTTATTGCTATTCAAAGATAATGAATGTTTTTTGTATTATGATATGGTACACAATGTAATAGACAATCCTAAAATCCATTATAGTATTAGTGTTTATTTCTTCAATTATTAGAGAGATAGTTTATCTCTCTGGAATTGTTTATCTCCTAATTAGAATGATTTATCTTATTAGGAGATAAATAATTTATTAACGTTTGAATTAGGAAATAACTATTAAAATTAACAGTCTTTCAGATGGGATTTTAAAACGAGGTCTCGTGTCGGTGCTTTATACCGTGCACGTAAAAGAACCAGAGTTTATTCTGGAATGGGTCTCCTTCTGTATCATTGTACTATCCTCCAAAAATCTAAAATGACTAATTTCTTCAGGAGGCGTCGCTCATATGGGTAACCGGTAGCGACGATAAATAAACGTAAAACACACACATTGTCTTTTTGAGCCTCTTTCAATAACCAACACAATGATGGATTATTGCGTTTAATTCACAAGCATTGAGCGCAAATATGTATAAATAAGTAGACCTCAACAGTTTTATTTTCAAAAATCGTCTATTATTAATTTGTATGACTTAGTGTATGTTGATAACAACAATGGAGATAAATGAGATATTGTTGTTAGAGTTTCAATAAGCTATCATAGCTTCCACTTAGACCCATTATTGTAAATATGTGTGTGAAGATTATGTATATTGTGTAAATCAAGTCAAATAAGCATGTTTATAACACATTAGTTAGTGTCGTGTAATGGCCATACATGTAATACTATTAACACTATTGTTGTGAATGTATGCATTGTATCACCCTGTATACCCTGGTGTGTTTCGGCAGGTTTGCAGTATCGGTACACGTCAATCTGTCGTTATAGTTACCAATAGTTTGTATGAGAAGAACTGATAGAAGAAATGTGTCGTTGAACGACAGTGGTGTTCCACAATCGACTGCATTGATTCATAAGGACTATTGTGTTTTAATATAAGTTGTACCGGACATAGCTGATATCCAACCTGGAATATATTATTTATTATATGGTATGTAAATTAAAAGTTTATTAACCATTTCAACCACAAGTAACTGACATGGACTGGTGCATGCTATTTTTAGACCAATAAATTAATAAGAAAATTAATTTGGACCAGTTCATTTATCAAAATGGGTAATTTTATCTAAAAATAGTAATAATTATTACTGGCAAAAAAGTGCAGATCCTGATCAGACGGCTCGTTACGAGCCGGCTCATCTGGATCTACACTTTTCATAAGCCTATTTAGAGGCCTGTGGGGTTGAAAGGGTTAAACAGCAGTTGGACAATGCTTTTAAAAATGAGCATGAATAAGGCATCCTGGACCACACACGTGAGTTCATAGCGTTAATACTTCGTCCAGTGTCTGTGTTTTACGTTTATTTATCGTCGCTACCGGTTGCCCATAATTATGACTGACGCCTCCTGAAGAGATTAGTCATTTTAGATTTTGGAGGATAGTGCAATGATACAGACAGAGACCCAGTCCAGAACCTCCTCTGGTTCTTTTACGCGCACGGTGTACAGCACCGACAAGAGACCTCGGTTTAATGTCCCATCTGAAAGACTGTTAATTTGATTAGTGTCAGACGGGGGATCGAACCTGCGATCCCTGGATTAACAGTCCAGCATGTTACCACTGGACTACAGATCCGTCTGGTTCTTTTACATGCACGGTGTAAATCACCGACACGAGAACATCGGATTAAAGTCCCATCTGAAAGACTATCAATATTATTAGGATCGGACGGGGGATCGAACCTACGATCCATGGATTGGGCAGTCCAGCGTGTTAACCAATGTATTACTGGCCCGAATGGCTCTTCCAATGTTCGTTTCCAGGTTGATCTGCAGTTTCGGTCCCTTTACTTCCGGTCACGTGGTAACTCTCGTTACATCCCGTGATCTAACTGGATGTATATTCTCATGACAACATATATCACAATGCATTGATTTACATGTTCCTATAATATGTTCACTATATAATACTTAATTACAATTACAAGTTCCTGTTATGTGGCGTCCGTGATCCAGCGGTAGAGCGTCTGATTTGGAATCGAACGGTCCCGGGTTCGATACTCGGTCAGGCCACGTATGTAATGCCTTTGAGCAAGTCAAGGTTACCGCATCAATCCTAGTATATTACAATATCAGTCTACGTGTGTTATCACTTTGTCTCGTGCACAAAGCTTACAACGTGTTCGTGTACAAAGCGATGCGCTATCAGTACCATTGATCAATATCATAATTATACACCTGCGTGCCTTGTAAGTTTGGAAGGAATAGTTCGTACTAAACCAGTGTGTTGTGTTAATCGATTTCGGGATGGGTCGTATCTTATGTTGCTATAACTTGTGGCCCGTCCTTTTATTTTTCAAGAGCATCTCTTACGGTGATCAAATTATCTCGCGGCATATATACCATGATGCGTGCATAAACCCAATATCTACACAGTGTTTGGATCTACTTTATACTAAATTGATGTAAATGTAACTCCTGAAACACGGTATCCATGGTAATGTGTGAATATATTTTAATGTCATTTATAATAATTATATGTTGTCTAACTGGATGAGTGTGCAGACTCGTGATATAGATTCAGTCCTCGACAGCATGTATATGTTCCTTGTATGTATACGTTTATGTATGTGTGTAAGTATATGTACAGTCAAACCTGTCTTAAGCAGCCAGCTAAGGGAATCACAGAACGTGGCTGCTTGGCACAGGTGGCTGCTTAATAGAGGTCAAATGTAGAATAAAAGAACATATTGGGAATCTGGAAACTGGCCGCTTAATACAGGTTGGCTGCTTAATAGAGGTGACCACTAACACAGGTTTGACTATGTATGTATTTATTATATTATGCTAAATATCGCATTGTATATTCTGTAAATGTGTGCGCTCCTGTGTAATTTGTATATTCGTATATGTAAATATTTACTGTTGTGTTCTCCTATAATTGGAGGAAATAAAAACATTTTTATTATAAACTGTTTTATGCACATGTATACATATTATATTATGCAGCGAACATGGCGATGAGAACATGGTTTACTGTTTCCACAGGCATATACATCATCTTTTTCTGGATCCACATCGTGCATGGCAACAATGCAAACGCTACTGTGTAAGTATTATGCTGTTCCATGTATTGTATTAATATTTAATTATTTATTAATAGTTATATTCGCGTTATATTCACATATTTTATTATTTATTTTACGATTGCGAAGCAAGTTCTAACAACTTATATTAATCATTCTCGTTGACGCGGATGGAAGCGTAAATGTGGTCATTCGTGTTGGAGGAAACCGGAGTACCCGGAGAAAACCCACTTGCCCGATCTGGCGATCACCGTACCATCTCACATACTTCCCGGTCCGAGGATCGAACCCTGGTTGAATTGGTGAGAAGCGAGGGCGCTCATCACTACGCTAATCACATAGTATGTATAAAACTATACGGTTATTATCATAACATAACATCGCATTGTCAATTCATGTATTTACCTGCTATGCATATGTGGCTTTTCAGCAGACACGCCTATATACACCGCTGGCTGTTCGGTTTTCAGGGGTAATTTGCAATAGAAATGTGCACAAATGTAAACGTGTCCGGTATTCAGAAAAGAGAGGTTCCGGTTTAGAGAGGTTTTTTTACAATGAACAAAGAAGGGAACATATCGGAACCGCGAAAATTGTCCCGTTTGGAGGGAATTCCGATTTAGAGGGGTTCCGGTTTTGAGGGGTTTCACTGTATAGGCAAGGAACACTCTTACGGACACTACTCTGGTCACATGGTTTAGTATTCGTCTTATATGTGACCCACATTTCTCCATATATGTTTCATAATAACTATTTCATTGCCATTCACGGTCAAAACTATTTCTCCGAGATGCTGTGGACGACCCGATGATCTATAGCCAGATGCATCGAGGTCCCCGAAGGGCAATTGTATAGTTGTTTCATTATATAACACAGTTCTAAAACGCAATAATTCCGCAACACTAACGCTCACAAAGCCGACAGATTCTCCTATTTGTTGACTTGTTACGCTTCTGTGCAATACCAATGTTTACATCTATCCGCGTTCCATGAAACGGAAATAATGACGAGTCGCGTGCTCCAATGCGTTTTCATTGGCTATATTTATCATGTGAGTCACCGACGGATCTGTAGTCCAGTGGTAACATGCTGGACTGGTAATCCAGGGATCGCAGGTTCGATCCCCCGTCTGACCCTAATAAAATTAACAGTCTTTCAGATGGGACGTTAAACCGAGGTGTTTTACACCGTGCACGTAAACTAACCAGAGGAGATTCTGCAATGGGTCTCTGTCTGTATCACTGCACTATCCTCCAAAATCTAAAATGACTAATCTCTTCAGGAGGCGTCGCTGATATGGGCAACCGGTAGCGACGATAAATAAACGTAAAACACACTCATCGCTAAGATTCCGGTCTCCGTGTATAGTGTTATTATCGTATGCCTGCTGTGTTCTAATTTAATATACACGATGAACATTCTAGTTGGTATACAAGTGTATGGTAGCAATATATTTGAAAAGTGTGAGTCAGTTTGGACAGTAATATGACTTTTAGAACAATTAGAACCGTATTATCCCATGAATCAGTATCAGTATATTATATTAACCCATTCAACACCAAATAACTGACAAGGATTGGTCCATGGTATTTTTAGACCAATACATTAAGTTACTAATACAAAAAAATACATTTGGTACATTTGGTACATTTGGATCAGTTCATTTATTAAAATTGGTAAATATTTTGCCTAAAAATAGTAATATTACCGGCAAAACGTGCAGATCCTGATGAGACGGCAGTTCATTTATCAAAATGGGTAATTTTGTCTAAAAATAGTAATATTACTGGCAAAACGTGGAGATCCTGATGAGACGGCAGTTCATTTATCAAAATGTGTAATTTTGTCTAAGAATAGTAATATTACTGGCAAAACGTGGAGATCCTGATGAGACGGCAGTTCATTTATCAAAATGGGTACTTTTGTCTAAGAATAGTAATATTACTGGCAAAACGTGGAGATCCTGATGAGACGGCTCGTCTGGATCTGCACTGTCAGTAAGCCGATTTAGAGGTATGTAGTGTTGAAAGGGTTAACATCATTTATTTCAGGTCAACTATCATGGATGAACTGTTTAACGGCTACGACAAGAAACTACCACCTAAATACGACAGAGGTATGCATATACGAACTTATTATTTCCATGAAAAAAGATTCACGTCCAGGTCAGACGGTGTTATTGATATACAGTCAAACCTGTCGTAAGCAGCCATTCAAGGGAGTCAGAGAAAGTGGCTGCTTAGCACAGGTGGCTGCTTAATAGAGGTCAAATATATAATAAAACAACTGATTGTGAATCTGGAAACTGGCTGATTAATACAGGTTGGCTGCTTGATGGAGGTGACCACTAACACAGGTTTGACTGTAGTGGTCTGGGATTGGTTGAAAAAATGTAGCGAAGCCCTTAAGAGTTATTGATACATGAACTGATTGGCTGAGTCAGCAATAGTTAAAATGACTTCTAAATATTAAAATACAATATATGAGCTGCAATTTGGAATATTTTAGAATATTTGCAGACTATTTGGTGACAAATAAATTCCATATTATAAATGCAGGTATCAGTGCAACATTCACCACCAAATCCCTCTCAGAGTAGGGGGTGGGTGCCATTAGTGGGAAATAAAAAAACGAAATCGGTCAACCCATTGAAATTTGACATTTTCTTGTGGCTCAAAGGCCAGTCTGTTGAAAACTACTGTCTTTTGTGCCAAACTAATTTTGAGGAACATATAATGGCACTGCGTGTTATAATGATGGCCTATGGAAATGTCAATAGCTGTGTCTGACCTACAGCACTGTGCTATGTATTGAAATCGGATCTGTTAATTGTCCAATAGAAATCGCTGTTACAACTGGTTAGTTCGATCCGCCGAAATTCTGAAGAGCAACAAGCCTGAACATAGCCGTGCTCCAAGCTAAGCCTCGACATCAGATAGACTATTCGCCCGATGGAAATCGCTATCACTAAAGACATGTTCGGCTAGCGTTGGATCAATAAAACGTCTGATCAAAACTATCAGATTAATTATTTTTATTTAAATACCTATGGATTCCGTTTAGGTATCAATCACAGCATTAAAATAGAACACAACACAATGTACTGAATATTATTTCTGTAGTCACCATTAACTAATATAAACTATTGGTTAAATAACCGATTTACCCACGACGGCTAATGGGACAGATATTCTGTCGCGACGGAGGTCGGATATATGTTATGTGAAACACATTTAGTATCACATCAGCCCGCATAATGTTATGTTACATACTCAAAAACGATAGTAACGCATACGTTAGCATAATAGTCAAATAAGGTTAGCACAACTCACTTATAACTTATAAACATTCACTCGCTCGGATGTTTTTTTCTACTGTGAATTTTACCACATTATACTTTAGTTTATAGCGATAGTGTATACACATTTATTTTAGCTCGATTGCGAAACAAGTTCTTTCAACTTATATAAATCGCTCTCGAGACCTCATTCCTGATGGAATCCATCGCCACGAGGGAGAGAAGAGGCAACGTGGAATTTAAATGCCTCGCCTAAGGACACAATCGTAACGGCTCCAGTTTATAGCGATGACATTAGTGTTAGGAATGTTGTCGGAAATAACACAACCAGGTGACAAAAATATGAAAGCCGTAAAAGGTTTGAATTATTTAACAAACATAAGTACATGTATTTCATATTCGCGTAGACTTTTCCGCACAACCATAACACGTGTAGACCACCCGCATTTTCTTGGTAAGAACCAGTACTCAACTCTCCGACCTCCATATGATACTGACAACTTTCTCACATACCATCATTAATTGTATCACTGAATACAGTCAACCCTGTCTTAAGCAGCCAGACAAGGGAATCATACAAATGACTGCTTAGCACAGGTGGCTGCCTACTATAGGTAACATGTATAATAAAAACATCAGGAATCTGGAGACTGGCTGCTTAATGCAGGTTGGTTGCTTAATAGAGATGACCACTAACACATGTTTGACTGTAGTGTATGTGAATACAATATGGTCGTTCGTTCCTATTAAATTATGCACGGTAAACACTACAACATAATATCACAACGGCTGCTGTAGCAAACAATATGAACATCTATGACCATTGAAACATGTCTTAGTGCTGTCAAATTTACATATATCGACGCGCACTTTGCAGTTTTAATGACCAATTAAGTGACTGGTTCGATGTATCGATCGGCATACTACAAGGACGCTCATTATCGCCGCCCATGTTCTATCTATATGTAAATGCTTTAGGTATAGCGATATACAATAGCCTGAGAGAAATTATTATTGATAATTCAGAGACAAGTCACTTCCTGTAAGTTCCGTGCCGGAAATAGAAGGTGTGGATTACTGGTTTAATTGACAATGCTATTGTGTGTTTTACGTTTAGTTATCGTCGCTACTGGTTGCCCATATGAGCGACGCCTCCTGAAGAGATTAGTCATATTTTAGTTTGGAGGATAGCGCAATGATACAGACGGAAACCCATCCCAGAGTCTCCTCTGGTTCTTTTACGTGTACGATGTAAAGCACCGACATGAGACCACGGTTGAAATTCCCATCTGAAAGATTGTTAATTTTATTAGGGTCAGACGGGGGATCGAACCTGCTATCCCTCTGACGATGCTATCTATTGTGTGCGCATATTTATAGATATTGCAAGTTGTTAGTACGTGTATTTATTATGGGATTATAAACACTTGGTACAGGAGAGGGATCTACATAAGTAGTGTATACTTTCTTCTCAATCCTGTTGACACACTTATATTATAAAAGACGATGTATGTACATACAGTCTACTTCCACTATGTCGAACTCCGTCGGACCGAACAAAATACTTCGACATAACCGAAGTTTGACTTAACGATATTTGATATAAACATATCTAGTTATATGTACAATGATAGTGTTTGATCCGACTTCGAGATAACCGGAGAATTCGACATAATCGACTTTGACATAGCGGACAATAAGTCAACCAGCCAGTAAGTCAGCCAGACAATAAGTAAGTCAGCCAGTAGGTCAGCCAGCCAATAAGTAAGCCAGCCAGTAGGTCAGCCAGCCAATAAGTAAGCCAACCAGTAAGTCAGCCAGACAATAAGTTTAGCCAGCCAGTAGGTCAGCCAGCCAATAAGTTTAGCCAGCCAGCCAGTAAGTCAGCCAGCCAGCAAGTCAGCCAGCCAATAAGTAAGCCAGCCAATAAGTAAGCCAGCCAGTAGGTCAGCCAGCCAATAAGTAAGCCAACCAGTAAGTCAGCCAGACAATAAATCAGCCAGCCAATAAGTAACCCAGTCAGTAAGTCAGCCAGTAGGTCAGCCAGCCAATAAGTAAGCCAACCAGTAAGTCAGCCAGACAATAAGTAAGTCAGCCAGTAAGTCAGCCAGCCAATAAGTAAGCCAGCCAATAAGTCAGCCAGACAATAAGTAAGCCAGCCAGTAAGTCAGCCGGACAATAAGTAAGCCAGCCAGTAAGTCAGCCAGACAATAAGTAAGCCAACCAGTAAGTCAGCCAGACAATAAGTAAGCCAGCCAGTAAGTCAGCCAGCCAGTAAGTAAGTCAGCCAGTAGGTCAGCCAGCCAATAAGTAAGCCAACCAGTAAGTCAGCCAGACAATAAGTAAGTCAGCCAATAAGTAAGCCAGCCAGTAAGTAAGCCAGCCAATAAGTAAGCCAGCCAGTAAGTAAGCCAGCCAATAAGTAAGCCAGCCAGTAAGTCAGCCAGCCAATAAGTAAGCCAGCC
This sequence comes from Archivesica marissinica, assembly GCA_014843695.1. Taxonomy (NCBI): domain Eukaryota; kingdom Metazoa; phylum Mollusca; class Bivalvia; order Venerida; family Vesicomyidae; genus Archivesica; species Archivesica marissinica. The sequence goes on along the minus strand of CM026391.1, from coordinate 61,207,263 downwards.
AATAAGTAAGTCAACCAGTAGGTCAGCCAGCCAATAAGTAAGCCAGCCAATAAGCCAGCCAGCCAATAAGTAAGCCAGCCAATAAGTCAGCCAGCCAATAAGTAAGCCAGACAATAAGTAAGCCAGCCAGTAAGTCAGCCAGCCAGCCAACAAGCGAGCCAGTGAGTGAATCAGTCAGTCAGTCTGTTTTCTACTTTCTATTTCCAGTGGGGTTTGACAGACAGGTTGAAGTCGTCGTAAATATATTCGTCAATTCGATGTTTTCAGTTAGTGAGGCAGATATGGTACGTATATGATCCAGAATACCAGTAGGTCCGCAATTTAAGTTGATAGTCCATAATGTGACCAAACTTTAAATGCTAGTAGACTATCCAGTTGTGTATCGCTGTGGTTATTAATCCAGTTACATTTCGGTGTACCTTGCGCTTTGTATTATTAACCATTCCAGCAAACCAAAGTTAACGGACTCAGTATTAAACGTACCCAGAGAAAATAGATAGATATATTTCTTTATTTATAGAGGGTGACCTAATTAGTTCTGAACTAACCTTCCTTAGGACCCTCTGACGTTCTTAATATGATCCCTGAGCTGTCACTATACATATATTTAGTTATGGCACGCTTGGTATTGTGATAGAATGTCTGATGTCCATTGGTCGAGCACAGACAGGCTTAACATTAGTTTATACAAATTTAGTTTAGCTCAATTGCGAAACAAGTTCTTTGAACTTATATTAATCACTGGATGGAATCCATCGCCATGAAGGAGAGCGAAGAGGCCATGTGGAATTTAAATGCCTTGCCTAAGGGCACAATCGTAACGGCTCCAGCGGGGCTCGAACTCCGGACCTTTCGCACATGAAGCGAACGCCCTACCACTGCGCTATCACATATTCCACAAGACTTAACAATGTGCCCAAAGAAGTTAAAATAATGACGACAAAAATATAAAAGCACTGCTAAGTCTGCATGTTTGTTTGAGGACCGACCCTTTAATTGGTTTGCTTAAAAAAGGTGTGCTCTTACTGGTAGTAAATTTGGATCCAAACAAATTTGATTCAACTTGTAAGATTGTATACCGGTACTGAATGTGGAACTAGTTTTGTGTAGTCGTGTTATTGCTGGATTCATTTTACATATATATGTATTGGTATGTACAGTACACAGAATGGATCTGTAGCTCAGTGGTAACACGCTGGACTGGTAATCCAGGGATCGCAGGTTCGATCCCCCGTCTGACCCTAATAAAATTAACAGATGGGACGTTAAACCGAGGTCTCGTGTCGGTGCTTTACACCGTGCACGTAAAAGAACCAGAGGAGATTCTGGAATGGGTCTCTGTCTGTATCATGCACTATCCTCCAAAATCTAAAATAACTAATCTCTTCAGGAGGCGTCGCTCATATGGGCAACCGGTAGCGACGATAAATAAACGTAAAACACACACAATACACAGAAAGGCAAACGGATCGGGGCTCGCTTCTAGAAACATGAAGTGCGTCCCTTCCAGACAATAAATTCATCTACACAATTGAGGGATATCAACATGCGAGTTGTATAAATAAACTGCATGGTTATAGCATTGCAACTAGTGTGTTCGCTCCGTGGTCGAGTGGTTACGGTCGCTGACTTGTATACCACTGTAACTTATCATCACTGATGGTCAAGGACCAGAGCCCCGCTCAGACCATGTCTCTTTATATGAGGTTGTATTCTTACGGATGTTGGTGCACCAAGTACTGGAGCCTGCCCAGGAAAGGCATTGTTAGGTAATCTACCCGTCGCTCAAATGGGAAACGGGTAGCGTCATTAAATAAACGGTTGTTTGGGTTTTTTTATTGTTTTTTTAGTAAAAAGAAATCAACGTTAAATAAATAAATAAATACATAATAAAAAGCAATGACAGTGTACCGCTGAATATTCTGTTGATCAGTGTAAACTAGTGAGGTGCATCGGTTTCAAAATCCATAATCGATTAATCGGAATAATCGGACGGGTAAACCGATTAGATAATTGATTATTAATCGGGCAATTGATATAGTTATAAATCAAAATCAGTCCACCTAATGTGTGAGTTGAACAATCTATTTAGTACTAATAAATTACTTACAAGTTACTAGTTTCGACAAATTAGTTACTCAGTTACATCTGAGTACTAGACTTTAAGGTAGTAGACTGCCACCTGATATAAAATTAGTTTTTAAGTTAATAGAGGACAGAACGCTTAGTGACATACTAGTGAAAAATCTAGTACTAGATACAGTTAGAATTGTTGTTGCAAACGTGCAATGCTAATAAAATACAGCCAATAGTAAATCGTGGTTTTATTTGAGGTATAAACAAACATAATAGTGTAGTAGATAAGGACCACAAAATGATGATTTCGTTCGGAAGGTGTAAAAAGCACCACATTTTCACACAAGTAACATGAGGGTATATACTTTCCAAAATACCTGGAAGACAATCACGAGAGGCCCTTTGACTCCATTGTTGGGGCCCCAAAAAGGGACCACCAACAGAAATTTTAAAAACACTACACTTTTTAAAGTTCCAATAATTTAATTAATTGTTACTACTTCAATTGTTTTCACATGATAATTAATAGAGAAGGCATAGTAGTATCTAATGTTTTACATACAAATAATAATTGTGTGCTCGTTTGATGAAAATGAGGCCCTTAAAGTGTATTTTTTCCTGTTTTAGAGAAATATTAAATACAAAGTTGTTTTTTTTTGTTCCCAGTGAGGGAAAATTAAATAAACTTAGTTCTGTTGGTAGAATAGTATCAGTACTTGAAACCTTTGTGTGTATACATGTCTTTGTGTGTCATCTGAGGCCCTGTTAACCGCCATTATACTATTCGGTTAATTTGGCAAATTGCATATTCTCAATAATAACTATAATTTATAATTACAATTAAACAAAGATAAGTGAACAGGTTGTACACTATATCTGAATGGTACAACACACTAAACTATTAATAAAATACTTATCTTAGCACATGTATAATATAATGAGGCCTTTCAAAGGGTAATATTTATAATAGTGAGGCCCTTAATGTAATTGCAGAAAGAAGATTCGAAAACAATCTTATTTGTCATGCGAATGGAATATGCGAATGGAATATGTCTATATGCATGTTATTGTGTATTGTGCATTTAACACTGCATCAATATACACAGTGTACTTCTATATTCAACAAATATTTTCTCTTTCACATTGGCCACCACACACATGTGGGATGTAAGTTACATTTGATCAATTCTTATCAACCCTTTGAAGCCTCTGTGTACTCAATTGTGGTATCCAATTGTTGCTTTCTCTTGTCCATCCCAGCTCTGGAGATGGCAGATAAGGGCATCTGATGAGCATCTGGTCCCATATGTGGCCACTCTGGTAGACAGCTCTTAGTACATGCTGGACGAGTGCACTATGTGATGGTGGAACCTTGTCAATAGTCCTATTACCATAGCAAAACATACGTTTTCTAGCATCATTTCTTAGCTCATATGGCATGTTCTGAAGTACATAAGAACAACAAATCTCTCGAGCACTGCTGTGTCTTCATCAGGAACGTGATCAGGTGCTGAAGATAATCTCTTGAAAAATGCATAGATTTCCATATGTTGAATACAGTCCTCATACCAACACCATTTAATGCAGAGACCGTTTCACAGCCGGAGATAGCATGGACTATTAGGAGTCCCCAAGAGACATCTTGACCGAACTTGTCAGATATTTGGTGTCAAGTTATGGAGCAGATATGCATGGCATGGCATGGCATAAGGAAACCCACATACAGCAAGTAGAAGCTGTATGTAAATTGAGCACAGCATTTGCTAATACCACAACGTTAGTATCAATAGCCTGGATAAGTACTCTCTTGCAACCTGTATTGAAAGAATGCGCTGCATGGAGAAGCATTCTGTCGTCTGCTTCTTCATGGTTACAGAGTTTCGATTTCAAGACATTATCTCCATGTGTTGATATGACAGTTTTACCTGCCATGAAAGTGTAGCTCTCAATGCATTGTGATAGGTACTCATATAATGCAAGCCAACCACTCCCATCTAACCAATCTCCAATAACCTTCAAAAAGGCCACCCATCAACACCATGCAATTTCCAGGTCCATTCCCGGTACTATGTGGGTCATAACCAGGGGTGTAGCTAGCCCTCTATCCATGTGGATTCATAATTGTACTAGGTGGGTCCGGGGGCATGCCCGCCCCCGATTTGTTTTTGAAACAATGGTGCAATCTGGTGCATTCTGGGCGTTCTGAGGTGCATTATTTAGTACTGGAAAAATGAAAGTTTTATGATCATAAATCAACAAATAAACCCTTTACTCGGCAGATTTTTTTTCTCTAAAATAGAGCTGAAATATCAAACAAATACAAGCCTCGATTGTCTAACAGAAGTCTAATTTTCTGTCCTTTTTGCCAGCGAACTGCATGATTACATGTTCAATGTCAATATCCATATGTCTGTAGCTATGCATCATTGCTAGCCCAGACAGGCGTTCAGTGGACATAGTATACCTCATATAGTTCTTCACTCTTCTCCTGATGCTGAACGACCTCTCAGCTGAGGCTGTTGAAACCTGCATGGTGATGAGCACCACCAGACATGTGTAAATGTCCGGGTACAAAGTTTTGTTTGTGTCCTTCAAAGTTGTGCTGAGGTCAGAAGGCTTTGCTTCTCCCAAAGACCACCTAACTTTCCAGCGGGCAACTTCACGTCCGAAGCTCCCGCGATCTCCTCAATGGATATTTAATCCGACAAGGCACGTATTAATATGAGTATACAGTCAAGTACGCATACTGCAACTTTGGCCGAATTGTTTTTTTCAGAATCATGTGGATACTCGCGTATAGGCAGCTACGCGCCTGCTAACCATTGTATCTTCTTGGTTGATCGACTGTTAATACTGTGATCTGGCCAGGGTTCTTAGCTTCAGTGACATGTTTCATAAGTGGCATTCCATGCTGTACCTTAGCCGCAGTGAACGCAGAGTCACGAAACAATGGGAATAGTGCTGGTGCTCGTTTTGACCTGTCTTTCCATGATTTTCGGCAACATGCTCTAACCATTTGGTCACTAAGAACTAATTCACGTTGAGTAGTTGGGAGGAGGCTCACAGTCATACAGGACAACCGGTTGTTGAGTGTTGGCCTTCAATGTTACAGGAGGGACAACATTGTACTTCTCTGGTAGATATTTTGTGACTGATCGGCCTTGAGATGAGTTATATTTATACATTGCGCCCCAGACTTCGTGTGACCGAGATTGCCGTACCATTAAATGCATCATATGGTGTTATTGACTGTGAATTGTGATCCATGCTGTGGTGTACAGTCCTTTCCTGAGAGTTGGTGGACATGCAATGCTAGTAGTTTCATATTCACCTAAGACAGTTTTCTATGTAAGTGGAGACCTGTATACCCCTGTTATAAGACACTGAAATGCCGTTGTCATTTACTATTATCCACAAGCCATCACTTTCACATTGATAAGTTTAACCCTATATATATGCAATCAACTCAGCGACAATGATAGCCTTTTTCAATTAATCATCACCAGTATCGTACACATGAATCAACGTAGAATCAGTTGAAAGTGTATACTGCTTATTGTACTTGTTATAAAATGTGCACAGACAGTTTCCATGATATTCTGCGTCTCTTGGTACCATATCCACCTCTTAATGTGTGGCTAGAATTTCGATATCTGACATCTCAGTTGTGATATGTCACACTTTCGTATCTATTTCCATTGTTTCTACCTAATGTAGTCTACCATAAGATTTATTGTAAACGAAACAACTACCATGAAATGTTGTATCAAAACTCTGTCTAAGCCTCTTTGTCTATATCGTTTCCATACACACTTGCTGTCTCTTTACTGCTTGCTCTATCAATATTCTGCTGCTGAAGCAGGACATATGCCAGATGGCATGTTGCTCCGTCATTGTTTCTGCTATGCCACTCCCTAGGTCAAGTCATTCCAAAGTTTTAATTGTTCATGTGGCAATGCATTGTGTGGACTCAGGTTGATAAGGCATTCACTCAGTGAAGAATACGCCAAAGGTGTTTGTGATTTCTCGGAAGTCTTCTTTTAGCATAGGCAACACTGACTCCAGTTGGAACATCATGCCCTGTACAACTCATGTCGAAGGTTGCTCATGCCCAACAGCATGTCCTGGTGTGGATTCCTAAAACGTAGAATACATTATTAATTGTCTATGAACATGTAACCAATACAATATTGTACAGGACGACAGCAATACCTCAGAATGATCACTAATGCATACTGACAACTGCAGGATAGGTAGGCCTGTGTCCGCACAAACATGTAGATGGGTCTATGAATGTAACCCTTGATTGAAATGATTATGAATTGAGAGAATACTGGTCGAATAAAACAGCTCGGGTAGCAGTGGTTAGCGCCTTTAATTCCAAAACGGGAGGTCGTGAGTTAGATCCCCGGCCGAGGCACAGAAATACCAGTTGATTTTTATCCAGGAAAGTGTCATAGTTCTGGTTCGATCCAGGAAAAATAGTTGCCACTGAACGTTCAGGTCTCAATGTCAGTTGTTTCAGTGTGTACAATTTGGGTTCAAAATGAGAATGTTTGGCAAATACTGGCTGGACATTTCTGGCAGGTAAATTTCCTCCTTCAGCTTCAAAAAAGCTTACTGTAAGGCATGTGGGGGACATGCCGGGGTCACTACTCTACTGCGCCCAATGGGCGGAATGATATTGTAAGCATAATAAAATAAACAAACAAGCAGGTCGAATAAATTCGCATTCAGTCCTCAACATCACAAGTTATATAATAGTATATTAAATTACGCGCCATAACCTCTGGTTGATTGTTGTCAACCTGTGACTGTGTTACTAGGTTTAATTCATGTTAATTTCTTGATTGTGTTAGTATTTTCTTAGCCATATGAGTCCATGAGTAGAATCTGGTTGACTTGCCATGATATCTGAAATTAATGAAACTCCATTAAAAATGTATAATTTGTAGGACTAATTAATTTTGTTATGCATACCCCACCCACCTTTATAATTCTTGTTCTTTTTACATGTGCAATGCCATAATTTATCCATGCGTTATCTATACAAACAAAATATACTAATAATACTTACATCTTGGCGTGATACAGCATGTAAAAACGCAACGAAATTTCGAACTTTCCCACTCTCTGAATTTTTCATGAAATTTTGCTAAAAGGGAAACAACTCTGTTAACCAATTAAAAGTGGCTTCTGGCCATTATCTAAACCATAATGCAGCATTTAGATATATGTAAAGTAGTTATTTATTGTACAATAGTGGATATTGACATAAAATTGTAATATTTATTATATTATTAATCGTAATTGGCCAATTTTAACAACATTCTGGGCCTCGTTTATAGCATTATTACTAATTAGGGCCTCAATTTTCAATTTTGTATTTAACAAAAGTCATTTTTATACTGGTGTAACCTTTTATCCTGATAACATACCTCATTTGCACAAGTTATATACCATTTGTGATTGTAATAAATTAATTATATACATGCAAATGTACACAATTATGTGCCCCTTTGGGGCCCCATCTCACGGGGGACTGTCTTCCGGCCTATTATTTACAAGCGGATTCTAAACTACCACCATGCCACATTTGGTGCTTTTTACACCCTCTGAACATTCATGGTCCTTATCTACTACACTATAAAAGTAAGAGACAAAAATAAAGACTCGTCGATTATAATCGATTACACATTTTCACAATCGATTATCGCCGATACCACTAGTGTAAACACGGTCATGGCTGCTATTACCATGAACTCCAATGATACATGCATGTATTTACATAACGTAAGTTAATGTGCTTGCAAATGTCTCGCACTTCCATTAAATTGATATAGTGCGGAGACCTGTGTATATATATCTACGTGTGTCTTGGTGCTTGTTATACCACGAAATTGTTGATATAAGCCGGAAAATCAACACTGCATCCCATATAACACATACTATAACTGATTTATCATGAACAATTATTGCATATGCAACGGAGCAGAATATCTCGGAATCCAGATTAACTGCCTCATGTTATAGAATATGAAATGAAATATCAATACAGTCAAACCTGCCTTAAGCAGCCAGCCAAGGGAATCTCAGAAAGTGACTGCTTAGCACAGGTGGCTGCCTAATAGAGGTCAAATGTATAATAAAACAACTTATTGGGAATCTCGAAACTCGATGCTTAATACAGGTTGGCTGCTTAATAGAGGTGATCACTAACACAGGTTTGACTGTATACTGTTTGGTCCATTCTAAGAATTATGCCCAGTACATACAATATGATTTCGTGTACGTTGCTCTTGAATCTATAGTTTTGAATATCCTAGCGTAAATTGGTGTGTATCTCTGCAAGCCCGTACCTAGTATGTATCTCTGTAAGCCCATAACTAGTATGTATCTCTGTAAGCCCATAACTAGTATGTATCTCTGTAAGCCCGTACCTAGTATGTATCTCTGTAAGCCCGTACCTAGTATGTATCTCTGTAAGCCCGTACCTAGTATGTATCTCTGCAAGCCCGTAACTAGTATGTATCTCTGCAAGCCCGTACCTAGTATGTATCTCTGCAAGCCCGTACCTAGTATGTATCTCTGCAAGCCCGTACCTAGTATGTATCTCTGCAAGCCCGTACCTAGTATGTATCTCTGTAAGCCCGTACCTAGTATGTATCTCTGTAAGCCCGTACCTAGTATGTATCTATGTAAGCCCGTACCTAGTATGTATCTCTGTAAGCCCGTACCTAGTATGTATCTCTGTAAGCCCGTACCTAGTATGTATCTCTGTAAGCCCGTACCTAGTATGTATCTCTGTAAGCCCGTACCTAGTATGTATCTCTGCAAGCCTGTACCTAGTATGTATCTCTGCAAGCCTGTACCTAGTATGTATCTCTGCAAGCCCGTACTAGTATGCATCTCTGCAAGCCCGTACCTAGTATGTATCTCTGCCAGCCCGTACCTAGTATGTATCTCTGCAAGCCCGTACCTAGTATGTATCTCTGCAAGCCCGTACCTAGTATGTATCTCTGCAAGCCCGTACTAGTATGCATCTCTGCAAGCCCGTACCTAGTATGTATCTCTGCTAGCCCGTACCTAGTATGTATCTCTGCAAGCCCGTACTAGTATGCATCTCTGTAAGCCCGTAACTAGTATGTATCTCTGCAAGCCAGTACCTAGTATGCATCTCTGCAAGCCCGTACTAGTATGCATCTCTGTATGCCTACGTAAATTCCTAGCGTATGTTGTATCTCTGCAAGCCAGTACCTAGTATGTATCTCTGCAAGCCCGTAACTAGAATGTATCTCTGCAAGCCCGTAACTAGTATGTATCTCTGTAAGCCAATAACTAGTATGTATCTCTGTAAGCCAATAACTAGTATGTATCTCTGCCAGTCCGTAACTAGTATGTATCTCTGCAAGCCCGTAACTAATATGTATCTCTGCAAGCCCGTCACTAGTATGTATCTCTGTAAGCCAATAACTAGTATGAATCTCTATAATCCCGTACTAGTATGTATCTCTGTAAGCTCGTAACTAGTATGTATCTCTGTAAGCCCGTAACTAGTATGTATCTCTGTAAGCCAATAACTAGTATGTATCTCTGTAATCCCGTACTAGTATGTATCTCTGTAAGCCCGTAACTAGTATGTATCTCTGTAAGCCAATAACTAGTATGTATCTCTGTAAGCCCGTAACTAGTATGTATCTCTGTAAGCCAATAACTAGTATGTATCTCTGTAAGCCCGTAATTAGTATGTATCTCTGTAAGCCCGTAATTAGTATGTATCTCTGTAAGCCCGTAATTAGTATGTATCTCTGTAAGCCCGTAATTAGTATGTATCTCTGTAAGCCCGTAATTAGTATGTATCTATGTAAGCCCATAACTAGTATTTATCTCTGTAAGCCAATAACTAGTATGTATCTCTGTAAGCCCGTAACTAGTATGTAACTCTGGAAGCCAATAACTAATATGTATCTATGTAAGCTCGAAACTCGTATGTATCTCTGTAAGCCCGTACCTAGTATGTATCTCTGCACGCCCGTAACTAGTATGTATCTTTGCAAGCCCGTAACTAGTATGTATCTCTGCAATCCCGTAACTAGTATGTATCTCTGTAAGCCCGTAACTAGTATGTATCTCTGTAATCCCGTACTAGTATGTGTCTCTGCAAGCCCGTACTAGTATGTATCTCCGCAAGCCCGTACTAGTATGTGTCTCTGCAAGCCCCTAACTAGTATGTATCTCTGCAAGCCCGTACTAGTATGTATCTCTGTAAGCCCGTACAAGTATGTATCTCTGCAAGCCCGTACTAGTATTTGTCTCTGCAAGCCCATAATAGTATGTATCTCTGCAAGCGCGTACTAGTATGTGTCTCTGCAAACCAGTACTAGTATGTGTCTCTGCAAGCCCGTACTAGTATGTGTCTCTGCAAGCCCGTACTAGCATGTATCTATGCAAGCCCGTACTTGTATGTGTCTCTGCAAGCCCGTACTAGTATGTGTCTCTGCAAGCCCGTACTAGTATGTGTCTCTGCAAGCCCGTACTAGTATGTATCTCTGTAAGCCCGTAACTAGTATGTATCTCTGTAAGCCAATAACTAGTATGTATCTCTGTAAGTCCGTAACTAGTATGTATCTCTGTAAGCCAATAACTAGTATGTATCTCTGTAAGCCCGTAATTAGTATGTATCTATGTAAGCCGTAACTAGTATGTATGTCTGTAAGTCAATATCTAGTATGTATCTCTGTAAGCCGTAACTAGTATGTAACTCTGTAAGCCAATAACTAATATGTATATCTGTAAGCCCGTAACTAGTATGTATCTCTGTAAGCCAATAACTAGTATGTATCTATGTAAGCCAGTACCTAGTATATATCTCTACAAGCCCGTAACTAGTATGTATCTCTGTAAGCCAATAACTAGTATGTATCTCTGTAAGCCCGTAACTAGTATGTATCTCTGTAAGCCAATAACTAGTATGTATCTCTGTAAGCCAATAACTAGTATGTATCTCTGTAAGCCCGTAACTAGTATGTAACTCTGTAAGCCAATAACTAATATGTATCTCTGTAAGCCAATAACTCGTATGTATCTCTGTAAGCCCGTACCTAGTATGTAACTCTGCAAGCCCGTAACTAGTATGTATCTTTGCAAGCCCGTAACTAGTATGTGTCTCTGCAAGCCCGTACAAGTATGTATCTCCCCAAGCCCGTACTAGTATGTGTCTCTGCAAGCCCGTAACTAGTATGTATATCTGCCAGCCCGTACTAGTATCTATCTCTGTAAGCCCGTACTAGTATGTATCTCTGCAAGCCCGTACTAGTATTTGTCTCTGCAAGCCCATAATAGTATGTATCTCTGCAAGCGCGTACTAGTATGTGTCTCTGCAAACCCGTACTAGTATGTGTCTCTGCAAGCCCGTACTAGTATGTGTCTCTGCAAGCCCGTACTAGCATGTATCTATGCAAGCCCGTACTTGTATGTGTCTCTGCAAGCCCGTACTAGTATGTGTCTCTGCAAGCCCGTACTAGTATGTGTCTCTGCAAGCCCGTACTAGTATGTGTCTCTGCAAGCCCGTACTAGTATGTATCTCTGCAAGCTCGTACTAGCATGTATCTCTGCAAGCCCGTACTAGTATGTGTCTCTGCAAGCCCGTACTAGTATGTGTCTCTGTAAGCCCGTAATTAGTATGTATCTATTTAAGCCCGTAATTAGTATGTATCTCTGTAAGCCAATAACTGGTATGTATCTCTGTAAGCCCGTAACTAGTATGTAGCTATGTAAGCCAATAACTAATATGTATCTCTGTATGCCCGTAACTAGTATGTATCTCTGTAAGCCAATAACTAGTATGTATCTCTGCAAGTCCGTAACTAGTATGTATCTTTGCAAGCCCTTAACTAGTATGTATGTCTGCAAGCCCGTACTAGTATGTATCTCTGCAAGCCCGTACTAGTATGTATCTCTGTAAGCCCGTACAAGTATGTATCTCTGCAAGCCCGTACTAGTATTTGTCTCTGCAAGCCCATAATAGTATGTATCTCTGCAAGCGCGTACTAGTATGTGTCTCTGCAAACCAGTACTAGTATGTGTCTCTGCAAGCCCGTACTAGTATGTGTCTCTGCAAGCCCGTACTAGCATGTATCTATGCAAGCCCGTACTTGTATGTGTCTCTGCAAGCCCGTACTAGTATGTGTCTCTGCAAGCCCGTACTAGTATGTGTCTCTGCAAGCCCGTACTAGTATGTATCTCTGTAAGCCCGTAACTAGTATGTATCTCTGTAAGCCAATAACTAGTATGTATCTCTGTAAGTCCGTAACTAGTATGTATCTCTGTAAGCCAATAACTAGTATGTATCTCTGTAAGCCCGTAATTAGTATGTATCTATGTAAGCCGTAACTAGTATGTATGTCTGTAAGTCAATATCTAGTATGTATCTCTGTAAGCCGTAACTAGTATGTAACTCTGTAAGCCAATAACTAATATGTATATCTGTAAGCCCGTAACTAGTATGTATCTCTGTAAGCCAATAACTAGTATGTATCTATGTAAGCCAGTACCTAGTATATATCTCTACAAGCCCGTAACTAGTATGTATCTCTGTAAGCCAATAACTAGTATGTATCTCTGTAAGCCCGTAACTAGTATGTATCTCTGTAAGCCAATAACTAGTATGTATCTCTGTAAGCCAATAACTAGTATGTATCTCTGTAAGCCCGTAACTAGTATGTAACTCTGTAAGCCAATAACTAATATGTATCTATGTAAGCTCGTAACTAATATGTATCTCTGTAAGCCAATAACTCGTATGTATCTCTGTAAGCCCGTACCTAGTATGTATCTCTGCAAGCCCGTAACTAGTATGTATCTTTGCAAGCCCGTAACTAGTATGTATCTCTGCAAGCCCGTAACTAGTATGTATCTCTGTAAGCCCGTAACTAGTATTTATCTCTGTAATCCCGTACTAGTATGTGTCTCTGCAAGCCCGTACAAGTATGTATCTCCCCAAGCCCGTACTAGTATGTGTCTCTGCAAGCCCGTAACTAGTATGTATATCTGCCAGCCCGTACTAGTATGTATCTCTGTAAGCCCGTACTAGTATGTATCTCTGCAAGCCCGTACTAGTATTTGTCTCTGCAAGCCCATAATAGTATGTATCTCTGCAAGCGCGTACTAGTATGTGTCTCTGCAAACCCGTACTAGTATGTGTCTCTGCAAGCCCGTACTAGTATGTGTCTCTGCAAGCCCGTACTAGCATGTATCTATGCAAGCCCGTACTTGTATGTGTCTCTGCAAGCCCGTACTAGTATGTGTCTCTGCAAGCCCGTACTAGTATGTGTCTCTGCAAGCCCGTACTAGTATGTGTCTCTGCAAGCCCGTACTAGTATGTATCTCTGCAAGCTCGTACTAGCATGTATCTCTGCAAGCCCGTACTAGTATGTGTCTCTGCAAGCCCGTACTAGTATGTGTCTCTGTAAGCCCGTAATTAGTATGTATCTATTTAAGCCCGTAATTAGTATGTATCTCTGTAAGCCAATAACTGGTATGTATCTCTGTAAGCCCGTAACTAGTATGTAGCTATGTAAGCCAATAACTAATATGTATCTCTGTAAGCCCGTAACTAGTATGTATCTCTGTAAGCCAATAACTAGTATGTATCTCTGCAAGTCCGTAACTAGTATGTATCTTTGCAAGCCCTTAACTAGTATGTATGTCTGCAAGCCCGTACTAGTATGTGTCTATGCAATCCCGTAATAGCATGTATCTCTGTAAGCCCGTACCTAGTATGTATCTCTGCAAGCCCGTAACTAGATTGTATCTCTGCAAGCCCGTAACTAGATTGTATCTCTGCAAGCCCGTAACTAGTATGTATCTCTGTAAGCCAATAACTAGTATGTATCTCTGTAAGCCAATAACTAGTATGTATCTCTGTAAGCCCGTAACTAGTATGTATCTCTGTAAGCCAATAACTAGTATGTAACTCTGTAAGCCCGTAACTAGTATGTATCTCTGTAAGCCCTTAACTAGTATGTATCTCTGTAAGCCAATAACTAGTATGTATCTATGTAAGCCAGTACCTAGTATGTATCTCTACAGGCCCGTAACTAGTATGTATCTCTGTAAGCCAATAACTAGTATGTATCTCTATAAGCCCGTAACTAGTATGTATCTCTGTAAGCCAATAACTAGTATGTATCTCTGTAAGCCAATAACTAGTATGTATCTCTGTAAGCCCGTAACTAGTATGTATCTCTGTAAGCCAATAACTAGTATGTATCTATGTAAGCCCGTAACTAGTATGTAACTCTGTAAGCCAATAACTAATATGTATCTATGTAAGCTCGTAACTAGTATGTATCTCTGTAAGCCAATAACTAGTATGTATCTCTGTAAGCCAATAACTAGTATGTATCTCTGTAAGCCCGTAACTAGTATGTATCTCTGTACGCCAATAACTAGTATGTATCTCTGTAAGCCCGTAACTAGTATGTATCTCTGTAAGCCAATAACTAGTATGTATCTCTGTAAGCCCGTAACTAGTATGCATCTCTGTAAGCCAATAACTAGTATCTATCTCTGCAATCCCGTACTAGTATGTATCTCTGCAAGCCCGTAACTAGTATGTATCTTTGTAAGCCAATAACTAGTATGTATCTCTGTAAGCCCGTAACTAGTATGTAACTCTGTAAGCCAATAAATAATATGTATAGCTGTAAGCCCGTAAATAGTATGTATCTCTGTAAGCCAATAACTAGTATGTATCTCTGTAGGCCCGTACCTAGTATGTATCTCTGCAAGCCCGTAACTAGTATGTATCTCTGTAAGCCAATAACTAGTATGTATCTCTGTAAGCCCGTAACTAGTATGTATCTCTGTAAGCCAATAACTAATATGTATCTCTGTAAGCCCGTAATTAGTATGTTTCTATGTAAGCCCGTAACTAGTATGTTTCTATGTAAGCCCGTACTAGTATGTATCTCTGTAAGCCCGTAACTAGTATGTATCTCTGTAAGCCCGTACTAGCATGTATCTCTGTAAGCCCGTACTAGTATGTATCTATGTAAGCCCGTATCTAGTATGTATCTCTGTAAGCCGTACCTAGAATGTATCTCTGTAAGCCCGTAACTAGTATGTATCTCTGTAATCCGTACCTAGAATGTATCTCTGTAAGCCCGTAACTAGTATGTATCTCTGTAAGCCCGTACTAGTATGTATCTCTGCAAGCCCGTACTAGTATGTATCTCTGCAAGCCCGTACTAGTATGTATCTCTGCAAGCCCGTACTAGTATGTATCTCTGCAAGCCCGTATCTAGTATGTATCTCTGTAAGCCGTAACTAGAATGTATCTCTGCAAGCCCGTAACTAGTATGTATCTCTGTAAGCCGTACCTAGAATGTATCTCTGTAAGCCCGTAACTAGTATGTATCTCTGCAAGCCCGTACTAGTATGTATCTCTGCAAGCCCGTACTAGTATGTATCTCTGCAAGCCCGTACTAGTATGTATCTCTGCAAGCCCGTACTAGTATGTATCTCTGCAAGCCCGTACTAGTATGTATCTCTGCAAGCCCGTACTAGAATGTATCTCTGCAAGCCCGTAATAGTCTAGCACGTATCTCTGCAAGCACATACTAGCACGTATCTCTGCAAGCCCATACTAGCATGTATCTCTGCAAGCCCATACTAGCACGTATCTCTGCAAGCCCATACTAGCATATATCTCTGCAAACCCATACTAGCACGTATCTCTGTAAGCCCGTACTAGCACGTATCTCTGCAAGTCCATACTAGCACGTATTTATGTAAGCCCGTAACTAGTATGTATCTCTGCAAGCCCGTAACTAGTATGTATCTCTGTAAGCCAATAACTAGTATGAATCTGTGTAATCCCGTACTAGTATGTATCTCTGTAAGCCCGTAACTAGTATGTATCTATGTAATCCCGTACTAGTATGTATCTCTGTAAGCCCGTAACTAGTATGTATCTATGTAAGCCCGTAACTAGTATGTATCTCTGTAAGCCAATAACTAGTATGTATCTATGTAAGCCCGTAACTAGTATGTATCTCTGTAAGCCAATAACTAGTATGCATCTCTGTAAGCCCGTAACTAGTATGTATCTCTGTAAGCCAATAACTAGTATGTATCTCTGTAAGCCCGTAACTAGTATGTATCTCTGTAAGCCAATAACTAGTATGTATCTATGTAAGCCCGTACCTAGTATGTATCTATGAAAGCCCGTAACTAGTATGTATCTCTGTAAGCCAATAACTAGTATGTATCTCTATAAGCCCGTAACTAGTATGTATCTCTGTCAGCCAATAACTAGTATGTATCTATGTAAGCCCGTAACTAGTATGTATCTCTGTAAGCCAATAACTAGTATGTATCTCTGTAAGCCCGTAACTAGTATGTAACTCTGTAAGCCAATAACTAATATCTATCTCTGTAAGCTCGTAACTAGTATGTATCTCTGTAAGCCAATAACTAGTATGTATCTCTGTAAGCCCGTACCTAGTATGTATCTCTGCAAGCCCGTAACTAGTATGTATCTTTGCAAGCCCGTAACTAGTATGTATCTCTGCAAGCCCGTAACTAGTATGTATCTCTGTAAGCCCGTAACTAGTATGTATCTCTGTAATCCCGTACTAGTATGTGTCTCTGCAAGCCCGTACTAGTATGTATCTCCGCAAGCCCGTACTAGAATGTGTCTCTGCAAGCCCGTAACTAGTATGTATCTCTGCAAGCCCGTACTAGTATGTATCTCTGTAAGCCCGTACTAGTATGTGTCTCTGCAAGCCCGTACTAGTATGTGTCTCTGCAAGCCCGTACTAGTATGTGTCTCTGCAAGCCCGTACTAGCATGTATCTATGCAAGCCCGTACTAGTATGTGTCTCTGCAAGCCCGTACTAGTATGTGTCTCTGCAAGCCCGTACTAGTATGTGTCTCTGCAAGCCCGTACTAGTATGTGTCTCTGCAAGCCCGTACTAGTATGTGTCTCTGCAAGCCCGTACTAGTATGTGTCTCTGCAAGCTCGTACTAGCATGTATCTCTGCAAGCCCGTACTAGTATGTGTCTCTGCAAGCCCGTACTAGTATGTGTCTCTGTAAGCCCGTAATTAGTATGTATCTATGTAAGCCCGTAACTAGTATGTATCTCTGTAAGCCAATAACTAGTATGTATCTCTGTAAGCCCGTAACTAGTATGTAACTCTGTAAGCCAATAACTAATATGTATCTCTGTAAGCCCGTAACTAGTATGTATCTCTGTAAGCCAATAACTAGTATGTATCTCTGTAAGCCCGTAACTAGTATGTATCTCTGCAAGCCCGTAACTAGTATGTATCTTGCAAGCCCGTAACTAGTATGTATCTCTGCAAGCCCGTAACTAGTATGTATCTCTGCAAGCCCGTAACTAGTATGTATCTCTGTAAGCCCGTAACTAGTATGTATCTCTGTAATCCCGTACTAGTATGTGTCTCTGCAAGCACGTACTAGTATGTATCTCCGCAAGCCCGTACTAGTATGTGTCTCTGCAAGCCCGTAACTAGTATGTATCTCTGCAAGCCCGTACTAGTATGTATCTCTGAAAGCCCGTACTAGTATGTATCTCTGTAGCCCGTACTAGTATGTATCTCTGCAAGCCCGTACTAGTATGTATCTCTGCAAGCCCGTACTAGTATGTGTCTCTGCAAGCCCGTACTAGTATGTGTCTCTGCAAGCCCGTACTAGTATGTGTCTCTGCAAGCCCGTACTATGTGTCTCTGCAAGCCCGTACTAGTATGTATCTCTGCAAGCCCGTACTAGTATGTGTCTCTGCAAGCCCGTACTAGTATGTGATCATGCAAGCCCTTACTAGTATGTGTCTCTGCAAGCCCGTACTAGCATGTATCTATGCAAGCCCGTACTAGTATGTGTCTCTGCAAGCCCGTACTAGTATGTATCTCTGCAAGCCCATAACTAGTATGTGTCTCTGCAAGCCCGTACTAGTATGTATCTCTGCAAGCCCGTAACTAGTATGTATCTCTGTAAGCCCGTAACTAGCATGTATCTCTACAAGCCCGTACTAGTATGTATCTCTGCAAGCCCGTACTAGTATGTATCTCTGCAAGCCCGTAACTAGAATGTATCTCTGTAAGCCAATAACTAATATGTATATCTGTAAGCCCGTAACTAGTATGTATCTCTGTAAGCCAATAACTAGTATGTATCTCTGTTAGCCAATAACTAGTATGTATCTCTATAAGCCCGTAACTAGTATGTATCTCTGTCAGCCAATAACTAGTATGTATCTCTGTAAGCCCGTAATTAGTATGTATCTATGTAAGCCCGTAACTAGTATGTATCTCAGTAAGCCAATAACCAGTATGTATCTCTGTAAGCCCCTAACTAGTATGTAACTCTGTAAGCCAATAACTAATATGTATCTATGTAAGCTGGTAACTAGTATGTATCTCTGTAAGCCAACAACTAGTATGTATCTCTGTAAGCCCGTACCTAGTATGTATCTCTGCAAGCCCGTAACTAGTATGTATCTTTGCAAGCCCGTAACTAGTATGTATCTCTGCAAGCCCGTAACTAGTATGTATCTCTGTAAGCCCGTAACTAGTATGTATCTCTGTAATCCCGTACTAGTATGTGTCTGAAAGCCGTACTAGTATGTATCTCCGCAAGCCCGTACTAGAATGTGTCTCTGCAAGCCCGTACTAGTATGTATCTCTGCAAGCCCGTACTAGTATGTGTCTCTGCAAGCCCGTACTAGTATGTGTCTCTGCAAGCCCGTACTAGCATGTATCTATGCAAGCCCGTACTAGTATGTGTCTCTGCAAGCCCGTACTAGAATGTGTCTCTGCAAGCCCGTACTAGTATGTGTCTCTGCAAGCCCGTACTAGTATGTGTCTCTGCAAGCCCGTACTAGTATGTGTCTCTGCAAGCCCGTACTAGTATGTGTCTCTGCAAGCCCGTACTAGTATGTGTCTCTGCAAGCCCGTACTAGTATGTGTCTCTGCAAGCTCGTACTAGCATGTATCTCTGCAAGCCCGTACTAGTATGTGTCTCTGCAAGCCCGTACTAGTATGTGTCTCTGTAAGCCCGTAATTAGTATGTATCTATGTAAGCCCGTAACTAGTATGTATCTCTGTAAGCCAATAACTAGTATGTATCTCTGTAAGCCCGTAACTAGTATGTAACTCTGTAAGCCAATAACTAATATGTATCTCTGTAAGCCCGTAACTAGTATGTATCTCTGTAAGCCAATAACTAGTATGTATCTCTGTAAGCCCGTATCTAGTATGTATCTCTGCAAGCCCGTAACTAGTATGTATCTTTGCAAGCCCGTAACTAGTATGTATCTCTGCAAGCCCGTAACTAGTATGTATCTCTGTAAGCCCGTAACTAGTATGTATCTCTGTAATCCCGTACTAGTATGTGTCTCTGCAAGCACGTACTAGTATGTATCTCCGCAAGCCCGTACTAGTATGTGTCTCTGCAAGCCCGTAACTAGTATGTATCTCTGCAAGCCCGTACTAGTATGTATCTCTGAAAGCCCGTACTAGTATGTATCTCTGTAAGCCCGTACTAGTATGTCTCTGCAAGCCCGTACTAGTATGTGTCTCTGCAAGCCCATACTAGTATGTATCTCTGCAAGCCCGTACTAGTATGTGTCTCTGCAAGCCCGTACTAGTATGTGTCTCTGCAAGCCCGTACTAGTATGTGTCTCTGCAAGCCCGTACTAGCATGTATCTCTGCAAGCCCGTACTAGTATGTGTCTCTGCAAGCCCGTACTAGTATGTGTCTCTGCAAGCCCGTACTAGTATGTGTCTCTGCAAGCCCGTACTAGTATGTTCTCTGCAAGCCCGTACTAGTATGTGTCTCTGCAAGCCCGTACTAGTATGTATCTCTGCAAGCCCGTAACTAGTATGTATCTCTGCAAGCCCATAACTAGCATGTATCTCTGCAAGCCCGTACTAGTATGTATCTCTGCAAGCCCGTACTAGTATGTATCTCTGCAAGCCCGTAACTAGAATGTATCTCTGCAAGCCCGTAACTAGTATGTAACTCTGTAAGCCCGTATCTCTGCAAGCCCATACTAGCACGTATCTCTGCAAGCCCATACTAGCATGTATCTCTGCAAGCCCGTACTAGCTCGTATCTCTGCAATCCCATACTAGCATGTATCTCTGCAAGCCCATACTAGCATGTATCTCTGCAAGCCCGTACTAGCACGTATCTCTTCAAGCCCATACTAGCACGTTACTCTGCAAGCCCATACTAGCATGTATCTCTACAAGCCCATACTAGCACGTATCTCTGCAAGCCCATACTAGCACGTATCTCTGCAAGCCCATACTAGCACGTATCTCTGCAAGCCCGTACTAGCACGTATCTCTGCAAGCCCATACTAGCACGTATCTTTGCACGCCCGTAACTAGTATGTATCTCTGCAAGCCCGTAACTAGTATGTATCTATGTAAGCCAATAACTAGTATGAATCTCTGTAATCCCGTACTAGTATGTAACTCTGTAAGTCCGTAACTAGTATGTATCTATGTAAGCCCGTAACTAGTATGTATCTCTGTAAGCCAATAACTAGTATGAATCTCTGTAATCCCGTACTAGTATGTATCTATGTAAGCCCGTAACTAGTATGTATCTCTGTAAGCCAATAACTAGTATGTATCTCTGTAAGCCCGTAACTAGTATGTATCTCTGTAAGCCAATAACTAGTATATATCTCTATAAGCCCGTACCTAGTATGTATCTCTGTAAGCCAATAACTAGTATGTATCTCTGTAAGCCCGTAACTAGTATGTATCTCTGTAAGCCAATAACTAGTATGTATCTCTGTAAGCCCGTAACTAGTATGTAACTCTGTAAGCCAATAACTAGTATGTATCTCTGTAAGCCCGTAATTAGTATGTATCTATGTAAGCCCGTAACTAGTATGTATCTCTGTAAGCCAATGATTAGTATGTATCTCTGTAAGCCCGTAACTACTATGTAACTCTGTAAGCTCGTAACTAGTATGTATCTCTGTAAGCCAATAACTAGTATGTATCTCTGTAAGCCCGTACCTAGTATGTATCTCTGGAAGCCCGTAACTAGTATGTATCTTTGCAAGCCCGTAACTAGTATGTATCTCTGCAAGCCCGTAACTAGTATGTATCTCTGTAAGCCCGTAACTAGTATGTATCTCTGTAATCCCGTACTAGTATGTGTCTCTGCAAGCCCGTACTAGTATGTATCTCCGCAAGACCGTACTAGTATGTGTCTCTGCAAGCTCGTAACTAGTATGTATCTGTGCAAGCCCGTACTAGTATGTATCTCTGTAAGCCCGTACTAGTATGTATCTCTGCAAGCCCGTACTAGTATGTGATCATGAAAGCCCTTACTAGTATGTGTCTCTGCAAGCCCGTACTAGCATGTATCTATGCAAGCCCGTACTAGTATGTGTCTCTGCAAGCCCGTACTAGTATGTATATCTGCAAGCCCATAATAGTATGTGTCTCTGCAAGCCCGTACTAGTATGTATCTCTGCAAGCCCGTAACTAGGATGTATCTCTGTAAGCCCGTAACTAGCATGTATCTCTACAAGCCCGTACTAGTATGTATCTCTGCAAGCCCGTACTAGTATGTATCTCTGCAAGCCCGTAACTAGAATGTATCTCTGTAAGCCAATAACTAATATGTATATCTGTTGGCCCGTAACTAGTATGTATCTCTGTAAGCCAATAACTAGTATGTATCTATGTAAGCCCGTACCTAGTATGTATGTCTGCAAGCCCGTAACTAGTATGTATCTCTGTTAGCCAATAACTAGTATGTATCTCTATAAGCTCGTAACTAGTATGTATCTCTGTCAGCCAATAACTAGTATGTATCTCTGTAAGCCCGTAATTAGTATGTATCTATGTAAGCCCGTAACTAATATGTATCTCTGTAAGCCAATAACCAGTATTTATCTCTGTTAGCCCGTAACTAGTATGTAACTCTGTAAGCCAATAACTAATATGTATCTATGTAAGCTCGTAACTAGTATGTATCTCTGTAAGCCAATAACTAGTATGTATCTCTGTAAGCCAATAACTAGTATGTATCTCTGTAAGCCCGTAACTAGTATATAACTCTGTAAGCCAATACTAATATGTATCTCTGTAAGCCCGTTACTAGTATGTATCTCTGTAAGCCAATAACTAGTATGTATCTCTGTAAGCCCGTACTAGTATGTATCTCTGCAAGCCCGTACTAGTATGTATCTCTGAAGCCCGTACTAGTATGTATCTCTGCAAGCCCGTAACTAGTATGTATCTCTGCAAGCCCGTAACTAGTATGTATCTCTGTAAGCCCGTAACTAGTATGTATCTCTGTAATCCCGTACTAGTATGTGTCTCTGCAAGCACGTACTAGTATGTATCTCCGCAAGCCCGTACTAGTATGTGTCTCTGCAAGCCCGTAACTAGTATGTATCTCTGCAAGCCCGTACTAGTATGTATCTCTGAAAGCCCGTACTAGTATGTATCTCTGTAAGCCCGTACTAGTATGTGTCTCTGCAAGCCCATACTAGTATGTATCTCTGCAAGCCCGTACTAGTATGTGTCTCTGCAAGCCCGTACTAGTATGTGTCTCTGCAAGCCCGTACTAGTATGTGTCTCTGCAAGCCCGTACTAGCATGTATCTCTGCAAGCCCGTACTAGTATGTGTCTCTGCAAGCCCGTACTAGTATGTGTCTCTGCAAGCCCGTACTAGTATGTGTCTCTGCAAGCCCGTACTAGTATGTATCTCTG
Organism: Archivesica marissinica; assembly: GCA_014843695.1. Taxonomy (NCBI): domain Eukaryota; kingdom Metazoa; phylum Mollusca; class Bivalvia; order Venerida; family Vesicomyidae; genus Archivesica; species Archivesica marissinica. The sequence continues at coordinate 61,184,414 of CM026391.1, read as the reverse complement.
CAAGCCCGTACTAGTATGTGTCTCTGCAAGCCCGTACTAGTATGTATCTATGCAAGCCCGTAACTAGTATGTATCTCTGTAAGCCCATAACTAGCATGTATCTCTGCAAGCCCGTACTAGTATGTATCTATGTAAGCCAATAACTAGTATGAATCTCTGTAATCCCGTACTAGTATGTAACTCTGTAAGCCCGTAACTAGTATGTATCTATGTAAGCCCGTAACTAGTATGTATCTCTGTAAGCCAATAACTAGTATGAATCTCTGTAATCCCGTACTAGTATGTATCTATGTAAGCCCGTAACTAGTATGTATCTCTGTAAGCCAATAACTAGTATGTATCTCTGTAAGCCCGTAACTAGTATGTATCTCTGTAAGCCAATAACTAGTATGTATCTCTGCAAGCCCGTAACTAGTATGTATCTCTGTAAGCCAATAACTAGTATGTATCTATGTAAGCCCGTAACTAGTATGTATCTCTGTAAGCCAATAACTAGTATATATCTCTGTAAGCCCGTACCTAGTATGTATCTCTGTAAGCCAATAACTAGTATGTATCTCTGTAAGCCCGTAACTAGTATGTATCTCTGTAAGCCAATAACTAGTATGTATCTCTGTAAGCCCGTAACTAGTATGTAACTCTGTAAGCCAATAACTAGTATGTATCTCTGTAAGCCCGTAATTAGTATGTATCTATGTAAGCCCGTAACTAGTATGTATCTCTGTAAGCCAATAACTAGTATGTATCTCTGTAAGCCCGTAACTACTATGTAACTCTGTAAGCTCGTAACTAATATGTATCTCTGTAAGCCAATAACTAGTATGTATCTCTGTAAGCCCGTACCTAGTATGTATCTCTGCAAGCCCGTAACTAGTATGTATCTTTGCAAGCCCGTAACTAGTATGTATCTCTGCAAGCCCGTAACTAGTATGTATCTCTGTAAGCCCGTAACTAGTATGTATCTCTGTAATCCCGTACTAGTATATGTCTCTGCAAGCCCGTACTAGTATGTATCTCCGCAAGCCCGTACTAGTATGTGTCTCTGCAAGCCCGTAACTAGTATGTATCTGTGCAAGCCCGTACTAGTATGTATCTCTGTAAGCCCGTACTAGTATGTATCTCTGCAAGCCCGTACTAGTATGTGATCATGAAAGCCCTTACTAGTATGTGTCTCTGCAAGCCCGTACTAGCATGTATCTATGCAAGCCCGTACTAGTATGTGTCTCTGCAAGCCCGTACTAGTATGTATATCTGCAAGCCCATAATAGTATGTGTCTCTGCAAGCCCGTACTAGTATGTATCTCTGCAAGCCCGTAACTAGTATGTATCTCTGTAAGCCCGTAACTAGCATGTATCTCTACAAGCCCGTACTAGTATGTATCTCTGCAAGCCCGTACTAGTATGTATCTCTGCAAGCCCGTAACTAGAATGTATCTCTGTAAGCCAATAACTAATATGTATATCTGTTGGCCCGTAACTAGTATGTATCTCTGTAAGCCAATAACTAGTATGTATCTATGTAAGCCCGTACCTAGTATGTATTTCTGCAAGCCCGTAACTAGTATGTATCTCTGTTAGCCAATAACTAGTATGTATCTCTATAAGCTCGTAACTAGTATGTATCTCTGTCAGCCAATAACTAGTATGTATCTCTGTAAGCCCGTAATTAGTATGTATCTATGTAAGCCCGTAACTAGTATGTATCTCTGTAAGCCAATAACCAGTATTTATCTCTGTTAGCCCGTAACTAGTATGTAACTCTGTAAGCCAATAACTAATATGTATCTATGTAAGCTCGTAACTAGTATGTATCTCTGTAAGCCAATAACTAGTATGTATCTCTGTAAGCCAATAACTAGTATGTATCTCTGTAAGCCCGTAACTAGTATATAACTCTGTAAGCCAATAACTAATATGTATCTCTGTAAGCCCGTTACTAGTATGTATCTCTGTAAGCCAATAACTAGTATGTATCTCTGTAAGCCCATATCTAGTATGTATCTCTGCAAGCCCGTAACTGGTATGTATCTTTGCAAGCCCGTAACTAGTATGTATCTCTGCAAGCCCGTAACTAGTATGTATCTCTGTAAGCCCGTAACTAGTATGTATCTCTGTAATCCCGTACTAGTATGTGGCTCTGCAAGCACGTACTAGTATGAATCTCCGCAAGCCCGTACTAGTATGTGTCTCTGCAAGCCCGTAACTAGTATGTATCTCTGCAAGCACGTACTAGTATGTATCTCTGAAAGCCCGTACTAGTATGTATCTCTGTAAGCCCGTACTAGTAGGTATATCTGCAAGCCCGTACTAGTATGTGTCTCTGCAAGCCCATACTAGTATCTATCTCTGCAAGCCCGTACTAGTATGTGTCTCTGCAAGCCCGTACTAGTATGTGTCTCTGCAAGCCCGTACTAGTATGTGTCTCTGCAAGCCCGTACTAGCATGTATCTCTGCAAGCCCGTACTAGTATGTGTCTCTGCAAGCCCGTACTAGTATGTGTCTCTGCAAGCCCGTACTAGTATGTGTCTCTGCAAGCCCGTACTAGCATGTATCTCTGCAAGCCCGTACTAGTATGTGTCTCTGCAAGCCCGTACTAGTATGTGTCTCTGCAAGCCCGTACTAGTATGTGTCTCTGCAAGCCCGTACTAGTATGTGTCTCTGCAAGCCCGTACTAGATGTATCTCTGCAAGCCCGTACTAGTATGTATCTCTGCAAGCCCGTACTAGTATGTATCTCTGCAAGCCCGTACTAGTATGTATCTCTGCAAGCCCGTACTAGTATGTATCTCTGCAAGCCCGTACTAGTATGTATCTCTGTAAGCCCGTAACTAGTATGTATCTCTGCAAGCCCGTAACTAGTATGTATCTCTGCAAGCCCGTACTAGTATGTATCTCTGTAAGCCCGTAACTAGTATGTATCTCTGCAAGCCCGTAACTAGTATGTATCTCTGCAAGCCCGTAACTAGTATGTATCTCTGTAAGCCCGTATCTCTGCAAGCCCATACTAGCACGTATCTCTGCCAGCCCATACTAGCATGTATCTCTGCAAGCCCGTACTAGCACGTATCTCTGCAATCCCATACTAGCATGTATCTCTGCAAGCCCATACTAGCATGTATCTCTGCAAGTCCGTACTAGCACGTATCTCTGCAAGCCCATACTAGCACGTTACTCTGCAAGCCCATACTAGCATGTATCTCTACAAGCCCATACTAGCACGTATCTCTGCAAGCCCATACTAGCACCTATCTCTGCAAGCCCATACTAGCACGTATCTCTGCAAGCCCGTACTAGCACGTATCTCTGCAAGCCCATACTAGCACGTATCTTTGCACGCCCGTAACTAGTATGTATCTCTGCAAGCCCGTAACTAGTATGTATCTATGTAAGCCAATAACTAGTATGAATCTCTGTAATCCCGTACTAGTATGTAACTCTGTAAGCCCGTAACTAGTATGTATCTATGTAAGCCCGTAACTAGTATGTATCTCTGTAAGCCAATAACTAGTATGAATCTCTGTAATCCCGTACTAATATGTATCTCTGTAAGCCCGTAACTAGTATGTATCTATGTAAGCCCGTAACTAGTATGTATCTCTGTAAGCCAATAACTAGTATGTATCTCTGTAAGCCCGTAACTAGTATGTATCTCTGTAAGCCAATAACTAGTATGTATCTCTGCAAGCCCGTAACTAGTATGTATCTCTGTAAGCCAATAACTAGTATGTATCTATGTAAGCCCGTAACTAGTATGTATCTCTGTAAGCCAATAACCAGTATATATCTCTGTAAGCCCGTACCTAGTATGTATCTCTGTAAGCCAATAACTAGTATGTATCTCTGTAAGCCCGTAACTAGTATGTATCTCTGTAAGCCAATAACTAGTATGTATCTCTGTAAGCCCGTAACTAGTATGTAACTCTGTAAGCCAATAACTAGTATGTATCTCTGTAAGCCCGTAATTAGTATGTATCTATGTAAGCCCGTAACTAGTATGTATCTCTGTAAGCCAATAACTAGTATGTATCTCTGTAAGCCCGTAACTACTATGTAACTCTGTAAGCCAATAACTAATATGTATCTCTGGAAGCTCGTAACTAGTATGTATCTCTGTAAGCCAATAACTAGTATGTATCTCTGTAAGCCCGTACCTAGTATGTATCTCTGCAAGCCCGTAACTAGTATGTATCTTTGCAAGCCCGAAACTAGTATGTATCTCTGCAAGCCCGTAACTAGTATGTATCTCTGTAAGCCCGTAACTAGTATGTATCTCTGTAATCCCGTACTAGTATGTGTCTCTGCAAGCCAGTACTAGTATGTATCTCCGCAAGCCCGTACTAGTATGTATCTCTGCAAGCCCGTAACTAGTATGTATCTGTGCAAGCCCGTACTAGTATGTATCTCTGTAAGCCCGTACTAGTATGTATCTCTGCAAGCCCGTACTAGTATGTGATCATGCAAGCCCTTACTAGTATGTGTCTCTGCAAGCCCGTACTAGCATGTATCTATGCAAACCCGTACTAGTATGTGTCTCTGCAAGCCCGTACTAGTATGTATATCTGCAAGCCCATAATAGTATGTGTCTCTGCAAGCCCGTACTAGTATGTATCTCTGCAAGCCCGTAACTAGTATGTATCTCTGTAAGCCCGTAACTAGCATGTATCTCTACAAGCCCGTACTAGTATGTATCTCTGCATGCCCGTACTAGTATGTATCTCTGCAAGCCCGTAACTAGAATGTATCTCTGTAAGCCAATAACTAATATGTATATCTGTTGGCCCGTAACTAGTATGTATCTCTGTAAGCCAATAACTAGTATGTATCTATGTAAGCCCGTACCTAGTATGTA
>CM026391.1:61082902-61178566 GCA_014843695.1 Archivesica marissinica | reverse complement strand
TCTCTGCAAGCCCGTACTAGTATGTATCTCTGTAAGCCCGTACTAGTATGTATCTCTGCAAGCCCGTACTAGTATGTATTTCTGCAAGCCCGTACTAGTATGTATCTCTGCAAGCCCGTACCTAGTATGTATCTCTGCAAGCCCGTACTAGTATGTGTCTCTGCAAGCCCGTACTAGAATGTATCTCTGTAAGCCCGTAACTAGTATGTATCTCTGCAAGCCCGTAACTAGTATGTATCTCTGTAAGCCAGTAACTAGTATGTATCTCTGTAAGCCCGTAACTAGTATGTATCTCTGTAAGCCAATAACTAGTATGTATCTCTGTAAGCCCGTAACTAGTATGTATCTCTGTAAGCCCGTAACTAGTATGTATCTCTGTAAGCCCGTACTAGTATGTATCTCTGTAAGCCCGTAACTAGTATGTATCTCTGCAAGCCCGTAACTAGTATGTATCTCTGTAAGCCAATAACTAGTATGTATCTCTGTAAGCCCGTAACTAGTATGTATCTCTGTAAGCCCGTAACTAGTATGTATCTCTGTAAGCCCGTAACTAGTATGTATCTCTGTAAGCCCGTAACTAGTATGTATCTCTGTAAGCCCGTAACTAGTATGTATCTCTGTAAGCCCGTAACTAGTATGTATCTCTGTAAGCCCGTAACTAGTATGTATCTCTGTAAGCCCGTAACTAGTATGTATCTATGTAAGCCCGTATAGTATGTATCTTGAAGCCCGTAACTAGTATGTATCTCTGTAAGCCCTACTAGTATGTATCTCTGTAAGCCCGTAACTAGTATGTATCTCTGTAAGCCCGTACTAGTATGTATCTCTGTAAGCCGTACTAGTATGTATCTCTGTAAGCCCGTAACTAGTATGTATCTCTGTAAGCCCTAACTAGTATGTATCTCTGTAAGCCCGTAACTAGTATGTATCTCTGCAAGCCCGTACTAGTATGTATCTCTGCAAGCCCGTACTAGTATGTATCTCTGCAAGCCCGTACTAGTATGTATCTCTGTAAGCCCGTACTAGTATGTATCTCTGCAAGCCCGTACTAGTATGTATCTCTGCAAGCCCGTACTAGTATGTATCTCTGCAAGCCCGTACTAGTATGTGTCTCTGCAAGCCCGTACTAGTATGTGTCTCTGCAAGCCCGTACTAGTATGTGTCTCTGCAAGCCCGTACTAGCATGTATCTCTGCAAGCCCGTACTAGTATGTGTCTCTGCAAGCCCGTACTAGTATGTGTCTCTGCAAGCCCGTACTAGTATGTGTCTCTGCAAGCCCGTACTAGTATGTGTCTCTGCAAGCCCGTACTAGTATGTGTCTCTGCAAGCCCGTACTAGTATGTGTCTCTGCAAGCACGTACTAGTATGTGTCTATGCAAGCTCGTACTAGCATGTATCTCTGCAAGCCCGTACTAGTATGTGTCTCTGCAAGCCCGTACTAGTATGTGTCTCTGTAAGCCCGTAATTAGTATGTATCTATGTAAGCCCGTAACTAGTATGTATCTCTGTAAGCCAATAACTAGTATGTATCTCTGTAAGCCCGTAACTAGTATGTAACTCTGTAAGCCAATAACTAGTATGTATCTCTGTAAGCCCGTACCTAGTATGTATCTCTGCAAGCCCGTAACTAGTATGTATCTTTGCAAGCCCGTAACTAGTATGTATCTCTGCAAGCCCGTAACTAGTATGTATCTCTGTAATCCCGTACTAGTATGTGTCTCTGCAAGCACGTACTAGTATGTATCTCCGCAAGCCCGTACTAGTATGTGTCTCTGCAAGCCCGTAACTAGTATGTATCTCTGCAAGCCCGTACTAGTATGTATCTCTGAAAGCCCGTACTAGTATGTATCTCTGTAAGCCCGTACTAGTATGTATCTCTGCAAGCCCGTACTAGTATGTGTCTCTGCAAGCCCATACTAGTATGTATCTCTGCAAGCCCGTACTAGTATGTGTCTCTGCAAGCCCGTATTAGTATGTATCTATGCAAGCCCGTACTAGTATGTGTCTCTGCAAGCCCGTACTAGCATGTATCTCTGCAAGCCCGTACTAGTATGTGTCTCTGCAAGCCCGTACTAGTATGTGTCTCTGCAAGCCCGTACTAGCATGTATCTCTGCAAGCCCGTACTAGTATGTGTCTCTGCAAGCCCGTACTAGTATGTGTCTCTGCAAGCCCGTACTAGTATGTGTCTCTGCAAGCCCGTACTAGTATGTGTCTCTGCAAGCCCGTACTAGTATGTGTCTCTGCAAGCCCGTACTAGTATGTGTCTCTGCAAGCTCGTACTAGCATGTATCTCTGCAAGCCCGTACTAGTATGTGTCTCTGCAAGCCCGTACTAGTATGTGTCTCTGTAAGCCCGTAATTAGTATGTATCTATGTAAGCCCGTAACTAGTATGTAACTCTGTAAGCCAATAACTAATATGTATCTCTGTAAGCCCGTAACTAGTATGTATCTCTGTAAGCCCGTAACTAGTATATATCTCTGTAATCCCGTACTAGTATGTGTCTCTGCAAGCACGTACTTGTATGTATCTCCGCAAGCCCGTACTAGTATGTGTCTCTGCAAGCCCGTAACTAGTATGTATCTCCGCAAGCCCGTACTAGTATGTATCTCTGTATGCCCGTGCCTAGTATGTATCTCTGCAAGCCCGTAACTAGTATGTATCTTTGCAAGCCCGTAACTAGTATGTATCTTTGCAAGCCCGTAACTAGTATGTATCTCTGCAAGCCCGTAACTAGTATGTATCTCTGTAAGCCCGTACCTAGTATGTATCTCTGCAAGCCCGTAACTAGTATGTATCTCTGTAAGCCAATAACTAGTATTTATCTCTGTAAGCCCGTAACTAGTATGTATCTCTGTAAGCCAATAACTAGTATGTATCTCTGTAAGCCAATAACTAGTATGTATCTCTGTAAGCCCGTAACTAGTATGTATCTCTGTAAGCCAATAACTAGTATGTATCTCTGTAAGCCCGTAACTAGTATGTATCTCTGTAAGCCAATAACTAGTATGTATCTCTGTAAGCCCGTAATTAGTATGTATCTATGTAAGCCCGTAACTAGTATGTATCTATGTAAGCCCGTACTAGTATGTATCTCTGTAAGCCCGTAACTAGTATGTATCTCTGTAAGCCCGTACTAGCATATATCTATGTAAGCCCGTACTAGTATGTATCTATGTAAGACCGTATCTAGTATGTATCTCTATAAGCCGTACCTAGTATGTATCTCTGTAAGCCCGTAATTAGTATGTATCTATGTAAGCCCGTAACTAGTATGTATCTATGTAAGCCCGTACTAGTATGTATCTCTGTAAGCCCGTAACTAGTATGTATCTCTGTAAGCCCGTACTAGCATATATCTATGTAAGCCCGTACTAGTATGTATCTATGTAAGCCCGTATCTAGTATGTATCTCTATAAGCCGTACCTAGTATGTATCTCTGTAAGCCCGTAATTAGTATGTATCTCTGTAAGCCCGTAACTAGTATGTATCTCTGTAAGCCCGTACTAGTATGTATCTCTGCAAGCCCGTACTAGCATGTATCTCTGCAAGCCCGTACTAGTATGTGTCTCTGCAAGCCCGTACTAGTATGTGTCTCTGCAAGCCCGTACTAGTATGTGTCTCTGCAAGCCCGTACTAGCATGTATCTCTGCAAGCCCGTACTAGTATGTATCTCTGCAAGCCCGTACTAGTATGTGTCTCTGCAAGCCCGTACTAGTATGTGTCTCTGCAAGCCCGTACTAGTATGTGTCTCTGCAAGCCCGTACTAGTATGTGTCTCTGCAAGCCCGTACTAGTATGTGTCTCTGCAAGCTCGTACTAGCATGTATCTCTGCAAGCCCGTACTAGTATGTGTCTCTGCAAGCCCGTACTAGTATGTGTCTCTGTAAGCCCGTAATTAGTATGTATCTATGTAAGCCCGTAACTAGTATGTATCTCTGTAAGCCAATAACTAGTATGTATCTCTGTAAGCCCGTAACTAGTATGTATCTCTGTAAGCCAATAACTAGTATGTATCTCTGTAAGCCCGTACCTAGTATGTATCTCTGAAGCCTAACTAGTATGTATCTCTGCAAGCCCGTAACTAGTATGTATCTCTGCAAGCCCGTAACTAGTATGTATCTCTGTAAGCCCGTAACTAGTATGTATCTCTGTAATCCCGTACTAGTATGTGTCTCTGCAAGCACGTACTAGTATGTATCTCCGCAAGCCCGTACTAGTATGTGTCTCTGCAAGCCCGTAACTAGTATGTATCTCTGCAAGCCCGTACTAGTATGTATCTCTGAAAGCCCGTACTAGTATGTATCTCTGTAAGCCCGTACTAGTATGTATCTCTGCAAGCCCGTACTAGTATGTGTCTCTGCAAGCCCATACTAGTATGTATCTCTGCAAGCCCGTACTAGTATGTGTCTCTGCAAGCCCGTATTAGTATGTATCTATGCAAGCCCGTACTAGTATGTGTCTCTGCAAGCCCGTACTAGCATGTATCTCTGCAAGCCCGTACTAGTATGTGTCTCTGCAAGCCCGTACTAGTATGTGTCTCTGCAAGCCCGTACTAGCATGTATCTCTGCAAGCCCGTACTAGTATGTGTCTCTGCAAGCCCGTACTAGTATGTGTCTCTGCAAGCCCGTACTAGTATGTGTCTCTGCAAGCCCGTACTAGTATGTGTCTCTGCAAGCCCGTACTAGTATGTGTCTCTGCAAGCCCGTACTAGTATGTGTCTCTGCAAGCTCGTACTAGCATGTATCTCTGCAAGCCCGTACTAGTATGTGTCTCTGCAAGCCCGTACTAGTATGTGTCTCTGTAAGCCCGTAATTAGTATGTATCTATGTAAGCCCGTAACTAGTATGTATCTCTGTAAGCCAATAACTAGTATGTATCTCTGTAAGCCCGTAACTAGTATGTAACTCTGTAAGCCAATAACTAATATGTATCTCTGTAAGCCCGTAACTAGTATGTATCTCTGTAAGCCCGTAACTAGTATGTATCTCTGTAATCCCGTACTAGTATGTGTCTCTGCAAGCACGTACTTGTATGTATCTTCGCAAGCCCGTACTAGTATGTGTCTCTGCAAGCCCGTAACTAGTATGTATCTCTGCAAGCCCGTACTAGTATGTATCTCTGCAAGCCCGTACTAGCATGTATCTCTGCAAGCCCGTACTAGTATGTGTCTCTGTATGCCCGTGCCTAGTATGTATCTCTGCAAGCCCGTGACTAGTATGTATCTTTGCAAGCCCGTAACTAGTATGTATCTCTGTAAGCCCCTAACTAGTATGTATCTCTGTAATCCCGTACTAGTATGTGTCTCTGCAAGCACGTACTAGTATGTATCTCCGCAAGCCCGTACTAGTATGTGTCTCTGCAAGCCCGTAACTAGTATGTATCTATGCAAGCCCGTACTAGTATGTATCTCTGAAAGCCCGTACTAGTATGTATCTCTGTAAGCCCGTACTAGTATGTGTCTCTGCAAGCCCATACTAGTATGTATCTCTGCAAGCCCGTACTAGTATGTGTCTCTGCAAGCCCGTACTAGTATGTGTCTCTGCAAGCCCGTACTAGTATGTGTCTCTGCAAGCCCGTACTAGCATGTATCTCTGCAAGCCCGTACTAGTATGTGTCTCTGCAAGCCCGTACTAGTATGTGTCTCTGCAAGCCCGTACTAGTATGTGTCTCTGCAAGCCCGTACTAGCATGTATCTCTGCAAGCCCGTACTAGTATGTGTCTCTGCAAGCCCGTACTAGTATGTGTCTCTGCAAGCCCGTACTAGTATGTGTCTCTGCAAGCCCGTACTAGTATGTGTCTCTGCAAGCCCGTACTAGTATGTGTCTCTGCAAGCCCGTACTAGTATGTGTCTCTGCAAGCCCGTACTAGTATGTGTCTCTGCAAGCCCGTACTAGTATGTGTCTCTGCAAGCCCGTACTAGTATGTGTCTCTGCAAGCCCGTACTAGTATGTGTCTCTGCAAGCCCGTACTAGCATGTATCTCTGAAAGCCCGTACTAGTATGTGTCTCTGCAAGCCCGTACTAGTATGTGTCTCTGCAAGCCCGTACTAGTATGTGTCTCTGCAAGCCCGTACTAGCATGTATCTCTGTAAGCCCGTACCTAGTATGTATCTCTGCAAGCCCGTAACTAGAATGTATTTCTGCAAGCCCGTAACTAATATGTATCTCTGCAAGCCCGTAACTAGTATGTATCTCTGCAAGCCCGTACTAGTATGTGTCTCTGCAAGCCCGTACTAGCATGTATCTCTGTAAGCCCGTACCTAGTATGTATCTCTGCAAGCCCGTAACTAGTATGTATCTCTGTAAGCCAATAACTAGTATTTATCTCTGTAAGCCCGTAACTAGTATGTATCTCTGTAAGCCAATAACTAGTATGTATCTCTGTAAGCCAATAACTAGTATGTATCTCTGTAAGCCCGTAACTAGTATGTATCTCTGTAAGCCAATAACTAGTATGTATCTCTGTAAGCCCGTAACTAGTATGTATCTCTGTAAGCCAATAACTAGTATGTATCTCTGTAAGCCCGTAATTAGTATGTATCTATGTAAGCCCGTAATTAGTATGTATCTATGTAAGCCCGTAATTAGTATGTATCTCTGTAAGCCCGTAATTAGTATGTATCTATGTAAGCCCGTAATTAGTATGTATCTCTGTAAGCCCGTAATTAGTATGTATCTATGTAAGCCCGTAATTAGTATGTATCTATGTAAGCCCGTAATTAGTATGTATCTCTGTAAGCCCGTAATTAGTATGTATCTATGTAAGCCCGTACTAGTATGTATCTCTGTAAGCCCGTAACTAGTATGTATCTCTGTAAGCCCGTACTAGCATATATCTATGTAAGCCCGTACTAGTATGTATCTATGTAAGCCCGTATCTAGTATGTATCTCTGTAAGCCGTACCTAGAATGTATCTCTGTAAGCCCGTAACTAGTATGTATCTCTGTAAGCCGTACAAAGAATGTATCTCTGTAAGCCCGTAACTAGCATGTATCTCTGCAAGCCCGTACTAGTATGTATCTCTGCAAGCCCGTACTAGTATGTATCTCTGCAAGCCCGTACTAGTATGTATCTCTGCAAGCCCGTACTAGTATGTGTCTCTGCAAGCCCGTACTAGTATGTATCTCTGCAAGCCCGTACTAGCATGTATCTCTGCAAGCCCGTACTAGTATGTGTCTCTGCAAGCCCGTACTAGTATGTGTCTCTGCAAGCCCGTACTAGTATGTGTCTCTGCAAGCCCGTACTAGTATGTGTCTCTGCAAGCCCGTACTAGTATGTGTCTCTGCAAGCCCGTACTAGTATGTGTCTCTGCAAGCCCGTACTAGCATGTATCTCTGCAAGCCCGTACTAGTATGTGTCTCTGCAAGCCCGTACTAGTATGTGTCTCTGTAAGCCCGTAATTAGTATGTATCTATGTAAGCCCGTAACTAGTATGTATCTCTGTAAGCCAATAACTAGTATGTATCTCTGTAAGCCCGTAACTAGTATGTAACTCTGTAAGCCAATAACTAGTATGTATCTCTGTAAGCCCGTACCTAGTATGTATCTCTGCAAGCCCGTAACTAGTATGTATCTTTGCAAGCCCGTAACTAGTATGTATCTCTGCAAGCCCGTAACTAGTATGTATCTCTGTAAGCCCGTACTAGTATGTGTCTCTGCAAGCCCGTACTAGTATGTATCTCTGCAAGCCCGTACTAGTATGTATCTCTGCAAGCCCGTACTAGTATGTATCTCTGCAAGCCCGTACTAGTATGTATCTCTGCAAGCCCGTACTAGTATGTGTCTCTGCAAGCCCGTACTAGTATGTATCTCTGCAAGCCCGTACTAGTATGTGTCTCTGCAAGCCCGTACTAGTATGTATCTCTGCAAGCCCGTACTAGTATGTGTCTCTGCAAGCCCGTACTAGTATGTATCTCTGCAAGCCCGTACTAGTATGTGTCTCTGCAAGCCCGTACTAGTATGTGTCTCTGCAAGCCCGTACTAGTATGTGTCTCTGCAAGCCCGTACTAGTATGTGTCTCTGCAAGCCCGTACTAGTATGTATCTCTGCAAGCCCGTACTAGTATGTGTCTCTGCAAGCCCGTACTAGTATGTGTCTCTGCAAGCCCGTACTAGTATGTGTCTCTGCAAGCCCGTACTAGTATGTGTCTCTGCAAGCCCGTACTAGCATGTATCTCTGCAAGCCCGTACTAGTATGTTCTCTGCAAGCCCGTACTAGTATGTGTCTCTGCAAGCCCGTACTAGTATGTGTCTCTGCAAGCCCGTACTAGTATGTGTCTCTGCAAGCCCGTACTAGTATATGTCTCTGCAAGCCGGTACTAGTATGTGTCTCTGCAAGCTCGTACTAGCATGTATCTCTGCAAGCCCGTACTAGTATGTGTCTCTGCAAGCCCGTACTAGTATGTGTCTCTGTAAGCCCGTAATTAGTATGTATCTATGTAAGCCCGTAACTAGTATGTATCTCTGTAAGCCAATAACTAGTATGTATCTCTGTAAGCCCGTAACTAGTATGTAACTCTGTAAGCCAATAACTAGTATGTATCTCTGTAATCCCGTACTAGTATGTGTCTCTGCAAGCACGTACTTGTATGTATCTCCGCAAGCCCGTACTAGTATGTGTCTCTGCAAGCCCGTAACTAGTATGTATCTCCGCAAGCCCGTACTAGTATGTATCTCTGTATGCCCGTGCCTAGTATGTATCTCTGCAAGCCCGTAACTAGTATGTATCTTTGCAATCCCGTAACTAGTATGTATCTCTGCAAGCCCGTAACTAGTATGTATCTCTGTAAGCCCGTACCTAGTATGTATCTCTGCAAGCCCGTAACTAGTATGTATCTCTGTAAGCCAATAACTAGTATTTATCTCTGTAAGCCCGTAACTAGTATGTATCTCTGTATGCCAATAACTAGTATGTATCTCTGTAAGCCAATAACTAGTATGTATCTCTGTAAGCCCGTAACTAGTATGTATCTCTGTAAGCCAATAACTAGTATGTATCTCTGTAAGCCCGTAACTAGTATGTATCTCTGTAAGCCAATAACTAGTATGTATCTCTGTAAGCCCGTAATTAGTATGTATCTATGTAAGCCCGTAACTAGTATGTATCTATGTAAGCCCGTACTAGTATGTATCTCTGTAAGCCCGTAACTAGTATGTATCTCTGTAAGCCAATAACTAATATGTATCTCTGTAAGCCCGTAACTAGTATGTATCTCTGTAATCCCGTACTAGTATGTGTCTCTGCAAGCACGTACTTGTATGTATCTCCGCAAGCCCGTACTAGTATGTATCTCTGCAAGCCCGTAACTAGTATGTATCTCCGCAAGCCCGTACTAGTATGTATCTCTGTATGCCCGTGCCTAGTATGTATCTCTGCAAGCCCGTAACTAGTATGTATCTTTGCAAGCCCGTAACTAGTATGTATCTCTGCAAGCCCGTAACTAGTATGTATCTCTGTAAGGCCGTACCTAGTATGTATCTCTGCAAGCCCGTAACTAGTATGTATCTCTGTAAGCCAATAACTAGTATTTATCTCTGTAAGCCCGTAACTAGTATGTATCTCTGTAAGCCAATAACTAGTATGTATCTCTGTAAGCCTATATATACTAGTATGTTCTCTAAGCCCGTAACTAGTATGTATCTCTGTAAGCCGTAATAGTATGTATCTCTGTAAGCCCGTAACTAGTATGTATCTCTGTAAGCCCGTACTAGTATGTATCTCTGTAAGCCCGTACTAGTATGTATCTCTGTAAGCCCGTACTAGTATGTATCTCTGTAAGCCCGTACTAGTATGTATCTCTGTAAGCCCGTACTAGTATGTATCTATGTAAGCCCGTACTAGTATGTATCTCTGTAAGCCGTACCTAGAATGTATCTCTGTAAGTCCGTAACTAGTATGTATCTCTGTAAGCCGTACAAAGAATGTATCTCTGTAAGCCCGTAACTAGCATGTATCTCTGCAAGCCCGTACTAGTATGTATCTCTGCAAGCCCGTACTAGCATGTATCTCTGCAAGCCCGTACTAGTATGTGTCTCTGCAAGCCCGTACTAGTATGTGTCTCTGCAACCCCCTACTAGTATGTGTCTCTGCAAGCCCGTACTAGAGTCTCTGCAAGCCCGTACTAGCATGTATCTCTGCAAGCCCATACTAGTATGTGTCTCTGCAAGCCCGTACTAGTATGTGTCTCTGCAAGCCCGTACTAGTATGTGTCTCTGCAAGCCCGTACTAGTATGTGTCTCTGCAAGCCCGTACTAGTATGTGTCTCTGCAAGCCCGTACTAGTATGTGTCTCTGCAAGCTCGTACTAGCATGTATCTCTGCAAGCCCGTACTAGTATGTGTCTCTGCAAGCCCGTACTAGTATGTGTCTCTGTAAGCCCGTAATTAGTATGTATCTATGTAAGCCCGTAACTAGTATGTATCTCTGTAAGCCAATAACTAGTATGTATCTCTGTAAGCCCGTAACTAGTATGTAACTCTGTAAGCCAATAACTAGTATGTATCTCTGTAAGCCCGTACCTAGTATGTATCTCTGCAATCCCGTAACTAGTATGTATCTTTGCAAGCCCGTAACTAGTATGTATCTCTGCAAGCCCGTAACTAGTATGTATCTCTGTAATCCCGTACTAGTATGTGTCTCTGCAAGCACGTACTAGTATGTATCTCCGCAAGCCCGTACTAGTATGTGTCTCTGCAAGCCCGTAACTAGTATGTATCTCTGCAAGCCCGTACTAGTATGTATCTCTGAAAGCCCGTACTAGTATGTATCTCTGTAAGCCCGTACTAGTATGTATCTCTGCAAGCCCGTACTAGTCTGTGTCTCTGCAAGCCCATACTAGTATGTATCTCTGCAAGCCCGTACTAGTATGTGTCTCTACAAGCCCGTATTAGTATGTATCTATGCAAGCCCGTACTAGTATGTGTCTCTGCAAGCCCGTACTAGCATGTATCTCTGCAAGCCCGTACTAGTATGTGTCTCTGCAAGCCCGTACTAGTATGTGTCTCTGCAAGCCCGTACTAGCATGTATCTCTGCAATCCCGTACTAGTATGTGTCTCTGCAAGCCCGTACTAGTATGTGTCTCTGCAAGCCCGTACTAGTATGTGTCTCTGCAAGCCCGTACTAGTATGTGTCTCTGCAAGCCCGTACTAGTATATGTCTCTGCAAGCCCGTACTAGTATGTGTCTCTGCAAGCTCGTACTAGCATGTATCTCTGCAAGCCCGTACTAGTATGTGTCTCTGCAAGCCCGTACTAGTATGTGTCTCTGTAAGCCCGTAATTAGTATGTATCTATGTAAGCCCGTAACTAGTATGTATCTCTGTAAGCCAATAACTAGCATGTATCTCTGTAAGCCCGTAACTAGTATGTAACTCTGTAAGCCAATAACTAATATGTATCTCTGTAAGCCCGTAACTAGTATGTATCTCTGTAAGCCCGTAACTAGTATATATCTCTGTAATCCCGTACTAGTATGTGTCTCTGCAAGCACGTACTTGTATGTATCTCCGCAAGCCCGTACTAGTATGTGTCTCTGCAAGCCCGTAACTAGTATGTATCTCCGCAAGCCCGTACTAGTATGTATCTCTGTATGCCCGTGCCTAGTATGTATCTCTGCAAGCCCGTAACTAGTATGTATCTTTGCAAGCCCGTAACTAGTATGTATCTTTGCAAGCCCGTAACTAGTATGTATCTCTGCAAGCCCGTAACTAGTATGTATCTCTGTAAGCCCGTACCTAGTATGTATCTCTGCAAGCCCGTAACTAGTATGTATCTCTGTAAGCCAATAACTAGTATTTATCTCTGTAAGCCCGTAACTAGTATGTATCTCTGTAAGCCAATAACTAGTATGTATCTCTGTAAGCCAATAACTAGTATGTATCTCTGTAAGCCCGTAACTAGTATGTATCTCTTTAAGCCAATAACTAGTATGTATCTCTGTAAGCCCGTAACTAGTATGTATCTCTGTAAGCCAATAACTAGTATGTATCTCTGTAAGCCCGTAATTAGTATGTATCTATGTAAGCCCGTAACTAGTATGTATCTATGTAAGCCCGTACTAGTATGTATCTCTGTAAGCCCGTAACTAGTATGTATCTCTGTAAGCCCGTACTAGCATATATCTATGTAAGCCCGTACTAGTATGTATCTATGTAAGACCGTATCTAGTATGTATCTCTATAAGCCGTACCTAGTATGTATCTCTGTAAGCCCGTAATTAGTATGTATCTATGTAAGCCCGTAACTAGTATGTATCTATGTAAGCCCGTACTAGTATGTATCTCTGTAAGCCCGTAACTAGTATGTATCTCTGTAAGCCCGTACTAGCATATATCTATGTAAGCCCGTACTAGTATGTATCTATGTAAGCCCGTATCTAGTATGTATCTCTATAAGCCGTACCTAGTATGTATCTCTGTAAGCCCGTAATTAGTATGTATCTCTGTAAGCCGTAACTAGTATGTATCTCTGTAAGCCCGTACTAGTATGTATCTCTGCAAGCCCGTACTAGCATGTATCTCTGCAAGCCCGTACTAGTATGTGTCTCTGCAAGCCCGTACTAGTATGTGTCTCTGCAAGCCCGTACTAGTATGTGTCTCTGCAAGCCCGTACTAGATGTTCTCTGCAAGCCCGTACTAGTATGTGTCTCTGCAAGCCCGTACTAGTATGTGTCTCTGCAAGCCCGTACTAGTATGTGTCTCTGCAAGCCCGTACTAGTATGTGTCTCTGCAAGCCCGTACTAGTATGTGTCTCTGCAAGCCCGTACTAGTATGTGTCTCTGCAAGCCCGTACTAGTATGTATCTCTGCAAGCCCGTACTAGTATGTGTCTCTGCAAGCCCGTACTAGTATGTATCTCTGTAAGCCCGTAACTAGTATGTACTCTGTAAGCCTACTAGTATGTATCTCTGTAAGCCCGTAACTAGTATGTATCTCTGTAAGCCAATAACTAGTATGTATCTCTGTAAGCCCGTAACTAGTATGTATCTCTGTAAGCCAATAACTAGTATGTATCTCTGTAAGCCCGTAACTAGTATGTATCTCTGAGCCGTACTAGTATGTATCTTGCAAGCCCGTAACTAGTATGTATCTCTGCAAGCCCGTAACTAGTATGTATCTCTGCAAGCCCGTAACTAGTATGTATCTCTGTAATCCCGTACTAGTATGTGTCTCTGCAAGCACGTACTAGTATGTATCTCCGCAAGCCCGTACTAGTATGTGTCTCTGCAAGCCCGTAACTAGTATGTATCTCTGCAAGCCCGTACTAGTATGTATCTCTGAAAGCCCGTACTAGTATGTATCTCTGTAAGCCCGTACTAGTATGTATCTCTGCAAGCCCGTACTAGTATGTGTCTCTGCAAGCCCATACTAGTATGTATCTCTGCAAGCCCGTACTAGTATGTGTCTCTGCAAGCCCGTATTAGTATGTATCTATGCAAGCCCGTACTAGTATGTGTCTCTGCAAGCCCGTACTAGTATGTGTCTCTGCAAGCCCGTACTAGTATGTGTCTCTGCAAGCCCGTACTAGTATGTGTCTCTGCAAGCCCGTACTAGTATGTATCTCTGCAAGCCCGTACTAGTATGTGTCTCTGCAAGCCCGTACTAGTATGTGTCTCTGCAAGCCCGTACTAGTATGTGTCTCTGCAAGCCCGTACTAGTATGTGTCTCTGCAAGCCCGTACTAGTATATGTCTCTGCAAGCCCGTACTAGTATGTGTCTCTGCAAGCTCGTACTAGCATGTATCTCTGCAAGCCCGTACTAGTATGTGTCTCTGCAAGCCCGTACTAGTATGTGTCTCTGTAAGCCCGTAATTAGTATGTATCTATGTAAGCCCGTAACTAGTATGTATCTCTGTAAGCCAATAACTAGTATGTATCTCTGTAAGCCCGTAACTAGTATGTAACTCTGTAAGCCAATAACTAATATGTATCTCTGTAAGCCCGTAACTAGTATGTATCTCTGTAAGCCCGTAACTAGTATGTATCTCTGTAATCCCGTACTAGTATGTGTCTCTGCAAGCACGTACTTGTATGTATCTTCGCAAGCCCGTACTAGTATGTGTCTCTGCAAGCCCGTAACTAGTATGTATCTCTGCAAGCCCGTACTAGTATGTATCTCTGCAAGCCCGTACTAGCATGTATCTCTGCAAGCCCGTACTAGTATGTGTCTCTGTATGCCCGTGCCTAGTATGTATCTCTGCAAGCCCGTGACTAGTATGTATCTTTGCAAGCCCGTAACTAGTATGTATCTCTGTAAGCCCCTAACTAGTATGTATCTCTGTAATCCCGTACTAGTATGTGTCTCTGCAAGCACGTACTAGTATGTATCTCCGCAAGCCCGTACTAGTATGTGTCTCTGCAAGCCCGTAACTAGTATGTATCTATGCAAGCCCGTACTAGGATGTATCTCTGAAAGCCCGTACTAGTATGTATCTCTGTAAGCCCGTACTAGTATGTGTCTCTGCAAGCCCATACTAGTATGTATCTCTGCAAGCCCGTACTAGTATGTGTCTCTGCAAGCCCGTACTAGTATGTGTCTCTGCAAGCCCGTACTAGTATGTGTCTCTGCAAGCCCGTACTAGCATGTATCTCTGCAAGCCCGTACTAGTATGTGTCTCTGCAAGCCCGTACTAGTATGTGTCTCTGCAAGCCCGTACTAGTATGTGTCTCTGCAAGCCCGTACTAGCATGTAACTCTGCAAGCCCGTACTAGTATGTGTCTCTGCAAGCCCGTACTAGTATGTGTCTCTGCAAGCCCGTACTAGGATGTGTCTCTGCAAGCCCGTACTAGTATGTGTCTCTGCAAGCCCGTACTAGTATGTGTCTCTGCAAGCCCGTACTAGTATGTGTCTCTGCAAGCCCGTACTAGGATGTGTCTCTGCAAGCCCGTACTAGTATGTGTCTCTGCAAGCCCGTACTAGTATGTGTCTCTGCAAGCCCGTACTAGTATGTGTCTCTGCAAGCCCGTACTAGCATGTATCTCTGAAAGCCCGTACTAGTATGTGTCTCTGCAAGCCCGTACTAGTATGTGTCTCTGCAAGCCCGTACTAGTATGTGTCTCTGCAAGCCCGTACTAGCATGTATCTCTGTAAGCCCGTACCTAGTATGTATCTCTGCAAGCCCGTAACTAGAATGTATTTCTGCAAGCCCGTAACTAATATGTATCTCTGCAAGCCCGTAACTAGTATGTATCTCTGCAAGCCCGTACTAGTATGTGTCTCTGCAAGCCCGTACTAGCATGTATCTCTGTAAGCCCGTACCTAGTATGTATCTCTGCAAGCCCGTAACTAGTATGTATCTCTGTAAGCCAATAACTAGTATTTATCTCTGTAAGCCCGTAACTAGTATGTATCTCTGTAAGCCAATAACTAGTATGTATCTCTGTAAGCCAATAACTAGTATGTATCTCTGTAAGCCCGTAACTAGTATGTATCTCTGTAAACCAATAACTAGTATGTATCTCTGTAAGCCCGTAACTAGTATGTATCTCTGTAAGCCAATAACTAGTATGTATCTCTGTAAGCCCGTAATTAGTATGTATCTATGTACGCCCGTAATTAGTATGTATCTATGTAAGCCCGTAATTAGTATGTATCTCTGTAAGCCCGTAATTAGTATGTATCTATGTAAGCCCGTAATTAGTATGTATCTCTGTAAGCCCGTAATTAGTATGTATCTATGTAAGCCCGTAATTAGTATGTATCTATGTAAGCCCGTAATTAGTATGTATCTCTGTAAGCCCGTAATTAGTATGTATCTATGTAAGCCCGTACTAGTATGTATCTCTGTAAGCCCGTAACTAGTATGCATCTCTGTAAGCCCGTACTAGCATATATCTATGTAAGCCCGTACTAGTATGTATCTATGTAAGCCCGTATCTAGTATGTATCTCTGTAAGCCGTACCTAGAATGTATCTCTGTAAGCCCGTAACTAGTATGTATCTCTGTAAGCCGTACAAAGAATGTATCTCTGTAAGCCCGTAACTAGCATGTATCTCTGCAAGCCCGTACTAGTATGTATCTCTGCAAGCCCGTACTAGTATGTATCTCTGCAAGCCCGTACTAGCATATATCTATGTAAGCCCGTACTAGTATGTATCTATGTAAGCCCGTATCTAGTATGTATCTCTGTAAGCCGTACCTAGAATGTATCTCTGTAAGCCCGTAACTAGTATGTATCTCTGTAAGCCGTACAAAGAATGTATCTCTGTAAGCCTGTAACTAGCATGTATCTCTGCAAGCCCGTACTAGTATGTATCTCTGCAAGCCCGTACTAGTATGTATCTCTGCAAGCCCGTACTAGTATGTATCTCTGCAAGCCCGTAACTAGTATGTATCTCTGCAAGCCCGTATCTAGTATGTATCTCTGTAAGCCCGTAACTAGAATGTATCTCTGCAAGCCCGTAACTAGTATGTAACTCTGTAAGCCCGTATCTCTGCAAGCCCATACTAGCACGTATATCTGCAAGCCCATACTAGCATGTATCTCTGCAAGCCCGTACTAGCACGTATCTCTGCAAGCCCATACTAGCATGTATCTCTGCAAGCCCATACTAGCATGTATCTCTGCAAGCCCGTACTAGCACGTATCTCTGCAAGCCCATACTAGCACGTATCTCTGCAAGCCCATACTAGCATGTATCTCTACAAGCCCATACTAGCACGTATCTCTGCAAGCCCATACTAGCACGTACCTCTGCAAGCCCATACTAGCACGTATCTCTGCAAGCCCGTACTAGCACGTATCTCTGCAATCCCATACTAGCACGTATCTCTGCAAGCCCGTACTAGCACGTATCTCTGCAAGCCCATACTAGCACGTATCTCTGCAAGCCCATACTAGCATATCTCTGCAAGCCCATACTAGCACGTATCTCTGCAAGCCCATACTAGCATGAATCTCTGCAAGCCCGTACTAGCACGTATCTCTGCAAGCCAATACTAGTACTTATCTCTGCAAGCCCGTACTAGCACGTATCTCTGCAAGCCCATACTAGCACGTATCTCTGCAAGCCCGTATCTCTGCAAGCCCGTGCTAGTATACATTTGATTACGCAATAATGACAGCACTTTATATTGTTATATTTAATGTTTCTATTCACCATTCTGCAGGATTTTTCCATGAGTATGTTTCTACGGGAACGATGGGTAGATGACCGTTTGAAGTTCACACCTGCAGTCAATGTTACTAGACTAGAATTGGACAATTCAATGTTTGATCAAGTGTGGATGCCAGATATGTACATTTTGAATGAGAAATCATCAGACTTCCACGAGGTCACGGTACCCAACAAGTTGATACACGTCTATCCAGACGGAACCGTACAATATAGCGCCAGGTACACATCTTATATACCATGTATCTATCTATCATGTTTGTATACCATGTTAATGTCTATATATATATATATATATCACTGTAGAATAGAAATACATTGTATATATATACGACTGTTCTGTTGAACTGATTGTGACAGCACGATCCGATGTACAGCACGATCCGATGTACAGCACGATCCGATATAACCGATGTACAGCACGATCCGATGTACAGCACGATGCGATGTACAGCACGATCCGATGTACAGCCAGCACGATTCGATGCACAGCCAGCACGATCCGGTGTACAGTCATAGCCAGCACGATCCGATCAGCCAGCACGATCCGATGTACAGCCAGCACGATCCGATGTACAGCCAGCACGATCCGATGTACAGCCAGCACGATCCGATATACAGCCAGCACGATCCGATGTACAGCCAGCACGATCCGATGTACAGCCAGCACGATCCGATGTACAGCACGATCCGATGTACAGCCAGCACGATCCGATGTACAGCCAGCACGATCCGATGTACAGCCAGCACGATCCGATGTACAGCCAGCACGATCCGATGTACAGCCAGCACGATCCGATGTACAGCCAGCACGATCCGATGTACATACAGCACGATCCGATGTAACATCACGATCCGATGTACAGCATGATCCGATGTACAGCACGATCCGATGTACAGCCAGCACGATCCGATGTACAGCACGATCCGATGTAACAACACGATCCGATGTACAGCACGATCCGATGTAACATCACAATCCGATGTACAGCCACGATCCGATGTAACATCACAATCCGATGTACAGCACGATCCGATGTATAGCACGATCAGGATGATGACACATTCTGAAAAATGTTGCAGCTTTCTATGATTGACTTATACGATACTGACATGATAATATCTAACAAGCTACACGAGTGTACAGCTTTCTATGACGATACTGACATGATAATATCTAACAAGCTACACGATTGTATCCAATCATATTTGTTACAGAGTGACTGGAAAATTCACATGCCTGATGCATCTACAGAAATATCCGTTCGATACACAAGCTTGTCATTTTGAGGTGGAAAGCTGTGAGTACCGCTTTAAACGTGTTTAATCGTAGATTTAAAGGGAGCCCTTTGTGTGTTTTGCGTTTATTTAATTTCGCTACCGATCACATCAGCAACCCATGAAGGGGATATTTATTTTAGATTTTGGAGGGTTTAGTTTATACAAATTTATTTTTAGCTCGATTGCGAAACAAGTTATTTCAATTTATAGTAATCACTCTCGAGACCTCATTCCTGATGGAATCCATCGCCACGAGGGAGAGAGAAGAGAAAACGTGGAATTTAAATGCCTTGCCTAAGGGCACAATCGTAACTGCTCCAGCGGGGCTCGAACTCCGGACCTTTCGCACCTGAAGCGAACGCGCATCCACGGCGCTATCACGACCTCCGACTTGGAGGGTAGTGCAATGATACACAATTAGACCTATTCCCAGGTCTATTATTCAGGATTATTGTATGTGCACGGTGTAAAACACCGACACGAGACATCGGTTTAAAGTCATGTTGGATTGGTGTAGCTGGAGGGGTTTGAAACTATGACCCTGTATTTTGCAGTACTGTAGTTGAACGTAGGCACGAACGGACCGCGGATTCACTCCCATTTAGCTAGTTGAAGGAACATTGCAAAACACGTCGACATCCTTGTGCAGTGGCGTAGAGTATTATTTGCTGGGGAGCACAAGGGGTGCACATAATTATGTTATATGTTTGGGTTGGGGCACAATACCCGCGCCCTCCATAGCTACGCCACTGTCTGTGTGTACCATTTAGAACAATAGAGGACATTGAGCACACTGATAGGTGCAAACCCTCACACTGGTGTTTGACACAACACAAATCCTTGGATTTACAATGGTATATATTAAATTGGACTGGGCACTTTGTCGATCGCCCTGACCACTGGCCTTGGCCGATTGATCCACATTAAGAATCACTTCCTCCCTAAATGTCTATGTATCTACTAAGTTTCATCAGAATCCAGCCACTACCTCTTTAGTTATCGTGTCCATAGACAACAGACAGTCGGACAGAAAGACGGACGGACGGCATCGTGAATGGGTACTTAAGTGGCTACCCCATTGTTCTCTCCTTTGTTATATTAGCCGTGTAAAAGCCTGAATTCGTAGTCACATCAGTTAACCATAGACCACTAGACAACAGATCTATTGTTTTCCTAACCACATGAGTACTCATTAGTGTGTGTGGACGGACGGACGGACGGACGGGACAGAACCAAAAACATTAACGCTGTTGTTAAATATTATTTGTATTCATTTGGTAACTCAGCCATGACACTATTTTCGAGGAGCCCACATTATATCATACACATATTAGTAGTGGAATGTGCGCATGCGTTTCAAGCCTTATATTCAGTTGTATTTGTTCATACATATTTATTTTAGCTCGATTGCGAAACAAGTTCTTACAACTTATATTAATCACTCTCGAGACCTCATTCCTGATGGAATCCATCGCCACGAGGGAGAGAGAAGAGGCCACCTGGAATTTAAATGCCTTGCCTAAAGGCACAACCGTAACGGCTCCAGCGGGGCTCGAACTCCGGACCTTTCGCACCTGAAGCGAACGTGCACCCACTGCGCTATCCCGACTTCCACGAAGTTGTATTATATCTAATATTTGCATCTGTCTACAACGACATATAATATACATTTAGATGGTCACAGCACAGAAACTATGAAGTTTGTTTGGAGTGATGATGCAGTATCCATTGCAAAAAATATAGAATTTCCACAATTTTCAAACACAGACATCAAATCGTACACGTGTGAAAAGGATTATTACGGAAGTAAGTTCACGAATGTGGCAAATGATGACTAAATAATAGATCAATTATATTTGTGTATATGTTTACTTATATTTGTTTATATGTTTACTTATATTTGTGTATATGTTTACTTATATTTGTATATGTTTACTTATATTTGTTTATATGTTTACTTATATTTGTATATGTTTACTTATATTTGTGTATATGTTTACTTATATTTGTGTATATGTTTACTTATATTTGTATATGTTTACTTATATTTGTTAATATGTTTACTTATATTTGTGTATATGTTTACTTATATTTGTGTATATGTTTACTTATATTTGTGTATATGTTTACTTATATTTGTGTATATGTTTACTTATATTTGTATATGTTTACTTATATTTGTATATGTTTACTTATATTTGTATATATGTTTACTTATATTTCCCCCCTCGTTAATCGGGGCCACACCTCCAGAAGTATACACAATTAGTTATTTTATTTTATGGAGGATATTGCAAAATACGGAAGGATCTCCATTTCCTGAGACAACACTGGCTGTTTACATGTCAGGTGTTTTGCTTCGATACACGAGACCTCGGTCGACAGTCCCATCTGAAAGAGTGTTAATATTATTAGCTTCAGACGGGAGATCGAACCGGAGATCTCTGGATTCGCAGTCCAACGTGTTACCCACTGCACCACTGACCGTCTATTAGCAACTTGTCTCCATCATTCTGCTGTTACATTTTAGTATCAGTAAAACCTGTGTGAGTAGCCACCTCTATTAAGCAGACAACCTGCAGTAAGCAGCCAGTTTGCAGATTCCCAATATGTTGTTTTATTATATATTTGAAATCTATTAAGCAGCCACCTGTGTTAAGTAGTCACTGTCTGTGATTCCTCTTGTAATACGTTGTGTGTTTTACGTTTATTTATCGTCGCTACCGGTTGCCCATATGAGCGACGCCTCCTGAAGAGATTAGTCATTTTAGATATTTGGAGAATAGTGCAATAATACAGACAGAGACACATTCCAGAGTCTCCTCTGGTTCTTTTACGTGCACGGTGTAAAGCACCGACACGATACCTCGGTTTAACGTCCCATCTGAAAGACTGTTAATTTTATTAGGGTCAGACGGGGGATCGAACCTGCGATCCCTGGATTACCAGTCCAGCGTGTTACCACTGGACTACAGATCCATACTACTTTCAGAAAATGCGTACTATATAAATGGAAGAATCAATCGATTCTTTCTTTTCTCAACCTATACTAACAGATATAGCACGTTTTGAATATTTCTTTAATTTTATGCTTAAAAATCCTTCTAACTACATTTAAATGAAAGTTTCCTTGCATTGTGTTTTTGTCTGTAGGTAATTGTATTTATTTGATTGCTGTATTTGCATGAATGTACATATTGCGAAGAAACTATGAATTCTGTTTAGTACATATATGTATATGTATACTAGAGGACATAGAAAACGCACACTTCGGATAAGTGTGTTTTTACATGAAAAACAGTAACTATATTATTTTTAAATACATAGTTTTAAACATTTTGGAATATATTTAGTCGTCGGTCAGTTTGTGTTTTGTAATAAAGATGTGATATATCTTTGATGGAATCCTTCGTATTTCGTTTTCATGTAATAATAATTATATAATGTAGGTGTGCGTTTTCAATGTCCTCTAGTATACAATAATCAACTAGTCATAACGTCGTTATTTGCTGTGCGATTTTCAAAATTCTGTCACTGCATTCTCTGTTTTACTGAGTTTTATCTATAGTGTTTCCTTTAATACAAATTCGTTTCAGTTGTGTACCCTTGTATTGGAGTACAATTTATCCTGGAGAGAAACTATGCCTACTATTTGGTACAAATTTACTTGCCAAGCATCCTGATCGTCATACTGTCCTGGATGAATTTCTGGCTGGACTGCACGTCGGTTCCTGCTCGAATCTCATTGGGATTACTGACAGTGCTTACCATGACCACACAGAGTGCCGGTGCTAGGGCCAACCTTCCACGTGTCTCATATGTAAAGGTTAGCTGATTATTGCCTCGTAAATGACTCATTGGTGTCCGATTATCGCTGTGGTTAGCGCGCTCGCTTCTCACCAATGCAACCCAGGTACGATCCTCGGACCGGGAGTATGTGATATGGTACGGTGGTCGCCAGATCGGACAGGTGGGTTTTCTCCGGGTACTCAGGTTTCCTCCCACACGAATGACCACATATACGCTTTCATCCGCGCCAACGAGAGTGATTAATATAAGTTGTTATAAGTTGCTTCGCAATCGTTGTAAAATAAATAAAGTTTAAATTATTGGTGTCCTCCTGTCATGCCGGGTAGAACATCAATATGATGCCGATGTTCGATATACAGTCAAACCTGTGTTAGTGGTCACTTCTATTAAGCAGCAAACCTGTATTATGCAGCCATTTTTCAGATTCCCAATGTATTATTGTCATATACAGTTGGCCTCTATTAAGCAGCCACGTGTGCTCACCAGCCACATTCTGTGATTTCCTTGGCCTGCTGCTCAACACAGGTTTGACTGTATTCTATTTTAAAGTGTCGCTGTTTGTGTGTGTACAATTTATGCATATTCATTGATCTCTGAATTCCTTAGTCAGGACAATTAATGAACAGTTTACTATTGTGTTTAATAATTATTCGAACACATATGTCTATATATAAACTGTCTAACACGTTTGTTCAGTGATTTGGAACATTCTTCTGCAGGACTGCTAACGATATGAAGCTATGAGAAATAATAACGTAGATAGCGCAGTGGCAGCGCGTTCGCTTCAGGTACTAAAGGCCCGGAATTCGAGCCCCGCTGTAGCCGTTATGATTGGAATCCAGGACATTGTCTCACCGGACAATGTCTGACCAGGATTTATAAAAAAGGACATTGTCTCACCCAGAATTTTTTTACAAAAACACATTGAATGATTTATTGCTTTATTTGTTCATTAAATTTGACATCACACAAATTAGCACATATTATAGCACATGTTACATTATGTAAGAGCACACATTATATCACTAGTAAAATCAACTTGTTCATTTGTTCATATATGGAGCAGTGTTTATTCAGAACCTAATAGTATGTCCTACACCTCGCAGGAATTCTTGCATTGTTTTGCGTTCTGCATTCACCACGACTCTCCTGCACAATTTGGGTTGACACTACTGCTTCATCCTTCCTCAAACCCTCCACAGTTTTCCAAAATGATGGATGCTTGTAGCCAACCAGTGCTCTGAAACCATTGTTCCAAGCTTCACAGAGGTTGTGTGTGCGATTTCCCCCCTGCTAGTGTGACTTCGTGAACATTCCATAGAGCAGGAGGGTACCGAGGAGGAATTCGACGCATTATGGCATCATCATTTGCAGCTGGTCGCTGTACACGTCGAAATGAACCATTGACATAGGTTTTGTCGAAGTAGTCCAGGAGAGCCTCAAGTCCTTCTGGTACATTTTCTCTTAGGTATGTCATACCATCAGCAACCTTTTCCACTGGTAGAAATGCAAGTCCATCAATCATGCCACAGAACAGCTTGATGTCGTTACTCTCCCTATAGAGATTGGTAATCCCTAGTTCTTGTATTGTTCGCCAAGTGGTCTGCGTCAAATGAAAGAAACAGCCTTGCTTGTTAACATCCTGTCCAAGCACAGCTGTAAAAGCTTAGAAAATTGCTAGTTCATAGTCAGTGTAAATCATTGTTGGATCAGCATTGAAACCCATTTCCTCACATTTGTCTAGGATAGCCTGAAGCATCTCTTCATAGATTTCCTGACTTTTACCAGGGAGGAATGCATAAACACAAGACGCTGCTGACTCTCCAAGTGGAATACGGATTACATATAGCTGCTGAAATATGCTAGGTGACATGGTACAGTTGCCATCCATATACCATGTAGGGGATCTTGCTAGTAGTCGTAATCCATCTTCTGTTGCATAAATCACCTGACGGGATCTTGCATCTTGTCCACTGTCATGGATGAGAAATCTCTTTGGATTATCACCACCTGTTGTTGTCCACTCCTCACTGATGACAAGATCCTGAAGTGATGTTGGATCTTTTGGTACTGTGCCTTGTTTGTGTCGTCAAGCTGAACGTTTGCAACTTTCAATGTTTATTCTGTCCTTCACCTCATCATTAGCCCCTACTAAAGCCTGTGAAACAACTTGACTAGGCTTGGCTTGCCCAGTTTTAGCATGTTCCCTCATGTCGGTGCGAAGCTTTGCAACTTCCACACTGTGAACATCTGGCTCATGGTTGTGTTCTGCAGTTGATCGTACAGTATTTAACTGCAAACAAAATGTAAAATTGGTTAAAACAATTGTAAAATCGGTTAAAATACTGTAAAATTACATAAAACAGCTTTAAAATCGGTTAAAACACTGTAAAATTACATAAAACAGCTTTAACATCGGTTAAAATACTGTAAAATTACATAAAACAGCTTTAAAATCGGTTAAAACACTGTAAAATTACATAAAACAGCTTTAAAATCGGTTAAAACACTGTAAAATTACATAAAACAGCTTTAAAATCGGTTACAATACTGTAAAATTACATAAAACAGCTTTAAAATCGGTTAAAATACTGTAAAATTACATAAAACAGCTTTAAAATCGGTTAAAACACTGTAAAATTACATAAAACAGCTTTAAAATCAGTTATAATACTGTAAAATTACATAAAACAGCTTTAAAATCGGTTAAAACACTGTAAAATTACATAAAACAGCTTTAAAATCGGCTAAAATACTGTAAAATTACATAAAACAGCTTTAAAATCGGTTAAAATACTGTAAAATTACATAAAACAGCTTTAAAATCGGTTAAAATACTGTAAAATTACATAAAACAGCTTTAAAATCGGTTAAAACACTGTAAAATTACATAAAACAGCTTTAAAATCGGTTAAAATACTGTAAAATTACATAAAAAAGCTTTAAAATCGGTTAAAACACTGTAAAATTACATAAAACAGCTTTAAAATCGGTTAAAATACTGTAAAATTACATAAAACAGCTTTAAAATCGGTTAAAACACTGTAAAATTACATAAAACAGCTTTAAAATCGGTTAAAACACTGTAAAATTACATAAAACAATTGTAAAATCGGTTAAAACACTGTAAAATCTCACCACAATATCTGTAGTTATTGCTCCTTTGCATCCACCTCCTCTGCACTGCCATCTAATCCAATCCCTTTTCTGTATTTTCTTAATGTACAGATGCCCATCATAACACAGCTTGTCATTACCTTTACATGTTTTAATAACCTCCATGATGACAAAAAGTAATATGGATAGCTTGAACAGACTCGGAAATGATAGATTGGTTGGAGAGTTCACTTTTTGTTCATATAGGGGAGCTAGTGTAGTGGATTACTTATTATTGAAGCACGCAGATTTTAATAATGTACACAATTTTACTGTTCATCAATTCAATGAACACAGTGATCATGCATGTATATCATTTGAATTGCTATTACGTGTATTCGGTAACAACGTAATGAACAAACACAGTACAGGATCACAACCGTCTGATAGCCCCCCAAGTAAAATTACATGGGACACCGAGAAAGTGCCCGCATTCCTAAATAATCTCATGAATAATCATAACACATTGAGTCAGCTGACCAATGACGTACATTGCGAACCAATCGATGAAGTCGTACATAATGTTACCTATTTCTTATTCACAAATGTTAATTCCATATTTGGAAAGTCGCCTCGGGAAAATAATAATCACACAGGTATACTAAAGAAAACTAATAAACCTTGGTTTGATGTGAGTTGTTATAACGCGAAGCGCACGTTTAAAATGTATAGAAATGTGTATAATAGGGATAAACGCGATGATAATCGATTCAATTTTGTTCAAGTGCGGACGCGTTATAATAAAGTAAAAAAGAAGGCAAGGCATGCCTACATGGTTAGGGAAGGAGTAAGAATAAATAATTTGGCATCCTCACAGCCCCGTAAATTCTGGAAAAATATTAAGAATACGTATAAGAAGAAATCAAATATTGCCGATTCTTTAACAGTTGATGAATTATTAAACTATTTTAAAGATTTATTTGGTCGTGTACCCCCGGCTGGTACTTACCAGGAAAATGACCCAAATTTTGATTCCTACTGCGAGGAATTGGATTGCGAAATCTCAGAGAACGAAATACGTGAGGCTGTTTTCTCACAAAACAATAAGAGCCCGGGTTTCGATAACCTACCGGCAGAAACTTTCAAGTCCGCCTGTGATATTATATCACCATTTTTAAATGGCTTGTATAATAGGATATTTTTGAGTAATGAATACCCAGAGTCGTGGGGTCAAGGTATAATTGCACCCATATTTAAGAAAGGGGACTAAATGTCGCAAGCAACTATAGAGGCATAACCTTGATTAATATCCTGGCAAAAGTATATTCACAGATATTGTTAAATAGATTAAACAAATGGTCCACAAAATATGATAAACTTTCACAAAACCAGTTCGGTTTTCAAAAAGGAAAGTCGATTACAGATTGTATTTTTATTATACATGCAATAGTATCTAAAACACTTAGTGAGAAACAAAAGCTCTACTGCGCCTTTATTGACTACCAGCAGTGCTTTGATTCCGTGCAACGTCATCACCTGTTCACTAAATTATTAAGTGAAAACGTCAGTGGGAAGTTTGTTAATGCTCTGCGAGCTATGTATAAAAGAGTCAGGTCGTGTGTAAAATATAAAGAGCTCTCCATTATTATTCATGTTTTCGTGAATGATATCATACAAAATATCCACTCTGATATTAATGATATCGTGTCAATTGATGACTTGAAACTATTTCTTATCTTGTATGCAGACGACATGATTTTAATTGGGCGTTCACCAGAATCCCTGCAGTTAATGCTTAAGGATGTAGAGACTTACTGTGAAACATGGGGTCTGAAAATTAATATAAACAAAACCAAAGTTATGATTTTTGAAATTGGTCGGCCAACTACAGCTGATATATACATTTACGGTACAAAAATAGAAACCGTAAGTTCGTTTAAATACCTAGGTATTAACCTATATAAAAACGGAAACTGGCTACGTACCCAAAATCATATAGCTCAGCACGCTTCCTTTTCATTACACAGTTTGTTTTCTGTATTTCACCCGATTGAATTACCACTGTCTAGAAAAGTACAGTTATTTGATATATTAGTTGGTTCTGTTCTAAATTTCTGTTCAGAAATATGGGGTGTACATGCCGCTACAGACATTGAAATGGTCCATGTAAAATTGTTGCGACGTCTGTTAGGTGTCAGGCAGTCCACAAACTTATCAGCATTATACGGGGAACTTGGCCGTGTGCCGCTACATATATTTAGAACATTTACTATGCTGAAATACTGGAAAAAATTGTTAGCTAAAGATGAATCATTTATGACTTTTAAAATGTACTCATCAATGAGAAACGATGCGGACAATAATGTTACATATCGAAATAAAAATTGGGCTATGTATATTAAAAATATTCTTGATGAGCATGGGTTTGCGTATGTATGGAGGGACCAGGTTATTGATAACCACACTCTTATGTTAATTAAACAACGTATATTTGATAACTATCAGTCATGGTATTCGGACATAAACAATTCCCCGCGTCTACAGTCATACTGTATTTTTAAACATAATTTTGACCGCGAGATATACCTTGAATGAGAAAATATCTTATTGCGCTGTCTAGATTTCGGGTGTCTGCTCATCATTTATTTATAGAATCGGGTCGATATAGCAATATACCTCGGGAACAACGACTCTGTAAAACATGTAGTATGAAAAAACTTGAATCTGAATTCCACTTTTTATTGGTCTGCCCTAACTACAGGGATTTGAGGATAAGGTACGTTAAACCATATTTCTGTCATTGGCCAAGCCTAAATAAGTTTGCCTCATTGTTAAATTCTACCTCTAAAATTGTAATAAATAATTTGTCAAAGTATCTCTACTTTGCAAATAAGATAAGGGTTTCTGTTTGAGTTTGGTCAGAGAACATGATTGTCTATTATGTATTATCTATATTCGTCAAAATCTACTTGGTACATGCAACCGTTCTATTATGTATTATCTATATTCGTCAAAATCTACTTGGTACATGCAACCGTTTTTCTGAATTTGTATATGACCTTCAGAAAATGGTATCTATATAATAACATGTCTTCTCGGAAAAAAATTGTATATAACACTTTAAACATTGTAATAATGTTTTATGTGAAATAAATTGATTGATTGATTGATTGATTGATTGATTGATTGATTGATTGATTGATTGATTGATTGAACGATGTAGTTTTATTTAAAGTGGCCACCGCATAAATGCATTTGGGCGACTGTATTTTCTAAGTTGTTTGTGTTGATATCTTCTAAGATGCTTATGTAGACGTTCGTTGAAGGCAACTTCTTTCCTCGCAGGGTGACAAGTCCTGTGTGTTTCTTCTTTCTTTCGTAACGGTCCTTTGTAGGGCCACCCTCCTCACTGTTGGTCACCCCGCAGCAGCATTAATACGGATCTGACAGTTAAACATCTGGTCGTCGATTGTCGCAAACAAACATAAGATATTCATGCGAGCGTAAAGTGGATGCCACGGCCGTTGCCGCTCCCTCAGGTCCGCCGTCTCGTCCATCCGCCGGAGAAGAAAGGTCGAAATAAACCAGCGAAGCTAGAAGAGACGGTGGATCTGTCCTGATGTGCCATGGCCGTGGATCCACATGCTGGCGAACGTCCCCATATGCAAGATCGACAACTAGAATATCCAAAGAATCCTACGCTGCTGCGGCGGGATGTGCACCGGTCACGACGTGCACGTCGTGAGGAGATCGACCGGCTTGATTGATTGAATAAAGTTGACCCATATTTATACCCAGGACCATCTTCAATCAGTATTACTTAATTAATAATTGCTAATTATAAAAATAATCGTAGGATGTTGATTCCTAATTTAAAATCATTGACTTCTCACTATGAAACAAACGAACTTTTGATGTTGCAATCCTATTCATAATTAATTTCTCACTTTCAAATAAACAAACTTTTGATGTTGCATTCCTGTTCATAATTAATTTCTCACTTACAAACAAACACCCCTTTGAAGTAATATTGATGTATATAATTATGTTCTCACCAAAAAACAAACTTCTCAAATTGCACGCTAACACACTTCAAAGAGCCCTTTGAAGTTACAGGATACAGGATATAGGTTTTTCTTAATATTCGTTATATCCATAATAGAAATTGTATGATGTTTGGTACCACTGTTTAGCTTATTCAATTGCCTACAAACCCAAATAATATTTTTTGGAAATAGCGGTTACTATAGAGGCACAGAATTCGGTTACATGTGTTTAGGGTCAAAATGAAAAATACACAAACTGTGATATTGGTGTTATTGTGAGTATAATCACGTTTTGCAGCTCTCCTAATGGTTTTGTTGTGATTATTTGATTAATACCGGGTATGGCCGCCAGTTTGTCTGTAACCTGTACAATACGGCGTCTCATGGAATTGACGTAACGTTGTACGACGTGTGCCGGTATGTTGTTCCATTCCATCTGCAGAGCATTCTGTAGGTCCTCCAAATTGTTGACGACATGTCTTGACCTATCTCTACGACCAAGAACATCCCAGATATGCTCGATTGGGTTGAGGTCAGGAGAAACGGCAGGCCAAGGCAAGGCGCTAACGCCATTTGCATTTAGGTGTTGCTGCATTAGCTGTGCCGTGTGCGGATGTGCATTGTCGTGCATCAATGTGGCGGCTGCATGATGATTAACGAATGGAACAGCTACTGGTCTTAACACCCGCATTACGATTGCCATTAACAATAACCAGATCAGTTTTCCTGTTTCCCATGATCCCGCCCCAAACCATAACACTGCCCCCGCCAAACCTGTTTCTCTCTACAACACAGGCGTTAGCAAATCGCTCCCCTCTCCTCCTAAATACCCCCACCCTCCCATCATGATGACTCGGGTTAAACCTAGATTCATCGGAGAAGACAATTCTATCCCACTGACGTCTTTGCCAGCGGAGATGAAGCCGTGCCCAATTCAAACGAGCAACGCGATGAAGTCGTTCGAGTACATTACCAACGTAAGCCCGTCTAGGTCTGATAGGCCGAACACAAAGACGCATACGCCTCAGAACTGTGTCCCTGCTAATACCGTACTGCCTCGCTGTAGCGCTAGCACTTTGGAAACGACGCCTGATGTGCGTCAGTTCAAAATTACGGTCTAATATGACGTCAGTTACACGAGGCCTGCCGGTTCGAGGACCTTCGGCAACTGTTCCTGTTTGCTGGAACCTGGCACGAAGTTCACTTACTGTGTTTCTGTGATAATTAAATGCCCGTGAAACAGTATCGATGGAGTCACCTCTGCTAAGCATCATCAAAGCTTCAATACGTTTACGCAGAGAGAGTGGCTTTGGCGAGTTTTGAAAATATTCAAATTGCTGTGTGTTTTTCTTACTCCTAGATGTTGTAAGAAAGTAATGAGAGATTATTTGACCGATTTCACATTTGTCCAGACATTGCACGGGCAAATCGTGCAAAACGCTTGTATAGGGACGTTACGTAACAATACTGACACAATACTGACATATATAGCCATTGTTCAACACAATGACAGGCGTGCTTCACGTGCTACACATATGAACTATTTATAACCGATATAACTATAGCTATCATAAAAAGAAACGTGCACACTTTCTTTTGCGTTTGAGTATATAACTGAAATGAAGAAAGTATTTGAGATGTCTAGCATTTTAAACTCAAATGATTAATAAATAACTTGTAAATTAGATTATAACTTAGCGCAAGGCAAGCATGCTCCAGTTTACAAGGGGTAGCAAATATAACTATAAATCAAAGCATAAAAACATAAACAGCTAGGATGCACAAATAGAGTATACAGCATATAACTAGTAGTTGAGGTATAGCATGAATCATATATTGTCAGAAGAACATGTTTATAAGGCAATTTTAAAGCATAATATTAATAATATTAAGCATTACAATAAGCATAAATATACAGGCAACACAACAGATTTATAAAGCATACAAAATGCCAATTATAGGGTAAGCATAATATATATACATACACACACACATATACATACATATATATACACATATATATATATATATATATACATACATATATATACCCACACACATACATATACACACACACACACACACACACACACACGCACACACACACACGCACTCACACACACACACACACACACACATACCTACACATACCTACACACAAGCATGCAAAGCAACTAATAGCATAAATATAACACCAATGTGCACCATACTTTTCACTTGGACAATGCTAATCTGTCCGTTGAATTATAAATAATCCAGAGTAAACCCAGAGAACACATCTATGCCATACATATGCAAACCAGGAATTAAAATTGTAATACATGCAGCATATTATATAAGACATTATGACATGAAGCTATACAAGCAACTTAAAACAACAAAGATAAAACTAACCATTAATTTATCAATTATTCAGTCCTTAAAATAAAATAAAATTTAAAATATGTATATATCATAATTTTTTTTGTGGGGGGTGAGACATTGTCCTTTTTAAAAAAACCTGGTGAGACAATGTCTAGTGAGACATAGTCCGGTGAGTGAGACATAGTCCGGTGAGACAATGTCCGTATTCCTTACGATTGTTCCCTTAGGCAAGGCATTTAAATTCCACATTGCCTCTTCTCTCTGCCTCGTGACGATGGATTCCATCAGCAATGAGGTCTCGATAGTGATTAATATAAGTTAAAAGAACTTGTTTCGCAATCGAGCTCAAATAAATGTGTATAAACTAATTATAAAACAATACAATATACAGGCGTATGACATGTTCAAACTAAATTTACAATTTTTTTTGGCTTTTAGTTTAAACATATTTTATTCGGATCAAATACATAATTATATACATATATAAACACAATATTTTATACATTCGAACCGATATGGGTCGAGAAACAAGCTTAAAGCTTATATGAATCCCATTTTTCTTTTGTTTGTTTTGGTACAAAATCCACATGAATATTAACATTTCCACTATTTTCATTTTCATTTCTTCGTTTAAAGGCAATAGATATATATATGGCGACGTGTCTCGCATTCGTATTCCTCGGACTGGTTGAGTTTGCATATGTCAATGTATTAACTCGGGTAGAGAATAGAAAACCACCAGGGGAAGCTCGACGCTCGATGGGTACGGAGAATCACACTGGATCAACAATTTCAAATGGTCAGACCACAGGAGATCAGAACGAAACTGATGTTGTAAGTATTTACGGATATTACAAATCAAATTATTTGAGTAAAACATTACAGACGGATCTGTAGTCCAGTGGTAAGACACTGGACTGGTAATCCAGCGATCGCAGGTTCGATCCCCCGTCTGACCCTAATAAAATTAACCGTCTTTCAGATGGGACGTTAAACCGAGGTCTCGTGTCGGTGCACGTAAATGAACCAAAGGAGACTCTGGAATGGGTCTGGGTAGTGATATGGGCTCGTATGGGACGGAGGATATAACTCACGAACCCTGGATTCGCGGTTCAATGTGTACCACCCAGTACCATTTGCCTTAGGCGATGCTGTTTAAATACACGGGTATTACATTGCCAGGTGCGTTACACTGATACACGGAACATCTGTGCATAGTGATATGGGCTCGTATGGGACGGAGAATATGACTCACGAACTCTGGATTCGCGGTTCAATGTTGTTTACCCAAGTAGCTGATAACAAAATAGTGTTCATAGTGACTGTTATTATATGCTCACACGAAAAAGAAAGTGTGTACTTGGCTTGATTATGCGGTCATTTCACCGAGTACGATGTGGAAAAATCGCACGCGACTACCCTATTATTTTCTGTGTAAGCTCTATGTTCGATGTAATCTCGTATGACGTTCGACGTACGTACGCTCTACCTGTGTCCTATACGCTCTATGTTCGATGTAATCTCGTATGACGTTCGACGTACGTACGCTCTACCTGCGTCCTATACGCTCTATGTTCGATGTAATCTCGTATGACGTTCGACGTACGTACGCTCTACCTGCGTCCTATACGCTATATGTTCGATGTAATCTCGTATGACGTTCGACGTACGTACGCTTTACCGGCGTCCTATACGCTCTATGTTCGATGTAATCTCGTATGACGTTCGACGTACGTACGCTTTACCGGCGTCCTATACGCTCTATAGACGCTCTACAAACGCTCTACCTACGTCGAGGACGGATCGAGCAGCACGACCTCGCAATCAGTTCTCGCTAGAGAAGACTGAGCCTCGCTCATCCACGCTCTAGCCACGATTGTCCCTCGACCTTGCTCGCTCTTTCGACGCTCTCTGTGTGACTTCTAGGTCGAGGTTGACATGTCAAAAAACCGAGCTACGATCTATTTTTCGGGGAGACCACTCCTCAACCATGTACAACCACGGGAGACCAAGACGTGACCAGCCCTCGGTCAACCGTCGACTACGAACGACCTGAGGCGACCAAGCCACGCTCTGAGATCGCAGCTCAGTCTTCCGGGACGATTTATCGGTGAAACGACCCCATTAGAGGGAGAATTGTATACTTATATAGATATATAGAAGCAAAATATAGGCACATTTGGTATCAAAATGTGCAAAAATGTATTGGCTACACGATGTTTTACTTTTAATTGAAATTTGATAATTATCAGAACATTGTTTTACGTGTGAATATAAGTATAAAATTGTCCCTCTAACCAAGTGCACACTTTCCTTTTCGTGTGAGTATATTTGATGTGTCTAATATTATTTGTATTTATTTTGTATTAATTTTTCACCATTTCTTTTGTAGGTGTCTATTTCTGTGCTGTATAAAAAGCGTGGATTTTCGTGCTTCAAGCGCCTGTCTGGCATGGGACGGGCTCGCCTGGTTGATAAGATATCGAGAGTTGTTTTCCCTGTAGTGTTCCTCATATTCAACCTGATTTATTGGACGTTTTATTTTCTATGGGATCCAAAGTTTGAAGTGAATGGTCCATAGAGTCAGGCTTGTAAACTAGCATAGCTAATATACAATAATATTGATATTGTTCAATTCAAGTGTGACATGTATAAAGTGCAATATGACTTGGTGGAAATGCATGACGGTGGGGGGGGGGGAGAAGAAAAAAATCGTTGCATACTGGTATGTATTAATAATAGAAGTACTGTGCTACGGCGTTCCGTTAAAGCCACCGTAATATCGCTATCGGGTCGATATTACGACAGCACGATACCACGATAACGAGAATGTGATACTACGATGACGAGAGTGCCATACTACGATGACGAGAGTGTGATACTACGATGACGAGAGTGCCATACTACGATGACGAGAGTGTGATACTACGATGACGAGAGTGCGATACTACGATGACGAGAATGCGATACTACGATGACGAGAGTGCGATACTACGATAACGAGAGTGTGATACTACGATAACGAGAGTGCGATACTACGATGACGAGAGTGCGATACTACGATGACGCGATTACGATGATGAGAGTGCGATACTACGATAACGAGAGTGCGATACTACGATAACGAGAGTGCGATACTACGATAACGAGAATGCGATACTGCGATGACGAGAATGCGATGCTACGATGACGAGAGTGCGATACCACGATAACGAGAGTGCGATACTACGATGACGAGAGTGCGATACTACGATGACGAGAATGCGATGCTACGATGACGAGAATGCGATGCTACGATAACGAGAGTGCGACACTACGATAACGAGAGTGCGATACTACGATAACGATAGTGTGATACTACGATAACGATAGTGTGATACTACGATAACGATAGTGTGATACTACGATAACGATAGTGCGATACTACGATAACGATAGTGCGATACTACGATAACGATAGTGTGATACTACGATAACGAGAGTGTGATACTACGATAACGAGAGTACGATACTACGATGACGATAGTGTGATACTACGATAACGAGATTACGATACTACGATAACGAGAATACGATACTACGATAACGAGAATACGATACTACGATAACGAGAGTGCGATACTACGATAACGAGAATGCGATACTACGATAACGTTAGTGTGATACTACGATAACGAGAGTGCGATACTACGATAACGAAAGAACGATACTACGATGACGATAGTGTGATACTACGATAACGAGAATACGATACTACGATAACGAGAATACGATACTACGATAACGAGAATACGATACTACGATGACGAGAATGCGATACTACGATGACAATAGTGTGATACTACGATAACGAGATGCGATACTACGATAACGAGAATACGATACTACGATGACGAGAATGCGATACTACGATGACAATAGTGTGATACTACGATGACGAGATGCGATACTACGATAACGAGAATACGATACTACGATGACAATAGTGTGATACTACGATAACGAGAATGCGATACTACGATGACAATAGTGCGATACTACGATAACGAGAATGCGATACTACGATGACAATAATGCGATACTACGATAAAGAGAATGCGATACTAAGGTAACGCGTCCGTACACGATAGCACGATATATAATTGTAGTACCGTTATTGTGCTATCGTTATCGTGCTATCGCAGTATCGGTTTAGTGTTATCGTAGTATCGCTATCGTTATCGCAGTATCGTACTCTCGTGATATCGTTATCTTGGCAAACAGTGGCATCGTGCTGTCGTAATATCGAACCGATAGGGTTATTACGATGGCATTAACGGAAAATCGTACTATTCAGATATCAGATAATAGACAGCTCCTGGGCTGAGATTAATACCAGGTCGCAACATGTGATCTTATATACAGTCAAACCTGTATTAGTGGTCACCTCCATTAAGCAGCCAACCAGTATTAAGTAGCTGTTTCCAGATCAGTTGTTTTATTATATATTTGACCTCTATTAAGCAGCCACCTGTGCTAAGCAGCCACTTTCTCTGACACCCTTGGCTGGCTGCTTAAGACAGGTTTGACTGTATACAAATACTGTGATATATCGTTCAAGATGAAAGTGTATTATTATGGAAATATATATTGATGTTATTCGAGATACGAATTCGTAGTGTGTCATAGCGTTTATTTATGAATAAAGTATTTAGTACAGTATATATAGTTATGTTTACATGTGTATGCTTCGTAATACATACACTTATGAATATGATGAAACACTCACGAGAACTACATGTACATTATATAGTGTTAATACGTATTACATATAAATTTGATTAAACTAAACTAATAAAAGTAACAGTCTTTCATATTGGGACTTTAAACCGATGTCTCGCTCGCTTCTCACCAATGCAACCCGGGTTCGATCCTCGGACCGGGAAGTATGTGAGATGGTACGTTGATCGCCAGATCGGACAGGTGGGTTTTCACCGGGTAGGCCTACTCCGGTTTCCTCCCACATGAATGACCACATTTAAGATTTCATCCGCGCCAACGAGAGTGATTAATATAAGTTGTTAAAACTTGCTTCGCAATCGTTGTAAAATAAATAAAGTTTAAACTTAATAGATCATCCTTGGAACAGCGTAAGCTGTAAGACATGCCCTTTCTTGCGAAGAACGCTGCCAAACACTGCGAATGCGCATGTCCGTAGCTTCGACTGCGCATGTCAGCTGCATATCATTAGTGGAGGAAGTATAATACAAAAATGGATACAAACAGGACATATAAGTTGATCGAAGGAAATGCAATAGCGATGTAAATATCCCTGGGTTATGACGGCACAGACGTAGGAGACGCAGAGGAGAAGGGTTGTCCTCGTGCATGCACGTTCTTACAGTTGTTAATGGATACGCTACTGCCGTCAACCTCCGAGTTGTTTGTACTTGAAGGCTCATCACTAGTCCTTATCCCGTTCTGGTCAGACGTTCAACAGTTCAACGCTAGCGTGGTGGCTTGACGTTTAATTAAGTGTGTTCTCATCGGGCCCCAAAAAGGGGGAACCCCATTTATTTGCGCCGTGTAGTCGTTCGATCTAACCCTAATAAAATTAAGTCTTTCAGATGGGACATTAATCCGATGTCTTGTGTCGGTGCTTTACATCGTGCACGTAAAAGAACCAGAGGAGACTCTGGAATGGGTCTATGTCTGTATCATTGCACTATCCTACAAAAATCTAAACTGACTAATCTCTTCAGGAGGCGTCGCTGGTAGTGCAACCAGTAGCGACGATAAATAAACGTAAAACACAAATAGTAGGTGTCGGAGTACATCCCCTAGTAGCCTTACGTGTTTGATGATAGTTAGGTATTGACATTGTATGAAATCCATCTGATTTATAATTGTGCATACAGTTATATTCAAGTAAAAGCTAATGCAAAAGGTTTGGGCCACAACGTTTTAGCAACATTAGAAAACAGCCAGCAACAGAAAGTCACAAAATGTAATAGTTTATACAAATTTATTTGAGCTCGATTGCGAAACAAGTTCTTTCAACTTATATTAATCACTCTCGAGACCTCATTCCTGATGTAATCCATCGCCACGAGGGAGAGAGAAGAGGCAACGTGGAATTTAAATGCCTTGCCTAAGGGCACAATCGTAACGGCTCCAGCGGGGCTCGAACTCCGGACCTTTCGCACCTGAAGCGAACGCGCATCCACTGCGCTATCACGAAAATGTAATAGTTAAACTAATCAATTATTAAATTATTAGACTTGTTGAGATCAATTTGCTCTCAACACATTTAAGTAGACGAAATAATAATTAATATATTGGGACCGAGTGGCTGAAAGGTTACGATCGTTATCTTCAAATCACTTGCCTCGCATTGCAGTAGTTTCGAGTCCCGGTGGGGGATGTCGAATTATTTCATTTGAGGAAGCTATCCAGCTGGCTTGTGAAAGCCTGTGGTTTTACTCTAGCCTGGGTTCAAGTCTGTCGAGTTTTCACTAATTTATTTCTGGCAAAATGACACCACGTTGATATTATCAGAAACTCAATACGGCTCAATTAATGGTATCGGTAACATATATGTATATGACTGACCAGGTAAAATATATCAACGCCTGTTCCCAGGCTAGTTCTACCCGTGTTCCTTCCCTGAATTACTTCTAGTTGGGGTGTCCAGCATCTTCCTCCGCCAATAACAACTAGAGAGTCTTTAATCCCCAAAAACAAACATAAGGCACGTAGCTACTATTAGGTACTGAAAGCCCGGCCTGCAGATTGTCCCAGAAAATAAAAAAACCTAAAACACCCAACAATTCAATAACATACTGTAGAGGGTGGGTGGGGACGAAGAGTTGTGGGACGAAGAGTTGTGGGATGAAGAGTTGTGGGACAAAGAGTTGTGGGACGAAGAAGAGTTGTGGGACGAAGAGTTGGGTTGTCAACTTGGAGGTCGCATACATTCTGCACAACATAAAAGGTAACATTCAAATCTCTGAAA
The DNA here is from genome assembly GCA_014843695.1 of Archivesica marissinica. NCBI lineage: Eukaryota > Metazoa > Mollusca > Bivalvia > Venerida > Vesicomyidae > Archivesica > Archivesica marissinica. The sequence goes on along the minus strand of CM026391.1, from coordinate 61,139,863 downwards.
ATATCGAAATTTGAATGTACTGAATGGTTCAACCGGAGCTATAAGTTGTTGCTATGTGACTGCTATAGCAACTCCCCGCCTGACCATAATAAAATTAACAGTCTTTCAGATGGGACTTTAAACCGATGTCTCTTATCGATGCTGTACACCGTGCACGTAAAAGAACCAGAGAAGACTCTGGAATGGGTCTCTGTCTGTATCATTGCACTATCCTCCAAAAATTTAAAATTACTAATTTCTTCATATGGGCAACCGGTAGCGACACACGCTATATATAGCAACTGCATGTACTTATACTGTGTTATATATTATGTCATTAGAACTGAAACACATAATACTATCTATCTATCTATCTTCCGTTAATGTAGACATGTTGCGCGTCAAAAACCGCAAAGAAGGTATGAGTAGTTAAAAGTATAATTTAAGAAAGTAATGAAAATAAGTTGTGGTAAAAGTTTAAAAGCAGCTGCGCAGAACAACTAGGGACTGGCATGATCAACATGGCAAACTGCCGTATTGAATTGCTCTATGGTAGGGAGATGGGCAATGTCAGGTGGGAGATGGTTCCAACACTTATTAATTGTTTGTTGTATATGTTTGCATTTGGTGGTTATAATTTAGTTCTAATGCTAAAATGATCATATCGTCTGAAGTTTTTACAAACCAAATACTGTATGTTGAAACAGTTACCATGGTAACAGTTTGTACCACTACTAGTGTTTTATTAGTTAAATATATTTTAAATTACAATAGCATTCATTTAATCAGGTAAATATTTACAATTTTGATAAACGTTCCAGATTGACAAGAACTATATCAAAGCCAGACTCTATTGTATATAGTTGAACATGGTATGTATATTGTATATAGTTGAACATGGTATGTATATTGTATATAGTTGAACATGGTATGTATATTGTATATAGTTGAACATGGTATGTATCTTGTATATGGTTGAACATGGTATGTATATTGTATATAGTTGAACATGGTATGTATATTGTATATAGTTGAACATGGTATGTATATTGTATATAGTTGAACATGGTATGTATATTGTATATAGTTGAACATGGTATGTATATTGTATATAGTTGAACATGGTATGTATCTTGTATATAGTTGAACATGGTATGTATCTTTTAAAATATGTAGATGTATATAGTTCAGAAACACAGAAAATGAAACACGATTGCGAAGCAAGTTCTAACAACTTATATTAATCACTCTCGTTGGCGCGGATGAAAGCGTGTATGTGGTCATTCGTGTGGGAGGACACTGGAGTACCCGGAGAAAACCCACCGTACCATCATCTCACATACTTCCCGGTTCGAGGATCGAACCCGGGTTGCATTGGTGAGCAGTGAGCGTGCTAACCACTGCACTAATCAGACAGCCTAAATCCGATTTTATGGCTATGTCTATGTAATGACGTAACATTATCCAATCAGTGTAAATCATATTCCTAATACACAGTAATTCCTGTTCAGTTAAGATTTGTTTCTGTTCTCTTCACTAACGAAGTTACTGGTGTTCAGTGTATTTATTACGCCAAATTTGGGACATTCCATTCGCCAAAACGTATATATTTCCCCCCCCGACTTCTAGCTTGCGGTAGGTCGGTGGTTCTACCCGGATACACGACCATGCTCTAAATACTGCTCGGAGGGGCACCCAGGGTCTTCTGCCACCAACAATAGTTGGAGAATCGCCATATCACTTAAGATGTTGTTGCGATGATAAGCCACAAAACAAAACAGATATCAGCCAAAAAAGTCCTTAAAAACCAAAAACACTTATATTTGATTTGTTGTTTTTATTTACAAAATATTTGTATGTTCACAATAATATATTCTATAATACATTCACAAAAATGCAACCGGTAAATATATATATGCATGTATGATCATATATGTATATAAGAAACATATTTTATACAGATCTTCCCATAATGCAACACGACTTATACTGATGTATTTATAATTCTGCTTAAATGGTACAAGCTCCGTAAATGTTCATACACCAAAATTGGCTCAGATAATAATCAACTCTTTGCATGCTGGGTAAAACAAAGGTTATAAATAGTTCATATAATTGTAGCAGCCGACAACTCATTATGGTGTTTGTTCTTATTTGTAACTGAAAACTCTGGAACTATGTGATTGAATGTCTTTAATTGTGTATACAATTACGGAAATGACTGTAACAAATGTTGCTAGAACTTGTGGCCCGACCCGTTTGCTTTTCTTGAAAATGTCTGGTTTTGTATATAAAAAACGCACACTTCGAATAAGTTTATTTTTACATGAAAAACTATATAAATACATAGTATTTAGTTGTTCAGTTTGTGTTTTGATATATCTTTGATGGAATCCTTCGTGTTCTCGTTTTCATGTATTATTAATCATATAATGTAGGTGTGCGTTTTCTATGTCCTCTAGTATATTATATATATATGTAAAAATGAATCGACCAATAAAAATATGATTACACTAAAAAATGAAATTTCATGACATTTGACTTTTATTTTCATGTTTAGAGGGCAAAGAGTCAATTAGTGAGTTTGCTGGGCCTAGATTACTGACTGATCTCACATGCTAACCATCAAACCTATTGTACAATGATGCTATTTGCTACTCCTTGGTGGTTTATGTATAAAGGCACTCCGAATTCTTCAATTAGCCATGAAGATGGTTTGTTCCATGAGACCGACACCGGAAACTGAATGCTATTAACCCTTTCAACACCACAGACCTCTAAATAGGCTTACAAAAAGTGTAGATCCAGATGAGCCGTCTCATCAGGATCTGCACTTTTTGCCAGTGATATGACTATTTTTAGACATAATTACCCATTTTGATAAATGAACTTGTCCAAATGTGATTTTCTGATTCATTTATTGGTTTATGAATATCATGGACCAGTCCATGTGAGTTACTTGGTGTTGAATGGGTTAAGTTAAAAGTATGGAATATTTAGCTGCTGTAGCTAAACTCTTAGCATTAATTCATAAATAAACAGCAATTATAAAAGTGATACTAAACAGAGTCATCATTCATGTAAATAAATGACAGTGATGCAGGTGGAGTTTCCAGGAAATATTGCTGTGAATAACTCACTACTTTGACATTGAGTAATTTGGCAGTCAATGGTGATTCGATTGATACCACCTATTTTTGGCTAAAATCTGCAGATAGACCGACACTAGTGCAGACAGAATCTAATTGATGTACTATCTATGTTCCTGGTGCAGGTTCTTTATTTATAGATAAATCAACACAAGCCATTATAACATACAAATTAAGTGACCCCTCACCCTCAATCATCTTGGAAGTTTTAGTTGAGTATCAGAATATGTTTTTTACGTTTATTTATCGTCGCTACTGGTTGCCCATATGAGCGACGCCTCCTGAAGGGATTAGTTATTTTAGATTGTGGAGGATAGTGCATGATACAGACAGAGACCCATTCCAGAGTCTGCTCTGGTTCTTTTACGTGCACGGTGTACAGCACCGACGCGAGACCTCGGTTTAACGTCCCATCAGAAAGACTGTTCATTTTATTAGGGTCAGACGGGGGATCGATATCAGAATATGTTTGATTCAGCCTTTATATAAACAACATGAACATTTAATGTCGTAGACTCTATCCTCCACCCCTCCACCCCCCCCCCCCGATACTATTTTACAGTTATATTACAAATGTTTAAGCTACAGGGCTATTTCTGGGCGAAATAATCTAGTCAGATGTTGGATGAATGTAATTGGCTTGTAACATGTCTACAGGCGAAAACCCCAATTTTACACCGAATTGATGCAAGTCAGAGAGTTTGCGAGTGATGCATAAATTAATGTATAAATATAGCCTTTTTTGTATATAATGTTCTAAAGTACAGGGCTACAAAACCCCAAAATGCCTTTTCTTTTAATGATTTGGCATTCACTGGCATGTGATATTAACCCTTTCAACACTACAGGCAAAAAGTGCAGATCCTGATGAGTCGGCTCATCATGAGCTGGCTCATTTGGATCTACACTTTTTGTAAGCCTATTTAGAGATCCAGTAATATTACTATTTTTTAGACAAAATTACCCATTTTGATAAATGAACTGGTCGAAATGTAATTTTCTTATTAATTGATTGGTCTAAAAATATCATGCACCAGTCCACGTCAGTTACTTGGTGTTGAATGGGTTAAAAACCAACATTTCACAAACATAAATGCTCGAAATAAAATTAAATCTATCAAGGAGTAGTTTAAAGCAAACAACAATAAGAATGGCAAACATTTCCAAATTATTCATCAACATCATAATGCACGTTTTTCGAGGTATCTATTCTGCTTTTCATTAATTTGAGTTTTTATTGGTGATTGGGACAGTATCGTGGTGGAATATACAAACCCCAATGTAGAGTACAATTTTGGGGGTGGGCCACTGAAGGACAAATATAATATATCAAATTAAACAAATAATAATTTTATTTCATCTGTAAGCAAGCAGCTTTAATATGAAGAATTTTGATAATATGTTACTATTTATAGAAATGACAATGCAAAATTTTGCAAAATATTAATTGTTTAACTGTTTGAATCATTTAATAAATATATTTGATAAGATTAAAAATTGTGTACGTCTGAAAATCACAGAATACTTGTTGCATTGCAAGCACAGACATGGTATAACACTGTACAGACAGTAATATTTAAAACAAATAACATAACACTCATATCCCTACATGTACATGTGTACTGTAATATAGCACTCATATATGCCTACACATACGTGTGTACTGTAATATAGCACTCATATATGCCTACACATACGTGTGTACTGTAATATAGCACTCATATATGCCTACACATACGTGTGTACTGTAATATAGCACTCATATATGCCTACACATACGTGTGTACTGTAATATAGCACTCATATATGCCTACACATACGTGTGTACTGTAATATAGCACTCATATATGCCTACACATACGTGTGTACTGTAATATAGCACTCATATATGCCTACACATACGTGTGTACTGTAATATAGCACTCATATATGCCTACACATACGTGTGTACTGTAATATAGCACTCATATATGCCTACACATACGTGTGTACTGTAATATAGCACTCATATATGCCTACACATACGTGTGTACTGTAATATAGCACTCATATATGCCTACACATACGTGTGTACTGTAATATAGCACTCATATATGCCTACACATACGTGTGTACTGTAATATAGCACTCATATATGCCTACACATACGTGTGTACTGTAAATAACACTCATATATGCCTACACATACGTGTGTACTGTAATATAGCACTCATATATGCCTACACATACGTGTGTACTGTAATATAGCACTCATATATGCCTACACATACATGTGTACTGTAATATAGCACTCATATATGCCTACACATACGTGTGTACTGTAATATAGCACTCATATATGCCTACACATACATCTGTACTGTAAAATAACACTCATATATGCCTACACATACATGTGTACTGTAAAATAACACTCATATATGCCTACACATACGTGTGTACTGTAATATAGCACTCATATATGCCTACACATATGTGTGTACTGTAATATAGCACTCATATATGCCTACACATACGTGCGTACTGTAATATAACACTCATATATGCCTACACATACGTGTGTACTGTAAAATGACACAAAGTATTTGGTAGTGTGTGGAAGTAATAAAGACACATTCACTTTGGCTTTTAATTATTTGAACACCTTTCAACATATCTTCCTGTATTTTAGGTGTTATTTTGCTACCTTATGGTCTGTGCCATTCTATACATGTATTACATTAAGAGAAAATGGTCTCTTCTATTTAATAAGAACAGTTCATGGCCTAGCTATAGGGGTGCTGCTATAGAAGGAATAGAGGATACATGCGCAATAAATGCATGTATTGTGGAAGTCGTGATACTGCAGTATATAAGCCTATGTCTCTATGGAGATACTGCAGTATATAAGCCTATGTTTCTATGGAGATACTGCAGTATCTAAGCATATGTCTCTATGGAGATACTGCAGTATATAAACCCATGTCTCTATGGAGATACTGCAGTATATAAGCCTATGTCTCTATGGAGGTACTGCAGTATATAAGCCTATGTCTCTATGGAGATACTGCAGTATATATATAAGCATATGTCTCTATGGAGATACTGCAGTATATAAGCCTATGTCTCTATGGAGACTGCAGTATATAAGCATATGTCTCTATGGAGACTGCAGTATATAAGCATATGTTCCTATGGAGATACTGCAGTATATAAGCATATGTCTCTATGGAGATACTGCAGTATATAAGCATATGTCTCTATGGAGTTACTGTAGTATATAAGCCTATGTCTCTATGGAGATACTGCAGTATATAAGCCTATGTCTCTATGGAGATACTGCAGTATATAAGTCTATGTCTCTATGGAGATACTGCAGTATATAAGCCTATGTCTTTATGGAGATACTGCAGTATATAAGCCTATGTCTCTATGGAGATACTGCAGTATATAAGCCTATGTCTCTATGGAGATACTGCAGTATATAAGTCTATGTCTCTATGGAGATACTGCAGTATATAAGCCTATGTCTCTATGGAGATACTGCAGTATATAAGCATATGTCTCTATGGAGTTACTGTAGTATATAAGCCTATGTCTCTATGGAGATACTGCAGTATATAAGCCTATGTCTCTATGGAGATACTGCAGTATATAGGTCTATGTCTCTATGGAGATACTGCAGTATATAAGTCTATGTCTCTATGGAGATACTGCAGTATATAAGCCTATGTCTCTATGGAGATACTGCAGTATATAAGCCTATGTCTCTATGGAGTTACTGCAGTATATAAGTCTATGTCTCTATGGAGTTACTGCAGTATATAAGTCTATGTCTCTATGGAGTTACTGTAGTATATAAGCCTATGTATCTATGGAGATACTGCAGTATATAAGCATATGTCTCTATGGAGATACTGCAGTATATAAGTCTATGTCTCTATGGAGTTACTGCAGTATATAAGTCTATGTCTCTATGGAGTTACTGTAGTATATAAGCCTATGTATCTATGGAGATACTGCAGTATATAAGCATATGTCTCTATGGAGATACTGCAGTATATAAGTCTATGTCTCTATGGAGTTACTGCAGTATATAAGTCTATGTCTCTATGGAGTTACTGTAGTATATAAGCCTATGTATCTATGGAGATACTGCAGTATATAAGCCTATGTCTCTATGGAGATACTGCAGTATATAAGCCTATGTCTCTATGGAGATACTGCAGTATATAAGCCTATGTCTCTATGGAGATACTGCAATATATAAGCATATGTCTCTATGGAGATACTGCAGCATACAAGTCTATGTCTCTATGGAGATACTAGAGTATATAAGCCTATGTCTCTATGGAGTTACTGTAGTATATAAGTCTATGGAGATACTGCAGTATATAAGCCTATGTCTCTATGGAGTTACTGTAGTATATAAGTCTATGGAGATACTGCAGTATATAAGCCTATGTCTCTATGGAGATACTGCAGCATATAAGCATATGTCTCTATGGAGATACTGTAGTATATAAGTATATGTCTCTATGGAGATACTGCAGCATATAAGCCTATGTCTCTATGGAGACACTGCAGTATATAAGTCTATGTCTCTATGGAGTTACTGTAGTATATAAGTCTATGGAGTACTGCAGTATATAAGCCTATGTCTCTATGGAGATACTGCAGTATATAAGTCTATGTCTCTATGGAGGTACTGCAGCATATAAGCATATGTTTCTATGGAGACACTGCAGTATATATGCCTATGTTTCTATGGAGATACTGCAGTATATAAGCCTATGTCTCTATGGAGATACTGCAGTATATAAGCCTATGTCTCTATGGAGATACTGCAGTATATACGCCTATGTCTCTATGGAGATACTGCAGTATATAAGTCTATGTCTCTATGGAGATACTGCAGTATATAAGCCTATGTCTCTATGGAGACACTGCAGTATATAAGCATATGTCTCTATGGAGATACTGCAGTATATAAGTCTATGTCTCTATGGAGATACTGCAGTATATAAGCATATGTCTCTATGGAGATACTGCAGTATATAAGTCTATGTCTCTATGGAGACACTGCAGTATATAAGCCTATGTTTCTATGGAGATACTGCAGTATATAAGCCTATGTCTATATGGAGATACTGCAGTATATAAGCCTATGGCTCTATGGAGATACTGCAGTATATAAGTCTTCTCTATGGAGATACTGCAGTATATAAGCCTATGTCTATATGGAGATACTGCAGTATATAAGCCTATGGCTCTATGGAGATACTGCAGTATATAAGTCTTCTCTATGGAGACACTGCAGTATATAAGTCTATGTCTCTATGGAGTTACTGTAGTATATAAGTCTATGGAGTACTGCAGTATATAAGCCTATGTCTCTATGGAGATACTGCAGTATATAAGTCTATGTCTCTATGGAGGTACTGCAGCATATAAGCATATGTTTCTATGGAGACACTGCAGTATATATGCCTATGTTTCTATGGAGATACTGCAGTATATAAGCCTATGTCTCTATGGAGATACTGCAGTATATAAGCCTATGTCTCTATGGAGATACTGCAGTATATACGCCTATGTCTCTATGGAGATACTGCAGTATATAAGTCTATGTCTCTATGGAGATACTGCAGTATATAAGCCTATGTCTCTATGGAGACACTGCAGTATATAAGCATATGTCTCTATGGAGATACTGCAGTATATAAGTCTATGTCTCTATGGAGATACTGCAGTATATAAGCATATGTCTCTATGGAGATACTGCAGTATATAAGTCTATGTCTCTATGGAGACACTGCAGTATATAAGCCTATGTTTCTATGGAGATACTGCAGTATATAAGCCTATGTCTATATGGAGATACTGCAGTATATAAGCCTATGGCTCTATGGAGATACTGCAGTATATAAGTCTTCTCTATGGAGATACTGCAGTATATAAGCCTATGTCTCTATGGAGATACTGCAGTATATAAGCCTATGTCTCTATGGAGATACTGCAGCAACTATGCGTACGCAAGATAAAGGGCTATGTATCTTTACTTATTTATAACATAGAATAATGGCTAAATCGATGACATGAAAACTACCATTTACAAAATCGACTATTTTTTAGTAATTTTCTAATTAAAATTTGATTTATGAATATTGTCTGGATAATCTAAAAGCAAGTCATAGAGCTACGCATATTTGAGATAATTTTGTATGACATATTCACGTTCCTATCTACATTACACATAGATATCTCTCCACAAATTAATACTGGATCGAACATCTAGAGAAAAACAGTACAATAATATACATGTAAATTATACACATAAAAATCTGGAGAAAAAATAACCCCCAGAAAGACTAATACTTTGCTATTTCACGAAAGCAGGAACAAGTAATAACATAATCATAAGATACCGTATATTCCCGGCAATAAGCCGACCCTTTTTCTCATCCAGAAATGTGATGAAAGTACTTGGTCGACGTATGGATGAGAAACAAGCCAACATTTGAATTTTTTATTTTATTTCTTGTAAAACATTTGAATTTTTTATTTTATTTCTTGGAAAACATTTGAAATGTTTGTTTTATTTCTTGGAAAACATTTGAATTATTTGTTTTATTTCTTGGAAAACATTTGAATTGTTTTTTTTTTATTTCTTGGAACTCTTAAGTGTTTTATTTGATTTAGAAACACAAGTTGCTTAGATAATTATTTATTTTATAAACCATTGAAAAGGTGATAAAACAAATAAATTATTGTTATGCATCAGTGCATTATTGTTATGATTTGTAATGGAATAAAGTCAACCAGATATCTCAAATGTTGCTGAATTCCACACAAGCATGAGAACACCTGTTGTAATGAATCTCACAGATCCACAAGATACCCTCGATTTATTATAAAGGATCCAGCTTAAAATCAGCATTTTCAAGCTGAAACATAATCATAAGACTTATTGCCAAGATCCGACTTATGTACGGGAATATACGGTAATGACAATATAGTGATAACATTGTCATAAAAACACAAGCATAGTACGTCAAACAACACCGTGTGTCACACATTTAATTATATAATTTACTCGACTGATACGTTAACACTAAAACGTGATAATATAATGCCGCTGTTGTAAAGCGTTATGGACCTTGAACACTGCAAACAATTCTGATGAAATGCGTAAAACATGTAACAGATGTGAATTGATATGATAATTATGCACAGGAGCCGGTCACAAGTTCCTTAGGATGTATATACAATATACAATTTAGGAATGAATCGTGGGTTAATAGTTTCCATCGGGATATGAACTACATTGAGTATGGTTAGAGTTAGCCTGGGAATGTCGATATATTTTGCCTGGTCAGTCAAATAAATATTTTTTTAACACAAAGACCATTAATTGGGTCGTATCGAGTTTCTGATATCAACTTTTTGCCAGAAGTTAAAAATCGACAGACTGCAACTCAGGCTAGGTTAGTGTGTGGAGGCCAAAGACTTCTACAGTAACATTTAACACACCCAATGTAGTTCATATCCCGATGGAAATTATTAACAAAATTTATTTAGTCAGGATTTGCGACTTACGAGTAAATAAATCATCTTTGGAGCAGCGTAAACTGCAAGACAAGCATTTACTTATGAGCAATGTTGCCCAACAATATGAATTCCCGTAACTTCGAGTGCACATATCAGATGCATATCATTAGTGAGGAAATTCATACGAAAATGGATACCAACAGGGCATATACATTCATCGAAGGAAATGCAATAGCTATGTAAATATTGGCTTCTTAAAGACCTGGTGACAGGCTCCTGCGGCGTTATGGGCCCTGCACGCTGCACAACATTGTGATGATGTATGCAACAGATGTGAAGATTCATGAGGATAGTACAAGATATCAATAAATTTAAGTTTATTTAACGTGACAGACTGTGTACCGAACAGCACCTTTCCTGGGCAGGCTCCGGCAGTTAACCAGTACTTGATGCACCAACCTCTGTAAGAAACTGCTAACGTTTTCATATAAAGAGCGAGCGAGGCGAACCAGTGACCATTAGTGACGATAGGTTACAGTGGTATACAAGTCGGCGTCCGCTACCACTCGACCATGGAGGCGGACAAAAAAATGATGGAGTGAGGTTATTCCTGCAGATATAGCGAGTCGTGTTGAGCCACGGTACTGGTATATAAACAGTGACAATGTGGGTCATAGTAATAAACTACCAGCAGAAATGTTTCATAGTCCCATGGCGAATAATCCCAACTGTAACCTAGACGTACGTCGCGTCATCCAGATTTGTAACCTAGAACATACGTTGCATCATCCAGATTTGTAACCTAGAACATACGTTGCATCATCCAGATTTGTAACCTAGGACATACGTTGCATCATCCAGATTTGTAACCTAGGACATACGTCGCGTCATCCAGATTTGGTTTAAACATATTTATTTTCTATCATGTACACGATTATTTACAACAATTGGAATAAGGAATTGGACAGAAAGCTATATTGCTTATAAAATCATCCAGATTTGTGACCTCGGACTTACGTCACGTCATCCAGATTTGTAACCTCGGACTTACGTCGTGTCATCCAGATTTGCAACCTCGGACTTACGTCGTGTCATCCAGATTTGTAACCTCGGACTTACGTCGTGTCATCCAGATTTGTAACCTCGGACTTACGTTGTGTCATCCAGATTTGTGACCTAGACTTATGAGGACTCTCCCCGAAATTGCAACAAAGACTTAAAACGTGTCACTCAAAATGATAGCTTAGACATCGGGTAAATGTATGTTGCTGAACACATTATTATAGATGAGTATCCCCTCCTACTCACTACTGAGATCGGGTTAAGAGTGTTGGAGGATAATAGATGGATATAATCCCTAAATGTGAGTAGATGGGTATATACTCTAACTATTTGTGAGGATAGTAAAGGATATATACCTGTGAGCGAGGACAATAGATAGATACATACCATGCGAGGATAGTAAATGGATATATACCTTAACTGTGAGAGGATAATAGATGAGTGTATACCGTAACTGTGAGAGGATAATAGATGGATGTATATCCTGAGTGAGGATAATACATGGGTATATACCTTAACTGTGAGAGGATAATAGATGGATGTATACCCTAACTGAGTGAGGATAATACATGGGTATATACCTTAACAGTGAGAGGATAATAGATGGATGTATACCCTAACTGAGTGAGGATAATAGAGGGATACACTGTGAGGATAATAGATGGGTATATGTCCTAACTCCGAGAGGATAATAGATGGATGTATACCCTAACTGTGAGTGAGGTCAATAGAGGGATACACTAACTGTGGGGATAGTAGATGGGTATTTATCCTAACTGTGAGTGAGGATAATAGAGGGATACACTAACTGTGAGGATAATAGATGGGTATATGTCCTAACTCCGAGAGGATAATAGATGGATGTATACCCTAACTGTGAGTGAGGTCAATAGAGGGATACACTAACTGTGGGGATAGTAGATGGGTATTTATCCTAACTGTGAGTGAGGACAATAGAGGGATACACTAACTGTGAGGATAGTAGATGGGTATTTATCCTAACTGTGAGTGAGGACAATAGAGGGATACACTATATGTGGGGATAGTAGATGGGTATTTATCCTAACTGTGAGTGAGGACAATAGAGGGATACACTAACTGTGGGGATAGTAGATGGGTATTTATCCTAACTGTGAGTGAGGACAATAGAGGGATACACTAACTGTGAGGATAGTAGATGGGTATTTATCCTAACTGTGAGTGAGGACAATCCATATATACCCAAGCTGTAGCTATAATTAACAACTAGATTTGTTTTTCAAATTTAGTTCATTGTCAAACAATGTTTGTATAATACTTATTTTGATTTCTATAAGCAGTGTGATATAGAGTATCGATACTAGCCCAATGCAGGCATACAATCGTGGATATCTATACTAGCCCAACGTAGGCATTCAATCGTGGATATCTATACTAGCCCAATGCAGGCATACAATCGTGGATATCTATACTAGCAATGCAGGCCAATGTAGGCATTCAATCATGGATATCAAAATAGCCCAACGTAGGCATTCAATCGTGGATATCAATATAGCCCAACGTAGGCATTCAATCGTGGATATCAATACTAGCCCAATGTAGGCATACAATCGTGGATATCAATACTAGCCCAACGTAGGCATACAATCGTGGATATCAATACTAGCCAGCCCAACGTAGGCATACACTCGTGGATATCTTCTACATTTAAGCAGACCACACCAAGAGTGTGTTTCACTGAAGTTTCACCAACCTCTTTTAATCCACTAACATTTACATGCTCGGTCTCCCATGCATGAAGCGCACGCTGCACATTCTGAGCATCTATTTCATATAGTACATTCCAATTCATCTCGTGTCCGTCTATTTTTCCGTACAATGTTTCATGACAAGAACGATTTCTCTTCTGGGTCGGTTACATTTCGCTTCACAGTGCGGGTCTGGTACATGGGTAAGAGACAGCTGGACTTATCAGTATCCAATGATTTCAAATATTCGTCACGATTTTCTGCCCTCATAGGTCCCCATTTCTTTGAAGGCTTGGAAACCTTTTTAATTCGCTGTAAAAATAATATATGTACAAATTATATGGAATATGTCAAAAAGTGGAGGTGCATACACCCCTCCCCCCCTTAAGAGGGTACCATTCCTTTTGAGGGGGCACCGTCCCTCTTGAGTATCCAAATTTGTGTGCGAAAGGCCCGGAGTTCTAGCCCAACTGTAGCCGTTACGATTGTGTCTTTAGGCAAAGACATTTCAATTCCACGTTGCCTCTTCTCTCTCCCTCATGGCTATGGATTCCATCAGTAATGAGGTATTGAGAGTGATTAATATAAGTTGTAAGAACTTGTTTCGCAATCAAGATAAACAAACTTTGCATAAACAAGTTTTATCTTTTGTTTGTTTGTTTTTTTATACTTTATTTTATAACGAATGCGAAGCAAGTTTTAACAACTTATATTAATCACTCTCGTTGGCGCGGATGAAAGCGTATATGTGGTCATTCATGTGGGAGGAAACCGGAGTACCCGGAGAAAACCCATCTGTCCGATCTGGCGACCATCGTACCATCTCACATACTTCCCCGTCCGAGGATCGAACCCGGGTCGCATTGGTGAGAAGCGAGCGCGCTAACCACTGCGCTAATCAGACAGCCACTAAACAAGTTTGAATCCAATTGTGGGGGGTCGCTTTCTTTCAAGTGTGGACGGTACCCAGCTGGCTTGCGAAAGGTTGTTGGTTCTACCTGGGTGCATCCATCAAAAATAGCGTTGCGATATCACCTCAGCTGATGGTGGACATTAATCCCCAAAAACCAAATCGGGCTGTCCGATTAGCAAAGTGGTTAGCGCGCTCGCTTCTCACCAATGCAACCAGGTTCGATCCTCGGACCGGGACTTATGTGAGATGGTAAATAACATGTTCTATGTGAGTGTATAACACGTTCTATATGAGTGAATAACATGTTCTATGTGAGTGTGCAGCACGTTCTGTGAGTGTATAACACGTTCTATGTGATCGTATACCATGTTCTATTTGATCATATAACATGTTCCATTTGATCATATAACACGTTCTATTTGATCATATAACACGTTTTATTTTATCACATAACACGTTCTATTTGATAGTATAACACATTCTATTTTTATCGTATAACACGTTCTATTTGATCGTATAACACATTCTATTTGATCGCATAACACGTTCTATTTGATCGCATAACACGTTCTATTTGATCGTATAACATGTCCTATAGCAAGGATGCTTATTTGTAGATATGCCGAGACTAACCTCGTGGAAGTCGTGGTAGCGTGTTCGCTTCAGGTGCAAAACACCCGGAGTTAGTGCCCAGCTGTAGCCATTACAAGTGTACCTTTAGGCAAGGCATGTAAGTTCCATATTGCCTCTTCTCTCTCCCTCGTGGCGATGGATTCCACCAGGAATGAGGTCTCGAGAGTGATTAATATCAGTTGTAGGAACTTGTTTCACAATCGAGCTAAACTAAATTTGTATAAACTAACCTCCAAGAGTGTTCCATCAGCTTTCAGTATTTGGTATACTGCACAAAGTGGTATGGGTACAACGGACACCATTCCCAGGCACCAGCCAAACGTGACGGCCCACTGTGGGTATGCCTTCTCCCCGTACGTCACTGGACCGAGCGTTATAATACTGAACAACCAGATGAACTGAAAACAGAAAACAAAATACATGATACCCATCCACCTTTATTGTCTTCTACACAAACCAACATACATGTACGACATTGTAATAGCTTCCCACATATAGCCCCCGTTCCATGACATTATATATATACACCTTACTCCACAAAACCACCATACATGTACGACAGTTCCACGACATTATATATATACCTTACTCCACAAAACCACCATACATGTACAACATTGTAATAGCTTTCCACATATAGCCTCCGTTCCACGACATTATATATATACACCTTACTCCACAAAACCACCATACATGTACGACATTGTAATAGCTTCCCACATATAGCCCCCGTTCCACGCCGTTATATATACACCTTACTCCACAAAACCACCATACATGTACGACATTGTAATAGCTTTCCACATATAGCCTCCGTTCCACGACGTTATATATATACACCTTACTCCACAAAACCACCATACATGTACAACATTGTAATAGCTTTCCACATATAGCCTCCGTTCCACGACGTTATATATATACACCTTACTCCACAAAACCACCATACATGTACGACATTGTAATAGCTTCCCACATATAGCCTCCGTTCCACGACATTATATATATACACCTTACTCCACAAAACCACCATACATGTACGACATTGTAATAGCTTCCCATATATAGCCTCCGTTCCACGACGTTATATATTCACATAGCTTTGATTATTGAGTATGTAGTACACTGTGCATATTGCGTATCAGCAATAATGAGACAAACTGAGCCATCGGGGGGTGGGGGGGGGGCTCCTTGGCCAAGTGGTTACGGTCGCCGACTTCATATCACTTCCTCTTCACCGATGTTGGTTCAGTTCACACTGAGGGTGTCGAATTCACTCATGTGAGGAAGATCCCCAGATGATATGCAGAAGGTCTGTGGTTCTACCAAGGTGCCTGTCCGTGGCTTGAGCGGCAACCCCGGAGTCATCCTCCACCAACAACTGGAGAGACGCCATATGACCTAAGAAGCTGATGTGACTTTCAATCCCAACAATATTGTTTTTAATTTAAGTTTATTTAACCCTTTCAACACCGCAGACCTCTAAATAGGCTTACAAAAAGTGTAGATCCAGATGAGCCGGCTCGTGACGAGCCGTCTCATCAGGATCTGCACTTTTTGCCAGTGATATGACTATTTTTAGACATAATTACCCATTTTGATAAATGAACTTGTCAAAATGTGATTTTCTGATTCATTTATTGGTTTATGAATATCATGGACCAGTCCATGTGAGTTACTTGGTGTTGAATGGGTTAACGTTGCTACAGGCTGCCCATTTGAGCGATGGGCAGTACCTCCGTACGAAACTGCCAACTTTTTCATATAAAGAGACAGGGTCTGAGCGAGCTGGAACCAGTGACCATCAGTGATGATAGGTTACAGTGGTGTACAAGTCAGTGACCTTATCCACTCGACCACGGAGGCAGACAAGTGTATCTATGACATGTGGATCATGTTGCCAATATGCTGTTATTATTATTATGAGAACAGAAAGTACAGTTTCTCATGTCATACATACCAGAATAGTGGCTGGCGTTACATATTTCCAGACAAACTTCCAGATATTGCTAGGCTGGTAACCAATCATCAACTCTATATCCTTGAAAAACCTGTCCACTCCTACAATATAAACAGAAATATCTCTCATGTGTGCATTGCAGGGAGGTACAAAACTATGGCAGGTTAATGTCTCCTCTCTCATAGTAGTGAGGTACAAAACTATAGCAGGTTAATGTCTCCTCTCTCATAGTAGTGAGGTACAAAACTATAGCAGGTTAATGTCTCCTCTCTCATAGTAGTGAGGTACAAAACTATAGCAGGTTAATGTCTCCTCTCTCATAGTAGTGAGGTACAAAACTATAGCAGGTTAATGTCTCCTCTCTCATAGTAGTGAGGTACAAAACTATAGCAGGTTAATGTCTCCTCTCTCATAGTAGTGAGGTACAAAACTATGGCAGGTTAATGTCTCCTCTCTCATAGTAGCTAGGTCAAAATGTTTGGGCGAAATGAGAAAGCGAGCGATCACGTCGTTAAATAATATCATTCAATTAATTTCAACAAAACAGGGTTAAAATACACATTAGAATACAAGGAGTGCTTTACAATGGCCAGTTCATCTTTACTGGAAAAATGTTTGTAAGAAAATATGTTTAAAATTTTTTCAGGGTTCGAACTCAGGGTCCCCTAGGGTGAATATTTAAGTCGCCCTCTCTAGAAAGAGCCCCGTTACCTGTCACCATTCTACCGATTGTGCGCGCAGACGATGCGTGACGCTTCCGGTTATGACTTTTTAAGCCTCCATACGATAGAGTTTAACTCTGTTCAGCACGAGATCATGCTCAACTGAGTACAGTCTCAAAATGTTTCATAACCTGTGATTCTGTCTCAAAACACCAGTGAGTTTGAGTTTGGAGCTGAGATTAAAACGTTTTATACCCGCGGGGCCTGGTTCAGCTGACAGTAACACTCAGAATCAACCAATCAGATCATTTGAGCTTGAGATCTGAGAAAAGATTTATAACCTCGGGGCCTGGTTTAGCTGACAGTAACACTCAGAATCAACCAATCAGATTATTTGAGCTCGAGTTTGAGATCTGAGAAAAGTTTTATAACCTCGGGGCCTGGTGTACATATTTATGTAGCAAGAAAACAAGCCTGCCAATAAGTCCCAATACTTGGCAAGTGATGTTTGTTTTCCGGAAATGAACATAGGATGAATCGTTCTGTTCTGACTACAAGTATAACATTTAAGCATAAAACTATGCAAAGTGGCGCACCTCAGACAGCTATTAGCAAAGTGGCGGACCTCAGACAGCTATTAGCAAAGTGGCGCACCTCAGACAGCTATTAGCAAAGTGGCGCACCTCAGACAGCTATTAGCCAAGTGGCGCACCTCAGACAGCTATTAGCAAAGTGGCGCACCTCAGACAGCTATTAGCAAAGTGGCGCACCTCAGACAGCTATTAGCCAAGTGGCGCACCTCAGACAGCTATTAGCAAGTGGCGCACCTCAGACAGCTATTAGCCAAGTGGCGCACCTCAGACAGCTATTAGAAAGTGGCGCACCTCAGACAGCTATTAGCAAAGTGGCGCACCTCAGACAGCTATTAGCCAAGTGGCGCACCTCAGACAGCTATTAGCAAAGTGGCGCACCTCAGACAGCTATTAGCAAAGTGGCGGACCTCAGACAGCTATTAGCAAAGTGGCGCACCTCAGACAGCTATTAGCAAAGTGGCGCACCTCAGACAGCTATTAGCCAAGTGGCGCACCTCAGACAGCTATTAGCAAAGTGGCGCACCTCAGACAGCTATTAGCAAAGTGGCGGACCTCAGACAGCTATTAGCAAAGTGGCGCACCTCAGACAGCTATTAGCAAAGTGGCGCACCTCAGACAGCTATTAGCCAAGTGGCGCACCTCAGACAGCTATTAGCAAAGTGGCGCACCTCAGACAGCTATTAGCAAAGTGGCGGACCTCAGACAGCTATTAGCAAAGTGGCGCACCTCAGACAGCTATTAGCAAAGTGGCGCACCTCAGACAGCTATTAGCCAAGTGGCGCACCTCAGACAGCTATTAGCAAAGTGGCGCACCTCAGACAGCTATTAGCATGTAGCTGAGAGGGAGAATAGGACGTACATAACTTGGATAATACTTGCTTAAAGAGGGAGAGGAAGATAGAGGAGGGAGATGGTGGGAGAGGAGAGGGAGGGGAGAAGAGGACATTGTTTCATCATGGGATTATTTGTTAACATTTCCGTAAATCGCATCAAATAAAAATGTACAGTGGTACATCCTTAAAGCGACTTTATATCGCAAAGTCAACAAAATGCATTGTTCATGTATAAATGCATTCCTACTACAAATTCTTCTGAATACATTCAACACAAATATTGAATCAATAAACAATGTGTTTGTGGTCTACAAACTTTGTGAATGTAGGATTTCATATACCTGTCATTCACGCTCCTGAATTGACATTTCTTTGTCATTGTAGTCAATACTAAATGCTTGATACGTCGCTTAGAGATAATAAATTTAACTAAGATTAGTCTACAAATAAATATGCATAGGCACAAATGTGAGATATAACGGTAATTCTGTACCATAAATCTCGTTATTCGGGATACACAGGTTGTATAATGCATGTATGTCGACTTTGTTTACATTATTTTGTTATGTCAACAAACCGCGTATACGACGCTTGTTTATTAGTTGAAATACTCAGTTTTTGAGGCAACTATTTGGGAAAAATTACATTCTGTATAAATTTGCTTTTCACTGATGTAGTGTCGCTTTGTTTACTAATATTTAGGGCAGATGGGAATGCCATGAAACTGTCTACACTGGCTCTAATGTTAACGAAACATACCATAAACCCACGCAATGGCGATACACTCGGTGAGGGAAATCAACATCAGGGAGAAGCTTGCACAATACCAGTCTATGATCTGTAGGATGTAGATACCGCCCTGAAAACATATATTGATATACAGTAAAACCTGTGTTAGTGCTCACCTCTATTAAACAGCCAACCTGTATTAAGCAGCCAGTTTCCAGATATCCAATACTTATGTTGCTTGACCTCTTGAGAGTTGGGACATCACCTCAGCTGATGGTGGCCATTAATCCCCAACAACCAAACCAGGCTGTACGACTAGCACAGTGGTTAGCGCGCTCGCTTCTCACCAATGCAACCAGGCTCGATCCTCGTACCGGGAAGTATGTGAGATGGTACGGTGGTCGCAAGATCGGACAGGTGGGTTTTCTCCCACACGAATGACCACATTTACGCTTTCATCCCAGCCAACAAGAGTGATTAATATAAGTTGTTAAAGCTTGTTTCGCAATCGTAAAATAAATAAAGTTTAAACTTTAAAGGCAAAACACTTAAAATCCACATTGCCTCTTCTCTCTCCCTCAAGGCCATGAATTCCATCAGGAAAGAGGTCTTGAACATTTTACAATAGAGCTTAAATACAGTCAAACCTGTGTTAGTGGTCACCTCTATTAAACAGCCAACCTGTATTAAGCAGCCAATTTTCAGATTCCCCAATATGTTACTTTAGTATACATTTAACCTCTCTATTAAGCAGCCACCTGTACTAAGCAGCCATTTTCTGTGATTCCATTGGCCTGGCTGGCTGCTTAACACAGGTTTGACTGTATATAAATAAAGAGAGACACATCTATGAATCAATACACCTACCTCAGTTATGAGTGGCAGGCCAAGTAGAAATTCAATGAAGCATGCAACAGCGGCGACCAACACGCGTCTCTTACGAAGAACTTTTGGGAACTCATCCATAAAAGCACTCAAACATGTTTCAAACATACCAAACTAAAAATATAGAAAATGCCTGGCATGAGACACACAATAGTACCTCTTTACAAGGAATATATTTTACACGATACATGTATATTATACATTTCAATCACTATCAAATATATTATATTTTATAAGTCAGGGAAGATTTCTACATCAAAACAAACCTGGCATGTAGCGTTCACACACGTCTCTTGTAGTCCGTTAACTCTTTCAACACCAAATAACTGACATGGACTGGTCCATGATATTCTTAGACCAATAAATGAATAAGAAAATTACATTCGGACCAGTTCATTTATCAAGATGGGTAATTTTGTCTAAAATTAGTAATACTACTCGCAAAAAGTGCAGATCCTGATGAGACGGCTCGTCATGAGCCGGCTCATCTGGATCTACACTATTTGTAAGCCTATAAATAGAGGTCTGTAGTGTTGAAAGGGTTAATGGACGTTGAGAATTTTTTTTTTTAAATTCCTTTATTTTGAATTGACCCAAATAATTTGTCAGTACAAACACAACCCAAATAAATTTAATTTAGACCTAGGTTGCAATTTACTGTG
Source organism: Archivesica marissinica (assembly GCA_014843695.1). Lineage (NCBI taxonomy): Eukaryota > Metazoa > Mollusca > Bivalvia > Venerida > Vesicomyidae > Archivesica > Archivesica marissinica. The sequence continues at coordinate 61,118,546 of CM026391.1, read as the reverse complement.
CAGATAGACCGGACAATTAAATGATGCAGAGACAAATTTCATCTCTAGTTGCAACACAAATGTACGCATAAATACAGAAGGATAAAGGAGCTTGATGTTTAGCACCTATGACACTCTATGGTTATATAGAAACACATTCTATAGTGCTTTGTCCACATGCAGAAAATATCACGATTTTCGCTGGTAATTCCAGGAAAATATTCCAACGAAAATCTGCGGAAATTCCTGGTTAGAGACATGGCTAACAAAGGCAAAGCTGTGTAGAATGTGCTTCTGTCAAATGTGATTCCTTAAAGTGAAATAAGAGGCAAATTCCAAGCACATGATTGTGACCTTGCACAATTATTGTTGTAAATTTTCAAGGTTTTAAATTTAAAGATTTAAAAACTAGACGTTCGGATGAGTAATTTCTGTAATTTTGACAGACGTTTATGCAGTACTCATGACAGGCTTGTTGTTTACGATATCAGCGAATACAAAGGTGAGACTCACAGCTGTGTTTGAGAAATTATGGTGAAGAAGAAGAAAATTTAGTTTCAGAAGAGAAAGTAAAGCTTCTAAGAACTACTTGTGGCATTGCATGTTTGATATATACATGATTGTGTGTTTACATGATTGTGTGTTTGAGTCATATTCCTATTGTTTGCTGGTGCAGTGAAAATCAACCCTTTTCGCCAAAACAATATTGGACTGTCCCATTTTATATTTTTGAATTGCTGCAAACTATTGTGATTGGTATAAATTACCGTTAGGCTACATGGTGGACACAAGTTGTAACAAAATCCATTCAACCCAATATTACTGCAACAGATTGTTATATTACATTTTGAACTAATCTAAATTATCCTGTAGGGACGAGAAAGATTCCTCTCAACCCCATATTTCTGAAGCACAACCCCTCCCATCTTGCCATCTAGAACATTACACTAGTTTGTAGGGATGACATTTAATATACTGCCCTGTATTACATATTAGCAGCATCTAAATTATGTTGTAGGGATAAGAACGATTCCTCTCAACCCCATATTTCTGAAGCACAACCCCTCCCATCTTGCCATCTAGTACATTACACTAGTTTGTAGGGATGACATTTAATATACTGCCCTGTATTACATATTAGCAGCATCTAAATTATGTTGTAGGGACAAGAACGATTCCTCTCAACCCCATATTTCTGAAGCACAACCCCCCTACCCCACCCATCTTGCCATCTAGAACTCTAGTTTGTAGGGATGACATTTAACATACTGCCTTGTATTACATCTAAGTTATGTTGTAGGGATGAACATTATGCCCATATCTTCTAACCAGGGTTTGGATGGGTTACAGTCTCAACAGATTGTTTCTGGTAAAAGAATATCATTTTATACAAAAACATCTGGCAAGGTACCAGACAGAAAGCAAGATACTATTTCACCGAAGATTATTAAAGATACCTGGCAGAAAGCAACATACGGGTATATCTGATAGAGAAGATTAGATACCCAACAGAAAGCAACATATATCTGACACAAAATAATATGCCCGACAGAACGCAAGATGATTAGTTGAAGATATTAAGATACCCAACAGAAAGCAACATACCGTTATATCTGACAGAAGATTAGAATCCAGCCAGAAAGCAAACATAGTTCACTGATGATAATATAACTGTACACTTGAAAGCCACATATTTGTGACACAAAATAAGTTGTCTGACAAAATATAAGTCATCTAAAGGAAAGATACACACATCTGCCCAGGGAAAGATATATTGCTACAGGTTCCAATATGCAGTTGATCTGCTGCATGTTCAGACAGGGATGTTTGCTGCATGTTCAGACAGGGATGTTGTAATGTTGGTTCTATAATGTTCTATTATAGCCACTATGACACATAACAAGCCGAATTAACATCATCAAATGTGTTACGGTATACATTTGTTTCTGCTTTTTTATATAAAACATTTGCCTCATTCATAGCCACTGTTTGACAGACATACAACCCATATGTCATACCAGATATTACTGCATAGCAATGCAGAAGAATAAGAAAATATATAAAATCTTTAATCTCTCAAAATCCAATCTTGACTACAAGTCCAGAATTACAAATAAATCAGTTAGTTATACATGTATAAAGACTGTTTACAGTACAGCCTTATTAGTATTTAAGTATTCTGCAGTTTTACCTGGATTTTCTGGTGAAGTCAGTTTTCACTTCAATCATATTTCACACTAATAAATCAACATGGAATAGTCGTATGAATTATTAGAAGATTTTCTTAGATCTACAGAAACGATCCCAGTATTCCACAAACATAACTGACAAGTTAAAGCAAATTAATTCTGGGAACACAGTCTGCATTGGGAAGTGATACCCTATACCAAACAACTTCAATTTTACTAGCGTACACAATGACCTTGTGCAAGTAACTAACAATTAAATTAAAGATTGTGCCACATCCACTAATTACAGCGGATCAGTTCATCTAGCACCAAATAGACAGACAGACAATTGTCGGACCAGGAACTGTGGAGGCCTAGAATTAAAGGCATTAACATCTTCTTGAGGAGCCTATAAATGGTACAGCAGAGGACAGTGTGAACAATGACGATATCATTGCTGAACAGCAAGCAGTGAGGCGAACTACCTATAACCATGTAAATGCTGGAACTAATTCAGCTGGTGTGTTAATGGTACAGCAGAGGACAGTGTGAACAATGACAATAGCATTGTTGAACAGCAAGAAGTGAAGCGAACAACCCATAACCATGTAAATGTTGCAACTGATTCAGCTGGGGTGTTAAGAGCATGAGTAAAATGTAATAAGAGAAGAGGAAATGATTGTGCATGATTGTAATGATGAGATGACAACACTTGATGAATGTTTCACAACTGTTCCAAGTAACTTGTGAGATAGAAGAAATGGTACCAAGCTGAAAAGGATCAAAGTATAATAGCTTTGAAAGGCAGCTCTGAAAGTTGCAAACATAACATTGGAAAATAAGCAGTAATCTAGGAAATGTTACCTTGGAAAATATCATTTGGAAAGGTAACTTTGGGCAAACAGAATAAATGACCTTATCATATGTGAAAATCTACAAACTGCAGCACTGGGGAAATGTGACAACCTTAGAAACAAAGAACAGAACATTATTACCTCAGGAATATTTGGTAACATTACAGGTACTGAGAATTTTGCAAAAGTGCACAATAACCTTGGAAATACAATACTGATGACCCTAGGAAAATATGTGATAACCTTGGAAATACAATGCTGAATACCCTAGGAAAATATGTGATAACCTTTGAAATACAATACTGAATACCCTAGGGAAATATGTGATAACCTTGGAAATACAATACTGAATACCCTAGGGAAATATGTGATAACCTTGGAAATACAATACTGAATACCCTAGGGAAATATGTGATAACCTTGGAAATACAATACTGAATACCCTAGGAAAATATGTGATAACCTTTGAAATACAATACTGAATACCCTAGGGAAATATGTGATAACCTTGGAAAGACTGTAGAAGCATTGTGTGTGACCTAGTAACAAGACTGCAAGTGACAACATTGAGAAGATAATAATTAATAAACATCAGGTAGCATGCGACACAGTAGAACACACCATAGGTAACACCTGACAAAGTTCAGTGATCTACAAGAATTTGGAACTCTTTATAAACTCAGAAAATAGTGTCATAGATGAATGGAAAGAAAGCCACATGTAGGAAATGTTGGTACAGAATTCAACCAACACTTCATAATGGATGATAGAATGTGTGTGAAGTGTATATGTGTGTGGGTGGGGTGAGGTGGGGTTTTGGGTGGGTGTGGGGGAAGAGTGAGGAAGAGGTTTGTGACAGCATGCTTTATGATGGCGTCTCCTTCCCAAAGCATGAAAGCATCAATATTGGTTTGTATACATAAGACTATTTTCTTTGCACATTGGAATTTCCTGAAACAATTTCAACAAAATGGCATTTACTGTTTTGGGTTATTCTTTTGGTTCTATGTTATGTGTGCGAAAATAATTTTCTTAATTTCTGTATACAACACAAATATGTTTGCTAGCAATAAATATACACTGCAACAATGGTATGATATCATGATTTAAACTCTACATAAAAACATGAGATGGGCAGAAGCTATTTAACCAACATACGAACAAAACTGTAACTGTTTAAAGAATTGGTTGCCAGCTTTGAAGCAAATATTTCTATAGTTCAAAGGAGCTGAAAAGAATATAAATTGGCTTTGTTTTTTTGTTTGTTTTTTTGTTGTTGTTTTTCTCAACACTAGAAACAGTAATGTTGTCACATTAGTTAAAGCTTCAATTAATCTGGTCCTAAGAGTATCTGCATTTACGCAGCATTTTGCTGTACCCTTAAAACTGGTTGTAACTCGGTAAATTACCAAAGAATCACCACGTTTCCAAATATTAATTAATTAGATGTACTAATTATGTGGACAATATCCTTGCAAATGCAACACTTTCATTCCAAAATCACGCTCATATCTGCATCCGTCACCCAATATTTCTTGCACAACTCTTGCAACTTCAATAAAGGATATTTTCCACATTTCTCCAAATATGGCCGTGCTCAATTTTGTGGATTTGACATTTTTGACCAGTAAAAGGGTACAGTATCCTACAATACACAAATAATTTTTAAAGTAGTTCAAGATTTACTTCTTCTAAAAACAGTACAAAACAATTATTTTACTTTTTTGTCTGATCAAACATGTACACTGTATTAACAGCCAATGTTATAATTCCAATCAAGGGGGCTCACTGTATTCGCAGAACAATTAGTACTGACATTACAGAAGTAGATAGAAATATAGATGTATGTATTGATTCTGATGAATCAACTGAGACTAAACCATACATCTTCACAAAAGCAATTTTAGTTTTTATTAATATACAAAACACCAAAATTGTATAGGACCTCCCTCCCACCTCCCACCTCCCTCCTCCCACAAGGTTTTGACATTATGTTTTTGGCTTACAGTATACATGTTTAGATCATTCATCAAACACATGTGTATTTCTACACTATTTAGTACCACTTGACGTGCGTGTCAGCAAATTTAAGGCCGTCTTCGCACCTGACACTGACGACAACCACTGGGCCCTGACACGTCTTCCCACACGAGCCTGCGACTGAACAGAAAACGCCAAAATACAATTGAATGTCCAGTCATTTTACTCTTTATTTTGCCATGTGTTTTACTCTTTTAGCTTTGCCGTCAATTAGGAACAGGGAATTGTTGTTGGTAAGAAATTGGTGGAGACGATGTGATAGGCAGTTAATTTGATGATTTTTTTTGTTTTTAAATATATCTTGTATGTATTTTAGTTGCTGCATGTGTTGCTATTGCATTTCTATTAGAAAATTACAGTAAACAACAACCATAGTGCCGCACATAAGGATCCAGATTCATTTTAGTTGCTGCATGTGTTGCTATTGCATTTCTATTAGAAAATTACAGTAAACAACAACCATAGTGCCGCACATAAGGATCCAGATTCATAATTATTTAAGTTTATCTGAGGGACCGCGAATGACCGTTGTTAGCATGGCCCTTATGGCTTTTGTTTTTTTGTTTGTATTTAGGGGTTTATGATCGTACACACTGGTTAGGTAACATATGGCGACGCTCCAGCTATGATTGGTGGAGGAAGACACCAATACACCAAGCAGCGTTTCAGGCACGTATAGGCAGAACCGCCGACCTTCTGCAAGCCAGCGATAGCTTCCTCACATGAAAGAATTTGATACCTTGAGCGGTGAGGGGCAAGGGATTTGAAGCCAACCGTAACCATGGAAGCGCCTATGGAAGGCTCCAAATGGGTTGAAATTCTGATCCAGAAATGTGACCTACGGTAAATCTCTGAGAAACAAGAGTATATGGCCTTGGTTGCAGTGCCAGCTAACGAATTTAGTCTGTTGAGCATGAGGGTACAGACCAATTTTAAATCTCAAATCATCTCCCAACTGGTTTTGAATAGCTACTCCCGAATATTCAAACAATTCAATTGTTTAGTCATGAGTTTTTATGTAGGAATTGATGAAGCCGCTACTTGATAAACTCTAAACGAATATGGAACCCAAACCTGGGATTGACTAGAACAGTTCTAGGTTCTAGCTAAAGGTTTAACTCTTTCAACACCAAGTAACTGACATGGACTGGTCCATGATATTCTTAGACCAATAAATGAATAAGAAAATTACATTCGGACCAGTTCATTTATCAAGATGGGTAATTTTGTCTAAAATTAGTAATACTACTTGCAAAAAGTGCAGATCCTGATGAGACGGCTCGTCACGAGCCGGCTCATCTGGATCTACACTTTTTGTAAGCTTATAAATAGAGGTCTGTGGTGTTGAAAGGGTTAAAAGTGAACTGCATGCTACATGTACAAGGTACATGTATGCCAAACGTTTCCAGTGACTATTTTATATTTATCAATTCAGTTTCTTGAGTCACTGATAAGACAGGGGCAAACTGTATTTTCATTTAACCCTTTCCTTCATAGAGAGGTTAATATACTATTATATCTCCATACAAGCGACAGCCATTTAGCTATCATGCAGTGGATAAGTAGTCGCCATATCTATCCCACCTCCATAGATATTACTGGGACTACATGAGATTCTGGCCTGCATTATGAAAATTGGTTTAGCTACTATATTGTCAATGTATGTCATATTGGTAATGGCGTCAAGAGGTGCTTCTATGAGGGAAAGGGTTAAGATGCAAGCACATTGTATGTCGTATTGGTAATGGCGACAAGAGGTGCTTCTATGAGGGAAAGGGTTAAGATGCAAGCACATTGTATGTCGTATTGATAATGGCGACAAGAGGTGCTTCTATGAGGGAAAGGGTTAAGATGCAAGCACATTGTATGTCGTATTGGTAATGGCGACAAGAGGTGCTTCTATGAGGGAAAGGGGGTTAACAAACTGTTATATACATTGCTTACTGTAATTTTCTAATGAAGATTTATGATAATGTAATACTGGTATATATATAACCAGTATGTTTTACAGCGAGGGGTTGACCTATCACCAGAATCATGCTTTGGAGATTAGAATATGTTCTCATTAATGTCGAGCTTATGGTTACTAGCATGCAGGTTTATTTGTCCAGGTGCTGTACTGGGTATGCTATGCTTGTGGAACAACCGTAATGGGTCAAGGATGGTGCATGAGAAACCGAAACAATTTATACTAAGACATGGTCATATTCGTCTGTTGCAGCTAAATATTTTACAGACTAACATCTAACAATTGGCTTAAAGCTTTGTAGCATTGTCTCGCGATACAATTAAACAATTTGGCAAGGATAGAACAACTGTGATTCCATGATTCATTGTTGTAAATGATTACGCATCGACAGATATAATATGTCTAAGCTAATTAGGTATTAAACTCTGTTGTAATATTATTCCAAATGTGAAACTGATGGATTAAACAAATTAACAAACAGTTTCTTACCCTTAACCTGCCAATCACAACGAAAGTCTATTTTGCAAACAACAGAGAGCCAGATCAGACAGAACGTTCTGGCTGGAATGTGCAAACAACATAGAGCCAGATCAGACAGAACGTTCTGGCCAGAATGTGCAAACAACATAGAGCCAGATCAGACAGAATGTTCTGGCCAGAATGTGCAAACAACATAGAGCCAGATCAGACGGAACGTTCTGGCCAGAATGTGCAAACAACATACAGCCAGATCAGACGGAACGTTCTGGGCGGACTATGCAAACAACATAGATCCAGATCAGCTGCCGCGTCTGATCAAGCACTATGCTGTTTGCCATTCTGATAGTAGAGCTATGTTGTTTGCACAATCCACCCAATTTAACCGACAGGCTAAGAGGTAAAACTAAGTATCAACAAATATTTGTTTTACATTTTACATTTAAATTTACTAACAGGCGCAATTCTATTTCTGGACGAAACATTTCCAAGTATATATATAGCACTGTAAATAGTCAGAAAGGTGAGAGAATTTTTAATTCTAAAAAAAATTAAGTTAGTGTTAATAAAAAAAACAGTGGCCATTTCGTTTCCATGGCAACAAGGCACATGTTACTTCTATGTTTTGAAAAGCGGCATTTTATTATAATTGAATTGAATTTTTAGCTACATACATTTTTAAATCAATGCTTTAAAGTGAATATAATTACAAAATCATAAATGACAACCCCTACACACACACACATATAGATATATGAATTGTCGTTTTATTAAATTTCAAACTGCCAAATAATTATTTGTCATTTGATGTCTGACTTTATAAAAACAAATCTGTTACCGTGTGAATAATAAGTGTGTATACTTTTCCACCTCTTTAAAATTAGATTTTAGATATGAACTATTTTTTGGGGTTTGAGGTAACTTACAGGATGGCACAAAACAAAACAATTTCTGTTATTTGAACTGCGTCTGCATTGTACTGTGGCCTGCAGGAAGCAAGACACTGTATTTTTAACAAAATGGGAATTTTGAAGAAATTGTTAAACTTGAAAAAAACTTGATAATGTCATTTTTGGCTCATCTACAGAATTCTTGCTATTAACTGGTGGAATTCTTGCTATCAACTGGTGGAATTCTTGCTATTAACTGGTGGAATTCTTGCTATTAACTGGTGGAATTCTTGCTATCAACTGGTGGAATTCTTGCTATCAACTGGTGGAATTCTTGCTATTAACTGGCGGAATTCATTAACTGGTGGAATTCTTGCTATCAACTGGTGGAATTCTTGCTATTAACTGGTGGAATTCTTGCTATTAACTGGTGGAATTCTTGCTATTAACTGGTGGAATTCTTGCTATCAACTGGTGGAATTCTTGCTATCAACTGGCAGAATTCTTGCTATCAACTGGCGGAATTCTTGCTATCAACTGGCGGAATTCTTGCTATTAACTGGTGGAATTCTTGCTATCAACTGGCAGAATTCTTGCTATCAACTGGTGGAATTCTTGCTATCAACTGGCGGAATTCTTGCTATTAACTGGTGGAATTCTTGCTATCAACTGGCAGAATTCTTGCTATCAACTGGTGGAATTATTGCTATCAACTGGCAGAATTCTTGCTATCAACTGGTGGAATTCTTGCTATCAACTGGCACAATTCTTGCTATCAACTGGTGGAATTCTTGCTATCAACTGGCACAATTCTTGCTATCAACTGGTGGAATTCTTGCTATCAACTGGCACAATTCTTGCTATCAACTGGCACAATTCTTGCTATCAACTGGCAGATGGCAGAATTCTTGCTATTAACTGGTGGAATTCTTGCTATCAACTGGCAGAATTTTTGCTATTAACTGGCGGAATTCTTGCTATTAACTGGTGGAATTCTTGCTATTAAGTGGTGGAATTCTTGCTATCAACTGGCACAATTCTTGCTATCAACTGGTGGAATTCTTGCTATCAACTGGCAGAATTCTTGCTATCAACTGGCAGAATTCTTGCTATCAACTGGCAGATGGCAGAATTCTTGCTATCAACTGGCAGAATTCTTGCTATCAACTGGCAGAATTCTTGCTATCAACTGGTGGAATTCTTGCAATCAACTGGCACAATTCTTGCTATCAACTGGTGGAATTCTTGCTATCAACTGGCACAATTCTTGCTATCAACTGGTGGAATTCTTGCTATCAACTGGCACAATTCTTGCTATCAACTGGCACAATTCTTGCTATCAACTGGCACAATTCTTGCTATCAACTGGCAGATGGCACAATTCTTGCTATCAACTGGCACAATTCTTGCAAGAATATCGTGGGATCGAGGCTAAAAATCTAACTGTGCAGGAAGATTAGGCGTTCTATTTAGCAAGCAACAGAACTACAGGTAAGAAATCTGAACAATGAATAACCAGTCAGCTGAAGAATGAACGAGCCTAACATCCAATCCAATCCATCTAAATACCTTCAATGCTATTATTATTTTGAATGTTTGATTATTGAACTAAAATATGTTTTAAACTAAATAAATGAACAGAGATTCACAGTTGAATAGATTTCGTAATGTGCATCCTCAGTACCTCTCTATCTATTTTTAGATATTGTTATGGCATAATATAATGACTTTTTTTATAATGACATTGGACACATAGACATTGATATATACATTCAATTCAATATAATAAACAGAAACATTGTCATAAACTACAACTCATAACATAAATGTTGAAATAAACATCAACATAATTGGCTCATTTACAATACAACCCAATACAAGACTCTTTATGACCATTAACCCGTACTGTGCTGGAAACGAGTATGTTCGTTTTTGCAAACAGCATAGAGCCAGATCTAAGGGCACCTGAACTTTTACAGAACATTCCATCTGATCAGGCTCTATGCTGTTTGCTATTCGTATAGTGGAGCCACTCCACTTGGCAGAATAGCAAACAACATAGATCCTGATCAGACGCGGCACTATGCCGCGGCTGATCTGGATCTATATTGTTTGCACACTCCTTCCAATTTATTCAGCATTTTAAGAGCTAAGAGTAGAATATTTCTTCTTACCTTTTGACTATCTAATTGCCACTGTCCTAGTTATAAAGAGATGCTGGAATGAATCTTGCATATTACCAAATAAAGGTTTGTTGAGAAACTTACCGGTAGAATATTCTATGAAACGCCTCACATTATCTTTGTACAATACATTGCCTAACAGGTATGCCCAATCACAAACGTGTGCTACACGGCTCACGGATATCTGCACATGACGGACCGACCACCTGGACACTTCAACCTATTCCTATCGTACTTGTGGTATCATCTCTCATTACCTCTGCCCAGGAGGTTATGTATTAGTCTTCCGTTGATGTTTGTTTCTCTGTTAGCTATATTTAGCAGGATTATGCATATACGTACGGACGGATTTTCATGAACGTCGATGGAAGTGTGGGTGGGTCATAGGTCAAAGATGAACCCAATGGATTTTGGAAGTGATCCGGAATGAGGATCATTTTTAAAAAGGATTCTTCACCATTGCTAGATACGGCAAAAAGGGTCATAGGTCAAAGACGAACCCACTGGATTTTGGAAGTGATCCGGAATGAGGATAATTTTTAAAAAGGATTCTTCACCATTGCTAGATACGGCAAAAATGGAGATTTCGCTACGTGGTGGTGGTTTGCTATCTCGGATTGGACCTGTTTGTTATGGTATTCACTACCACTATTAGTGTGGTGTATATAATATATATCATGCCACATATAGAACAGAATCATTCAATTTGTAATAAGAAACATGAATTGTGCTCATTTTCGTTCGATAACGTGTAAACTGGAAATGACAAATGAAAAAGAATTACCATGCATTTCTGCGTCGTCAAGGTGACTGCTAAAGGAAGAATACCCGCGTAATACTGAGTGGCATGTACTGGATGTCATCAATTACAGCTGAGCTATACCGGTCTAAGTACTGGTTGGAATGCACCAGTTTAATACTGAATGAAATGCACCAGTTTTTAATACCTGATGAAATGCACCAGTTTTTAATACCGGTTTAATACCGGTTGGAATGCACCAGTTTAATACTGGTTGGAATGCACCAGTTTAATACCGGTTGGAATGCACCAGTTTAATACCGGTTGGAATGCACCAGTTTAATACCGGTTGGAATGCACCAGTTTAATATTGGCTGCAATTCACTGGATTAATACTGGTTGGAATGCACCAGTTTAATACTGGTTGGAATGCACCAGTTTAATACCAGTTGAAATGCACCAGTTTAATACCGGTTGGAATGCACCAGTTTAATACCGGTTGGAATGCACCAGTTTAATACCGGTTGGAATGCACCAGTTTAATACCGGTTGGAATGCACCAGTGTAATACAGGTTGGAATGCACCAGTTTAATACCGGTTGAAATGCACCAGTTTAATACCGGTTGGAATGCACCTGTTTAATACCAGTTGGAATGCACCAGTGTAATACAGGTTGGAATGCACCAGTTTAATACCGGTTGGAATGCACCAGTGTAATACCGGTTGGAATGCACCAGTTTAATACTGGTTGGAATGCACCAGTGTAATACCGGTTGGAATGCACCAGTTTAATACCGGTTGGAATGCACCAGTTTAATACGGTTGGAATGCACCAGTTTAATACCGGTTGAAATGCACCAGTTTAATACCGGTTGGAATGCACCAGTGTAATATAGGTTGAAATGCACCAGTTTAATACCGGTTGGAATGCACCAGTTTAATACCGGTTGGAATGCACCAGTTTAATACCGGTTGAAATGCACCAGTTTAATACCGGTTGGAATGCACCAGTTTAATACCGGTTGAAATGCACCAGTTTAATACCGGTTGGAATGCACCAGTTTAATACCGGTTGAAATGCACCAGTTTAATACCGGTTGGAATGCACCAGTTTAATACAGGTTGGAATGCACCAGTTTAATACTGGTTGAAATGCACCAGTTTAATATTGGCTGCAATTCACTGGATTAATACTGGTTGAAATGCACCAGTTTAATACCGGTTGGAATGCACCAATTAAATACCGGGTGAAATGCACCAGTATAATACTGGTTGGAATGCACCAGTTTAATACCGGTTGGAATGCACCAATTAAATACCGGGTGAAATGCACCAGTTTAATACTGCTTACAATGTACTGGTTCAATACTGGTTGTAATGAACTAGGCATGATACCGGTTGAAATGAACCAGTTTAATGCTGGTTGAAATATAATACTGTGAAAATATTAATTGAAACGGGGTTTTTTGGACTGGTTTAAAACAGTGAATCATACTGATCTAAACCTACCAATTTGAACAGTTGTATTGTAAATGAAGCCAATGCCCTTAATTAAATACTAACCATTACAAATGTGTCTTACCTGTACCATAAAACCCAGCTCTTAAGAGTAAAATAATAGCAAATTAGTAGCAAATTTTCATAGCCAGAAATTTATAATATTTAAGTAAAATTCATAGCTTCGGTATTGCCATGATGTTACAATAAAATATTTAGACTTAAAATTTTGAAAAATTCTATGTGATGAAAAAAATTAATTTTATTAAAATTTTATTAAAGGCCAATAATGCATTTTTTAAAACTGTGCATGATTTCCAATGTATAATGTAGCTATTTTCCCAAGTACCGTGTATAACTTCCCAAGTACCATGTATATATAATGTTCCCATGTACCGTGTAATACTTCTCAATTACCATGTATATATAATGTTCCCCATGTACCGTGTAATACTTCTCAATTACCATGTATATATAATGTTCCCATGTACCGTGTAATACTTCTCAATTACCATGTATATATAATGTTCCCATGTACCGTGTAATACTTCTCAATTACCATGTATATATAATGTTCCCATGTACCGTGTAATACTTCTCAATTACCATGTATATATAATGTTCCCATGTACCGTGTAATACTTCTCAATTACCATGTATATATAATGTTCCCATGTACCGTGTAATACTTCTCAATTACCATGTATATATAATGTTCCCATGTACCGTGTAATACTTCTCAATTACCATGTATATATAATGTTCCCATGTACCGTGTATTACTTCTCAATTACCAGTATATATAATGTTCCCATGTACCGTGTATTACTTCCAAGTACCATGTATATATAATGTTCCCATGTACCGTGTATTACTTCTCAATTACCATGTATATATAATGTTCCCATGTACCTTGTAATACTTCTCAATTACCATATATATATAATGTTCCCATGTACCTTGTATTACTTCTCAATTACCATATATATATAATGTTCCCATGTACCTTGTATTACTTCTCAATTACCATATATATATAATGTTCCCATGTACCGTGTATTACTTCTCAATTACCATGTATATATAATGTTCCCATGTACCTACCATGTAATACTTCTCAATTACCATATATATATAATGTTCCCATGTACCGTGTATTACTTCCCAAGTACCATGTATATATAATGTTCCCATGTACCGTGTATTACTTCTCAAGTACCATGTATATATAATGTTCCCATGTACCGTGTAATACTTCTCAATTACCATGTATATATAATGTTCCCATGTACCGTGTAATACTTCTCAATTACCATATATATATAATGTTCCCATGTACCGTGTATTACTTCCCAAGTACCATGTATATATAATGTTCCCATGTACCGTGTAATACTTCTCAATTACCATATATATATAATGTTCCCATGTACCGTGTAATACTTCTCAATTACCATGTATATATAATGTTCCCATGTACCGTGTATTACTTCTCAATTACCATGTATATATAATGTTCCCATGTACCTACCATGTAATACTTCTCAATTACCATGTATATATAATGTTCCCATGTACCGTGTAATACTTCTCAATTACCATGTATATATAATGTTCCCATGTACCGTGTAATACTTCTCAATTACCATGTATATATAATTCTACACTAATAATGAACATGCCAGCGCTTACAATCCCAATATGCTAATCACTTTATTTATTTATTAATAAATGCATTACTGGCCTTTAAGAGAGGATGTTACAAACTAGCAAATAGTTTCTATTATGTTTTCCGAGTAAGGTAATTCTAAAGGTAATTCAATAAATTGAATATAATATATACAGAAGTGTATGAACATTTTCATATATCTGTCCATAAATTTCGCCATTTTGCGCACCAAACCTGTTACCGCTACATCATTGAATAGCAGTTACAAGCATGTGGCGCCAAATGGTCACTTTGGTGATCTAAAGGAATGGATTCAAAAATGCTGAGGGGGAAGATATGTGCCTAAAACAATATACAAATTCACATGAAGAAAATGCAAGCTTAAGTGGACGACATTTCCTGCAAAATAAGACCATGGTCCATGAAATAATAATACAAGGGCTTCAAGTTGAGTGCTACCCCGCAGCGGAGTGTTCAACACTGCTACAGAAGTAGCACCGCCAGGATCGAAGCTCTCGCATTATGAACATAATACATACTATGCAATACCATACACATCTAGAGGCGCGCTTCACACAGACCCGTACCACATGAAAAAATAGTGGTATATTACAGAGACATTTCAGGGAAATTGAAATCAACCTCATATCAATGTCATGAAACACACAGGAATTATTTGTGTAATTTGTACCAGAAATATATAAGTTAAAAAACCAATGGCTAGAACACCATTCTTGTCCCATAATGCACAAAACAATTTACTTCATAAATTACCCACTCAAAATATTATTTATTATAATACACTGCAAAAACACATTTTATAGTTGGTTCTTTAGTTTGAATAACGAAAATTGTTGAAAAACCATTAAAATGCATAATCAATTCATGCTATAATCACTCCAAAAGTCGGCAACTCGTTTTGCCCAGATCTACATAAAAGCCTTCAGCAGATGCACTAAATATTTTAATTTCGGTTAGTGGATGTAGATAGCAGAGCGGGTGTGCATGTAGTTGGGACAGGGCAGGTGTGCTAACACAGCAGCACTTTGTCTAATGTGTGTGTGTTACATGTTACAGAAGATTCCAATTTGCCTGTTACAATATTTGCTGAAATGTCAAGACATAACAACTTGGATATATGCTCAAAATATAGCACAATTTAACATCCAAATAAACTTTAAAAAAACCACAAAATTTTTTTTTTAAATTTAAATATTTATCTCAATAAATTAACAAAAAAATAATAAAAACAATACAAAAAGAATATATTAAAGTGAAAATGTTGAATACTTTCATTATGAAATAAAACTGTGAATCATAGTTAAATCAAATATATGTGTCTGACAGAAAATAATTCAAATATTTAAAAACTTAAATGAAATGTTGTGTGTCAAGTTGACATTGGTTTTTTAAATTTTTATTTAAGTTTATTTATCGTCGTTACCGGTTGCCCATTTGAGCGACGGGCAGTTTACCTAACAACACCTTTCCTAGGCAGGCTCCAGCGGTTAAGCAGTACTTGGTGCACCAACCTCCGTAAGAAACTGCCAACTTTTTCATATAAATGAGACATGGTCATAGCAGGGCTCGAACCAGTGACCATCAGTGATGATAGTTACAGTAGTATACAAGTAAGTCAGCGACTATAACCACTCGACCACGGAGGCGGACACCAGTAAATGTTTCTATTTGCCAGGTGCTTTCATCTGGAAATTTACTGCTTATAGGTTTGTTTAAAGTCGCCACCGCCGACTGTTTTTCACACAACATACCAAGTTTGAACATAGTTGAATTGGTTACACAAATTTTTAATGGAAATGGCTGACTTTATGGACAACTTTTAAATTTGTTTCCAACATGAAATTCATAGAGTATTTATACCTCGGTATTCTTTAGTTTCTATAAAGTTATTTTAGCTTGATTGCGAAACAAGTTCTTACAACTTATATTAATCACTCTCAAGACCTCATTCCCGATGGAATCCATCACCACGCGGGAGAGAGAAAAGGCAACGTGGAATTTAAATGCCTTGCCTAAGGGCACACTCATAATGGCTCCAGCGGTATTCTTTAAATTCATCTATTTTTCATGGAAATAGATAGGAACCAAGATTTTGTCCACAAAAAATGTTGGTTTGCACATAATCGAATGGAAAAGATTAAAAGATGAAAAACATAAATATATTCAAAAAATGTCATGTTTACATTTCGTAAATATCGTAAATAAATAATTGTTTTAAAGAAAAAAACAGATATAAAGATATAAATAAAGGTTGTTTATGATTTGATTCAGTTCTGTGATATTTCTACAAGCATAATCCAAGTGTCTCTATATATTAACCTGAAACCCGTAAGACAATGTTGCAGTATGCTTTCAATTGATGATTGGTGTTTAAATTAAAATATAAAAAACCGACACAATTAAACTTCTAAGCTTAATTTAAAAATTAATCTTCATCGCTTAATTTCTAGAAAAATAATTAGTAACTTTGACGAAAGTTTGAACGAGAATGCGTACTGTACTATGCGTGACTTACAAACAATATAAAAAAACATTATAAATAAGGGAGTGTTTGAAGATACGAATAAATTAAACCAGGTGATATTGGTAAAATCATGTTGCAAACAATTTGCCGTAGTAGTTTTCTCAGTAAAATAATATAAATTAACAAAGTGCACAAAAAAGCTCTGAATGGAAGACATGTACGCCCTTAAATATTCAAAAATGAATGGAAGACATGTACACCCTTAAATATTCAAAAATGTAAATAAAAGTCCAATCTCAAAAATGTTGACAATGGTAAAATTTAAGACACGAAAATCAATAACTTATTAAGAGATTAAATAACTCAAATAAATTTTTTAAATAGATTTGAAAGCACACTGCACTCACAAAGGTATGTAAAACTTGCATCCTTCATGGAATATTGCATTGTATAACTTCATAGAAAAATAATTTGGTTGTTGATTGTTAGTTCATAAGTAATGGAATTTTGCAAAGAGACAAAACTCTGCATGTTATTTTCTTATTGTTTTGTCTGAATTATGTCCCTTAGATATGCACTAGTACAGGTTGCATGAAAAACGCAACATTTGCCGAAAAACTCCCTCGCAGTATCATGCACAATCTGTCCAGTGTTTACGTGACCCACTTTCCCTAACTATTTCAAACGTTTGTTCGGTTACCTGACCCAAAGCTATTCATATGCAGATGCGTTCGGTAACTTTGCCAACGCCTAAAGGAAAACTTTCAACATGCTGTGTTCACATTTACATAAAAATCTAACTGGAAAAACAAGTACAGGTATTGAAAACGGATATCAAAGATTGCCTACCCGATTATACACAAACAATTTCATTCAACAAGGGAAAATGATGAAATTATTTGAACAAAACTCATGACAATAATGTTTTCGATGTTCATTCGGTGAAATATAATTTGATCATTTACTGAAACAAGTTATGTTGTTGGTTTTCCTTTAAGACTTGTTGTGCTGAACAATGGACAATTTTCAAAGACTGCTTTCCATATTAAATATAGGATTAATGGATTAAACGAGTTTGCACCATAAATAAAACTCGTTATCTAGCAGGCGACATTTTGTCTTGAACATAAGATGCAAATGAAACTGCCAGGAAGAGTCACAAACAAACCAGTAAGTAGGTCGTCAAACCACTCCCAATCCCAACACATGCAGAGTTTTATATCAGTCGGCCTGAGCCAATAAATGAAGCCCTCAACATTTTTGACAATGATGTGTGTTGATATGAGATGGGTGGGGAAATATCAGTTGTCGTGGTTACCTGACTGTCCAAACCGATGATGAACAACATGAGGAAGAATAGAACGGCCCACAGCGGAGAGATGGGCAGCATTGACACGGCCTCTGGGTAGGCAACAAACGTCAAACCAGGACCTGCAAGTAATGAATTGGATAAATTTACCATGTTTAGTCACAGAGTGGAATAACAAGCATAAATGGCAGTCGTAATTGCAAAGTGGTAGCGCGTTCGGTTCGCTTCATGTGCGAAAGGCCAGGAGTTCGAGCCCAGCTGTAGCCGTTACAATTGTGCCCTTAGGCAAGGCACATCAATTCCACATTGCCTCTTCTCTCTCCCTCGTGCCGATGGATTCCATCAGGAATGATGTCTGGAGAGTGATCAATATAAGTTGTAACAACTTGTTTCTCAATCGAGCTAAAATAAATATGTATAAACTAACAAACATAAATAGCGCAGTGGTTAGCACGCTCGCTTCTCACCAATGCAACCCGGGTTCGATCCTCAGACCGGGACGTATGTGAGATGGTACGGTGGTCGCCAGATCGGACAGGAGGGTTTTCTCCGGGTACTCCAGTTTCCTCCCACACGAATGACCACATTTACGCTGTCATCTGCGCCAACAAGAGTGATTAATATAAGTTGTTAGAACTTGCTTCGCAATTGTTAAATAAATAAAGTTTAAATAAACATAAATAACTTGTTATATCCTGTAATTATTCAGACATTTTGAGGAACAATCTCCTACCTGATGAGTGCGAGTCTTGCGAGACATTAATTCCAGAGAGCAGCACTATTCACCTTGTCTTTTGTGAGATATAAACCACAGAAAGGGGGATAACTCACCCACCTTGTGTGACCAGATCTCTCCCCGCTGTGTTAGTCTTGTGAGATATAAACCACAGAAAGGGGGATAACTCACCCACCTTGTGTGACAAGATCTCTCCGCGATATTTTAGTCTTGTGAGATATAAACAACAGAAAGGGGGATAACTCACCTTATGTGACAAGATATCTCCACGATATTTTAGTCTTGTGAGATATAAACCACAGAAAGGGGGATAACTCACCTTGTGTAACAACCTCTTCCACAGATTTTCCCGTCTCGTGAGCCATGAATCCAAGGATAGAGAAAATAACAAATCCAGCAAATATGCTTGTACCACAGTTGATAAATGGAACCAGCATAGCATCCCTGAAGTCAACATAACATACTAGTTTAGTAAGTGACATACACAGAAACAAAAATAAACAGAGTGACCCGAAAGGGGCCTCAATATTAAAACAAAAAGTGACATACACAGAAACAAAAATAAACGGAGTGACCCGAAAGGGGCCTCAATATTAAAAAGCAAAAAGTGACATCTATGTGAACAATTAGTTAAAACATTATTTATTTCAGTATTTGTACATGTAATCAAGAAATGAACAATTAACAGGGCCCAGAGGGGACATCTCTCATTGCTAATGGGGGACACATGGCATGCATGGTTCTCACACACATCACTTTGTACTGGTTATCCATATAGGTGAGCTAAGGCCTGTCCAGGAAAACATGGCTAGGTTCCTGCAAGCACACACACTTGGGGTCTGGACAAATGGGAGGGGGACAAATAAACGGGATACATCAGACAGTCTTACAGGGGTGGGTGAGGGGGACTCTCACGGGGGTGGGTGAGGAGGTGGGTGATGGGGGGGGAAATTTCAGACACTTTCACGGGGACGGGGGAGGGAGACAAATGAACGGGGATACTGCAAGTGTAATATTTTCAAGAATGACTTACAATCATCCTAACAAACTTAAATCATACCAATGTGCGCATCAATGCACAGCTAGTCGCATATAATGTGACCAAAATAGATTGTTTGTATGTCAACATAACTTCTCAGCTAGAAGATAAACACAAACAATATATATTACCTAGAAGGTGCAAATAAAATATTTAAAATATTCCCCACTTAAGATTTTTTGTTTTTGTTTTTTTATTTTCATTTTGAGGCCCCTATCCGGGTAACCTCGTTTATTTCTTAATTGCATATTCATTTAGTTGATACATATTTCGACAAGTTTTCTGGTTTTTAATTTGTTTTTGTGGATTTCGTATTATGTTTCATTGATGGGTGTTTGTGTTGTCACATAACTTCTCAGCTAACAGATAAACACAAACAATATATTACCTAGAAACTAAATATGTCAAATATTCCACACTTATTTTTTTAAGGACGTTGTACAAATCTATCATTGGAGGGTGGAAAGCTTCATGGTAACACTTTCAACACCACAGACCTCTAAATAGGTTTACAAAAAGTGTAGATCCAGATGAGCCGGCTCGTGACGAGCCGTCTCATCAGGATCTGCACTTTTTGAAAGTAATATTACTATTTTTAGACAAAATTACCCATTTTGATAAATGAACTGCTCCAAATGTTATGTTCTTATTAATGTATTGGTCTAAAAATATCATGGACCAGTCCATGTCAGTCACTTGGTGTTGAATGGGTTAATGATGAGAAACTGGAAGTTTATTATGCCCCGCTGTCTAGTAAATTACCGTATATGTATAGCATACCTTGCGAGGTTGCCAAGAAATTCATGAGAAATTCATGAGTGACATGCACTGGAACATATCGGTGTTTCTGGAATGTCTCTCTAACCCTTAGCATGCCAATTAAATTTGATGGAATGTGCAAACAACATAGAGCCAGATCAGCACAACGATGCATCTGATAAGGATCTATATTGTTTGCTACTTAGACACATGTTTTACCTCCACTATCCGAATAGCAAACAGCATAGAGCACATTTTGTTCCGTCTGATCTGGCTATATAGGAAGTTGTGATAGCGCAGTGGATGCGCGTTCGTTTCAGGTGCTAAAGGGCCGGAGTTCGAGCCCCGCTGGAGCCATTACGATTGTGTCCTTAGGCAAGGCATTTAAATTCCACATGCCTCTTCTCTCTCCTTCATGGCGATGGATTCCATCAGGAATGAGGTCTCAAGAGTGAGAGCGATTAATATAAGTTGAAAGAACTTGTTTCGCAATCGAGCTAAAATAAATTTGTATAAACTATGCTGTTTGCAAAAGCGACTTTAGCTGTGATTGGCAGCGCTAGTGCCTCACACAGTCCAATATTTTACATATTGGATCGTTTGAGCCTATATCCTATACATAATGTTTTAAAGTAGATAGGTGTTACTTGTTTATGACATCAATTCATTGAAGTAATCTTAACCTTGCTTTCAACAAGACATACTTCAAATTTGGATGACTGTGGGACGGCTTAAACGACTATCAAAGAATTTAGCTCTACTGATACATTGTCATCTTGATTATGTCCTCATATGAAAGACTTCAGAAATATATATGGCATGAACACTTCAGAAATATATAAGTCAAGTGTTTTAGAAATTTCTCACATACCCCAATAAGAGAAACATCTTCATATTGTAAACGACAACAACTTACAGTACAGCCGCACTATAGTTATATATATATCTACGCAGTTATCATTTTAGCACCAAACTACTATTAACCCATTTCATTCTGGATACATTTAAAGGCTTTTGCAAACAACATAGATCCTGATCAGCACGCAGAGTCATGCTGCGTGCTGATCAGGATCTATGTTGTTTGCTACATAGCCAAGTGTCTTAGCAAGATCATCTGAATAGCAAACAGCATAGAGCCTGATCAGACGGCACGTTCTGTGGTGGCTGATATGGCTCTATTTTCTTTGCAAACACTGTTTGAACAGTATCCAGAATCAAATGGGTTAACCATTAACCGCCTATGTAAACAGCATAGAGCCAGACCAGGCACTATGCTGTTTGCTATTCGGATAGTGGAGCTAAATCACTTGTCTGAATAGCAAACAACATAGATCCTGTTCTGGATCTATGTTGTTTCACATTCCGTCCAATTTATGTGACAGGTTAAAGGTTGAACTATACAAAATACTCAGTGAACTTCAGTTTTTCACATTGCTGGAAAACACTTGATTAAACCTTGAGAAAGGTGGGTTTATCCCACAGAACGTCGGCACACCTGTGTTACAGGGTAATTTATATAATGTATCTTTGAGTAGATCATTAGAACACTTTTAATCACTATTAAGCTGAAACGTTCCAACAATCAGAGTAGATGCTTTCCATCACAATAAACGGAAAGGGCCGTAACTAATGTTGCTAGAACTTGTGGCCCCACCCATTTAGTTTATACAAATTTATTTTAGCTCGATTGCGAAACAAGTTCTTATAACTTATATTAATCACTCTCGAGACCTCATTCCTGATGGAATCCATCGCCACGAGGGAGAGAGAAGAGGCAACATGGAAATTAAATGCCTTGCCTAAGAGCACAATCGTAACGGCTCCAGCGGGGCTCGAACTCGGGACCTGAAGCGACCGTGCATCCACTGCGCTATCACGACTTCCACTCCACCCGACCCATTTGAAATTGTCATATCTTGTAATATATATATGTAAAATGAATCGAGCAATAAAATATTATTAAACAAAATATCGATCAGGATCACGCTTATTTTTTAATATAATTATACCCTGATGTGGCATTTTTTTATCGGAGCCTCCATGGCCGAGTGGTCTAAAGCACCTTCATTAGAACTTGCCTTTCACCGGTTATCATCAAGGCTGCTGGTTCGATCCCTATCAGGGACCAGGGCTGCAGGTTTGATCCCTATCAGGGACAAGTGATAAATGATGATATGTGAGAAAGTTGTCAGTCGCTTACGGAGGTTGGAGCGTTGAGTACTGGTTCTTAGTGTATACAAATTTATTTTAGCTCGATTGCGAAACAAGTTCTTACAACTTATATTAATCCTTCTCGAGACCTCATTCATGATGGAATCCATCGCCACGAGGGAGAGAGAAAAGGTAATGTGGAATTTAAATGCCTTGCCTAAGGGCACAATCATAAAGGCTCCAGCGGGGTTCGAACTCTGGGCCTTTCACACCTGAAGGGAACACGCTACCACTACGCTATCACGACTTCCACAGTACTGGCTCTTACCCCGGAAATGCGGATGGTCTACTCTCCGCCACAACAGACTGACCACCCAATAATAATCAGAAAATGATTGATGGGCAGTAGAAGTAGAAGCAAAAAACAATCAAAAGGTGCTACAATGGCCAGCAGTATCTTCTTTTGCAGGCGAAAACAGAAACTGGCATCAAATCAGGTTAGGCATTTTTACATCATAAACAAACTAGTATGAACCTTGGTTGCAAATTAGGTATATCTACTGGGGGAAATGAACTGTGGTGAACTGTGGTGAAATTAGGTTAGGTAAACAAGTAATGACACTAGCAACATAGTAAATATCCACCATCTATGACTGGAGATATCACACAGCCTCACCTTTCCATTTAATCATTTGCCAAGAACTACAATGGCACAATGCCAAGAACAGGAAATTACAGAATAAATCACTGCTGGCAACATATTTCTAAATTAATATGTTTCTTAGAAAGTTCTTGGCAGTAGTGTATGTAAACATTGTGTCTGCATGCATTGGTGTAGATATATTGTATATAAGCGTAAATTTACTTGAGACATTATCATAATTACACGCTTCACTTGCAATGGATTTTTGCAGTTTAATTGAATAAAATTGATTTCACAATTCAAGGTGGTAATAGCTGAGCGGTCTAAGGTGCTAGTACGTCGTACTGACTTCGCACTGCGTTACAATACCACAGTTCCGTGTGAGTTCGAAACATTGTACAATGAAGAAAATCATGAGTTAACTATAATGTTCATTTTATTAGGTACAAAACATTTTTGTCATCTAAAATGATATTTTTATTCGAGTTATTAATGAATAAAAGATATTGTCCAAATTTGGGGTTGTTAAAAGTTTTATATTTATTCATTTTTATTTACTTTATTGTTTATTTCATGTGTTTTATTTTATTTTTTGCAGTCTATTCATGTAATACTATTTCATTTCAATGTTTAACAATTTAAATCTCCATTCCATGTTCACTGGCAGTATCCGTTGAGCTGCCGTACTCATCAGCCGTAAGAATTTCATGAAGTTTGTTGCATATTTATATAAATTTTAAATATTAAAAAAGCTAAAAAAATATACCTTCATTGAGGTTCGAACCCTGTACCTTCGACGCAACAAACATTCTATATTACCTCTACACCAACGAGGCGGATGCATTTCACTACCTCTAATTTCAAGGCTATATAATACCTATTTGTGACTTTACTGTGACCTAAGGTCGACTGAATATGCAGATGTCTCCAGTAAATTCCAGCTTGTAATACTACATGCCCAGGCTGGTATATCATTTTCAAATATGATGGAGAGGGCCAATGAATGTATATGTATGCTATCATATTAATATGTATTATCACAAAAAGACAAATTGGTTTCGTTCTTTGCCAATATAGCTTCTTAGCTGGTTTATCTTTGCTTTAAATAACACGATGTCAACCTATTATTAATGTAACTTGTGTATATTACATTAAATTATGTGTCATTGTAGGCGATACAGCTAATTCAAGTGGAAGTTGTGATAGCGCAGTGTTAGCGCGTTCACTTCAGTTGCGAAAGGCCCCGAGTTCGCGCCCCGCTTGATCCGTTAGGCATTTAAATTCCACATTGCCTCTTCTCTCTCCCTCATGGCGATGGATTCCATCAGGAATGAGATCTCGAGAGTGATTAATATAAGTTGTAGGAACTTGTTTCACAATCGAGCTAAAATAAATTTGTATAAAATACACAGCTAATTCAGGTGTTTGTAGCTACCAATGAAAGTAAGCCATAATATGTTACCTGTAAATATTATGCTTGAAACCGTTGTATGATGCCATGGTGATAATTCCTCCCCAGGCCATTCCAACGCTGTAGAAGATCTGCAATGCTGCATCTCCCCACACCTACAAGAGAACATACACCTCGTAATGCACACAATAAGCTCTTCTGTTTCCGAAGAGGGAGGGGTTTGTGTTTATTTATCGTTGCTACTGAGAGCAAGGCCACAGCTCAGGATGGCTGCCTGTCTGCAGAGATTTTATGGACATCAGAAATTTTCCATACAAATCTCTGTATGTATGTTTATTGCTGGCAGAAGATGATGTTGTGTCTTTGTGCTTCTTCAAATGAAAACAATTACTGCACATACTTCATTTGTGTGTGTTTTACGTTTATTTATCGTCGCTACCGGTTGCCCATATGAGCGACGCCTCCTGAAGAGATTAGTCATTTTAGATTTTTGGAGGATAGTGCAATGATACAGACAGAGACCCAATCCAGAGTCTCCTCTGGTTCTATTATGTGCATGATGTACAGCACCAACACGAGACCTCGGTTTAAAGTCCCATCTGAAAGACTGTTTATTTTATTATGGTCAGACGGGGGATCCAGCGTGCTACCACTGGACTACAGATCCCTCTGTCGAGGGAGGGAGTCTTTATGGCTGAGTGGTTACTGTACATCACTTTCCCCACACTGTTATTGGTTCGAATACCAATGGGAAGGTGTCGAATTCTCTCATGCAAACAAGCAACGGTCTTGCTGGTGGTTCTATCCAACGGTCTTGCTGGTGGTTCTATCCAACGGTCTTGCTGGTGGTTCTATCCAACGGTCTTGCTGGTGGTTCTATCCAACGGTCTTGCTGGTGGTTCTATCCAACGGTCTTGCTGGTGGTTCTATCCAACGGTCTTGCTGGTGGTTCTATCCAACGGTCTTGCTGGTGGTTCTATCCAACGGTCTTGCTGGTGGTTCTATCCAACGGTCTTGCTGGTGGTTCTATCCAACGGTCTTGCTGGTGGTTCTATCCAACGGTCTTGCTGGTGGTTCTATCCAACGGTCTTGCTGGTGGTTCTATCCAAACGGTCTTGCTGGTGGTTCTATCCAACGGTCTTGCTGGTGGTTCTATCCAACGGTCTTGCTGGTGGTTCTATCCAACGGTCTTGCTGGTGGTTCTATCCAACGGTCTTGCTGGTGGTTCTATCCAACGGTCTTGCTGGTGGTTCTATCCAACGGTCTTGCTGGTGGTTCTACCTGGTACCAGTATGTGCCTGACAACTGCTCAATGGGGCACCCAGGGTCTTCCTGCCACTAATTTGCAATCTTCAAAGTCGCTATATGACATAAGTTGTCGATGCGATGTTAAACCCAAAATAAGACTCCTGTTTCCAATAATGACACACCCTGAAGCCCACAGAATGTCACACCCTGAAGCCCACAGAATGTCACACCTTGAAGCCCACATAATGTCACACCCTGAAGCCCACAGAATGGCTCCAGTGAGAGAATGTGATACAACAAAACATGATGTGTCAAATGTTTGTCAAAATTGTTTGTCAGACATCCACATTCAAGTTGTAGACACAGCACAGCAAAATATTGTTTAAAAAACTTACAAAAAATAAGCAGTCCAAAAAGTTAAATGGCAAAGATGCTAATGGACCATTCACCAAGTTAGACCACCTCCATGGCCGAGTGGTTAAGGTATGGTGGTGTTAGGTAAACTGCACATCACTCAAATGAGCAACTGGTAGCTACGTTGAATAAACTTCAACAACAATTTTAAAAATTTAAAAATTCACCAAGTGTGTAGCACAGGGTAAACACAGCTTTAGGTTTATAAAACAAATCAACAGCGTCTGACGTCAGAGATATACCACACTATGCAGTTGAATAATACCACAGGAACATGAAATTTTATCCATAAGCCACCAAAGGTCTCGTACCTCTATCCTAGGACACCCCTTTCTATCTTTTTTTAATAGAGGGGGGTGTCCTAGGATAGAGGTACGAGACCATTGGTGGCTTATGGATAAAATTTCAAGTTCTGTGATGATACTACAGTAATTACAATATCCCATGATATTAAATTCATCTTCCTGCACTGTAAATAACAACACATGCTGATCTAATAAAATATTCATACATTTCAACATTCATAGCTATTTCACCAGCTGTTTAAAATTATATTATGAAAACATTTAAGCCTTTGTTGACTGACATTATTCAACCACTCAAACTCTCCATCCCTCAAATATGACATTTTCTTTATTAGTCTATTTGCACTTTTTATGTCATTTTAATGGGCAACAAAAACATAAAACTACAAAATTTTCAAAATCACATTCTACACAGCAGGGTCGCAGCAGGGTCAGGGGACTGGTAAATTTGAAAGAATGTGCAAACGAATGTGCAAACAACATAGATCCAGATCAGGACGTGCCATCATTGGGGCTGAGTATTGTGGAGTATGGCTCAGCATTGTGGAGTATGGCTCAGCATTGTGGAGTATGGCTCAGCATTGTGGAGTATAGCTCAGCATTGTGGAGTATGGCTCAGCATTGTGGAGTATGGCTCAGCATTGTGGAGTATAGCTCAGCATTGTGGAGTATGGCTCAGCATTGTGGAGAATGGCTCAGCATTGTGGAGTATGACACAGCATTGTGGAGTATAGCTTAGCATTGTGGAGAATGGCTCAGCATTGTGGAGTATGGCTCAGCATTGTGGAGTATAGCTCAGCATTGTGGAGTATGGCTCAGCATTGTGGAGTATGGCTCAGCATTGTGGAGTATGCTCAGCATTGTGGAGTATGGCTCAGCATTGTGTAACATGGCTAGCATTGTGGAGAATGGCTCAGCGTTGTGGAGTATGGCTC
Source organism: Archivesica marissinica (assembly GCA_014843695.1). Classification (NCBI taxonomy): domain Eukaryota; kingdom Metazoa; phylum Mollusca; class Bivalvia; order Venerida; family Vesicomyidae; genus Archivesica; species Archivesica marissinica. The sequence continues at coordinate 61,090,645 of CM026391.1, read as the reverse complement.
AGCATTGTGGAGTATGGCTCAGCATTATGGAGTATAGCTCAGCATTGTGGAGTATAGCTCAGCATTGTGGAGTATAGCTCAGCATTGTGGAGTATAGCTCAGCATTGTGCAACATGGCTCAGCATTGTGGAGTATGGCTCAGCATTGTGGAGTATGGCTCAGCATTGTGCAACATGGCTCAGCATTGTGGAGTATGGCTCAGCATTGTGGAGTATGGCTCAGCATTGTGGAGTATGGCTCAGCATTGTGGAGTATAGCTCAGCATTGTGGAGTATGATGGCTCAGCATTGTGTAACATGGCTCAGCATTGTGGTGTATAACTCAGCATTGTGGAGTATAGCTCAGCATTGTGGAGTATGGCTCAGCATTGTGGAGTATAGCTCAGCATTGTGGAGTATGGCTCAGCATTGTGGAGTATGGCTCAGCATTGTGGAGTATGGCTCAGCATTGTGGAGTATGGCTCAGCATTGTGGAGTATGGCTCAGCATTGTGGAGTATGGCTCAGCATTGTGGAGTATGGCTCAGCATTGTGTAACATGGCTCAGCATTGTGGAGTATGGCTCAGCGTTGTGTAACATGGCTCAGCATTGTGTAACATGGCTCAGCATTGTGGAGTATGGCTCAGCATTGTGGAGTATGGCTCAGCATTGTGGAGTATGGCTCAGCATTGTGGAGTATGGCTCAGCATTGTGTAACATGGCTCAGCATTGTGGAGTATGGCTCAGCATTGTGGAGTATGGCTCAGCATTGTGGAGTATGGCTCAGCATTGTGGAGTATGGCTCAGCATTGTGGAGTATGGCTCAGCATTGTGGAGTATGGCTCAGCATTGTGGAGTATGGCTCAGCATTGTGGAGTATGGCTCAGCATTGTGGAGTATGACACAGCATTGTGGAGTATAGCTTAGCATTGTGGAGAATGGCTCAGCATTGTGGAGTATGGCTCAGCATTGTGGAGTATAGCTCAGCATTGTGGAGTATGGCTCAGCATTGTGGAGTATGGCTCAGCATTGTGGAGTATGCTCAGCATTGTGGAGTATGGCTCAGCATTGTGTAACATGGCTAGCATTGTGGAGAATGGCTCAGCGTTGTGGAGTATGGCTCAGCATTGTGGAGTATGGCTCAGCATTGTGGAGTATAGCTCAGCATTGTGGAGTATGGCTCAGCATTGTGGAGTATAGCTCAGCATTGTGGAGTATAGCTCAGCATTGTGGAGTATGGCTCAGCATTGTGGAGTATGGCTCAGCATTGTGGAGTATGGCTCAGCATTGTGCAACATGGCTCAGCATTGTGGAGTATGGCTCAGCATTGTGGAGTATGGCTCAGCATTGTGGAGTATGGCTCAGCATTGTGGAGTATAGCTCAGCATTGTGGAGTATGATGGCTCAGCATTGTGGAACATGGCTCAGCATTGTGGAGTATGGCTCAGCATTGTGGAGTATGGCTCAGCATTGTGGAGTATGGCTCAGCATTGTGGAGTATGGCTCAGCATTGTGGAGTATGGCTCAGCATTGTGGAGTATGGCTCAGCATTGTGGAGTATGGCTCAGCATTGTGGAGTATAGCTCAGCATTGTGGAGTATAGCTCAGCATTGTGGAGTATGGCTCAGCATTGTGGAGTATGGCTCAGCATTGTGGAGTATGGCTCAGCATTGTGGAGTATGGCTCAGCATTGTGGAACATGGCTCAGCATTGTGGAGTATGGCTCAGCATTGTGGAGTATGGCTCAGCATTGTGGAGTATGGCTCAGCATTGTGGAGTATGGCTCAGCATTGTGGAGTATGGGCTCAGCATTGTGTAACATGGCTCAGCATTGTGGTGTATGGCTCAGCATTGTGGAGTATGGCTCAGCATTGTGGAGTATGGCTCAGCATTGTGGAGTATGGCTCAGCATTGTGGAGTATGGCTCAGCATTGTGGAGTATGGCTCAGCATTGTGGAGTATGGCTCAGCATTGTGGAGTATGGCTCAGCATTGTGGAGTATGGCTCAGCATTGTGGAGTATGGCTCAGCATTGTGGAGTAGGTCAGCATTGTGAACATGGCTCAGCATTGTGGAGTATGGCTCAGCATTGTGGAGTATGGCTCAGCATTGTGGAGATGGCTCAGCATTGTGGAGTATGGCTCAGCATTGTGGAGTATGGCTCAGCATTGTGGAGTATGGCTCAGCATTGTGGAGTATGGCTCAGCATTGTGTAGTATGGCTCAGCATTTGTGGAGTATGGCTCAGCATTGTGGAGTATGGCTCAGCATTGTGGAGTATGGCTCAGCATTGTGGAGTATGGCTCAGCATTGTGGAGTATGGCTCAGCATTGTGGAGTATGGCTCAGCATTGTGTAACATGGCTCAGCATTGTGGAGTATGGCTCAGCATTGTGGAGTATGGCTCAGCATTGTGGAGTATGGCTCAGCGTTGTGGAGTATAGCTCAGCATTGTGGAGTATGGCTCAGCATTGTGTAACATGGGTCAGCATTGTGGAGTATGGCTCAGCATTGTGGAGTATGGCTCAGTATTGTGGAGTATGGCTCAGCATTGTGTAACATGGCTCAGCATTGTGGAGTATGGCTCAGCATTGTGGAGTATGGCTCAGCATTGTGGAGTATGCTCAGCGTTGTGGAGTATGGGTCAGCATTGTGTAGCATGGCTCAGCATTGTGTAACATGGCTCAGCATTGTGGAGTATGGCTCAGCATTGTGGAGTATGCTCAGCATTGTGGAGTATGCTCAGCATTGTGGAGTATGGCTCAGCATTGTGGAGTATGGTTCAGCATTGTGGAGTATGGCTCAGCATTGTGGAGTATGGCTCAGCATTGTGTAACATGGCTCAGCATTGTGGAGTATGGCTCAGCATTGTGGAGTATGGCTCAGCATTGTGGAGTATGGCTCAGCGTTGTGGAGTATAGCTCAGCATTGTGGAGTATGGCTCAGCATTGTGTAACATGGGTCAGCATTGTGGAGTATGGCTCAGCATTGTGGAGTATGGCTCAGCATTGTGGAGTATGGCTCAGCATTGTGTAACATGGCTCAGCATTGTGGAGTATGGCTCAGCATTGTGGAGTATGGCTCAGCATTGTGGAGTATGCTCAGCGTTGTGGAGTATGGGTCAGCATTGTGTAGCATGGCTCAGCATTGTGTAACATGGCTCAGCATTGTGGAGTATGGCTCAGCATTGTGGAGTATGCTCAGCATTGTGGAGTATGCTCAGCATTGTGGAGTATGGCTCAGCATTGTGGAGTATGGCTCAGCATTGTGTTAGGATACACAATGAAGGAAGTTAATGTGTTTAAACCTGCAATAAAACATTTTTTAACACATGACATGAAACGTGACATCATTTTACTAGCATTGATGTAGTTTTGTGATGTCATATATCCGATTATCGGCCACAGTACCTGGAAAGTTGCAAGTTTTTCCCATCTGGGTATAATGTAGAACTTGATGCCTTCCATAGCTCCGTCCAACGTCACGCCACGGATCAACAGCACCAGTAGTACCAAATATGGGAATGGAGCGCAAAAATGCATCACCTGAAACAAAGGTACAAAATTATATATATTAATATGAAATTATTTGAAATAAATTTAATTTCAGAAGTACAGTCATGATAGCGCAGTGGTAGTGCGTTCGCTTCAGGTGAGAACGACTCAGAGTTTGAGCCCACCCCGCTGGAGTGCGCGCATAGACAAGGCATTTAAATTCCACTTTGCCTCTTCTCTCTCCATCATGGCGATGGATTTCATCAGGAATGAGGTCTCGAGAGTGATTAATATGAGAACTTGTTTCGCAATCGAGTTAAAAATAAATTTGTATAAATTAAACCAATATCGAACAACAAGTTCTGTAATTCCCAATATGTTGTTTTATTATACATTTGACCTCTAATAAGCAGCCACCTGTGCTAAGCAGCTGATTTCTGTGATACACTTGGCTGGTTCCTTAATTATACCAGCACATCCCAAATATCATTCCTATCAGGTAGATTTTATCTATGGCCATGCAAGATGTACAGGATTCAATGCTCTACACATTCTAGCACCATTTATGGCTCTTTGTTACCTTCACCTTAGTTTCTGGCCTAATAAATTTATATTTAACATAATATTCTATTTATACTATCTTCTGATAACAAAGAAGATTCCCCCAGGAAACATTACAGAATATTCATGACTTGAAGTGTATCATACCATCTGTGAGATGTATGACATCATGGCTAATGCAAAGCAAAGTTTATTAGGCAGGCCAGTTTTCTACGTTATTACACATGAAGGTAGCTCTAGTATAAATTACAATAGCTCTAGTATAAATTACAATAGCTCTAGTATAAATTACAATAACTCTAGTATAAATTACAATAACTCTAGTATAAATTACAATAGCTCTAGTATAAATTATAATAACTCTAGTATAAATTACAATAACTCTAGTATAAATTACAATAGCTCTAGTATAAATTACAATAACTCTAGTATAAATTACAATAACTCTAGTAAATTTAGGTAACATTTTGTACATCTGTCCCCAAATTATGGTCTTGTGAAATGAATATATATAAATTATCTCCTTTTAGTTTATACAAATTTATATTAGCTTGATTGCGAAACATGTTCCTACAACTTATATTAATCACTGTCGAGACCTCATTCCTGATAGAATCCATCGCAACGAGGGAGAGAGAAGAGGCATGTGGAATTGAAATGCCTTGCCTATGGGCACAATCGTAATGGCTCCAGCGGGGCTCGAACTCGGGGTATTTCACACCGGAAGCGAACGAGCTACCACTGCGCTATCACGACTTCCCACTATGGATATATATTTACCAAATCGGCAATACCTGTAAATGGTTATTATGTTATATTTCGGGTTTTACGCCTGCATCAGCACCATTTTGGGCTATATCGCCGGTGGGCAGTTTACCTAACAACACTATTCCTGGGCAGGCTCCAGCGGTTAACCAGTACTTGGGTGCACCAACCTCCATAAGAAACTGCCAACTTTTTCATATAAATGAGACACGGTGTGAGCGGGGCTCGAACCCGTGACCATCAGTGATGATAGGTTACAGTGATATACAAGTCAGCAACCAGCAACACGGAGGTGGACCTGTAAATGGTGGTTCACTAAACACTAGAATAAATCTGCAAATGAATTATACATAGACAGGTCAGTAGTCCAGGGATCTACATAGACAGGTCAGTAGTCCAGGGATCTACATAGACAGGTCAGTAGTCCAGGGATCTACATAGACAGGTCAGTAGTCCAGGGATCTACATAGACAGGTCAGTAGTCCAGGGATCTACATAGACAGGTCAGTAGTCCAGGGATCTACATAGACAGGTCAGTAGTCCAGGGATCTACATAGACAGGTCAGTAGTCCAGGATCTACATAGACAGGTCAGTAGTCCAGGGATCTACATAGACAGGTCAGTAGTCCAGGGATCTACATAGACAGGTCAGTAGTCCAGGGATCTACATAGACAGGTCAGTAGTCCAGGGATCTACATAGACAGGTCAGTAGTCCAGGGATCTACATAGACAGGTCAGTAGTCCAGGGATCTACATAGACAGGTCAGTAGTCCAGGGATCTACATAGACAGGTCAGTAGTCCAGGGATCTACATAGACAGGTCAGTAGTCCAGGGATCTACATAGACAGGTCAGTAGTCCAGGGATCTACATAGACAGGTCAGTAGTCCAGGGATCTACATAGACAGGTCAGTAGTCCAGGGATCTACATAGACAGGTCAGTAGTCCAGGGATCTACATAGACAGGTCAGTAGTCCAGGGATCTACATAGACAGGTCAGTAGTCCAGGATCTACATAGACAGGTCAGTAGTCCAGGGATCTACATAGACAGGTCAGTAGTCCAGGGATCTACATAGACAGGTCAGTAGTCCAGGGATCTACATAGACAGGTCAGTAGTCCAGGGATCTACATAGACAGGTCAGTAGTCCAGGGATCTACATAGACAGGTCAGTAGTCCAGGGATCTACATAGACAGGTCAGTAGTCCAGGGATCTACATAGACAGGTCAGTAGTCCAGGGATCTACATAGACAGGTCAGTAGTCCAGGGATCTACATAGACAGGTCAGTAGTCCAGGATCTACATAGACAGGTCAGTAGTCCAGGGATCTACATAGACAGGTCAGTAGTCCAGGGATCTACATAGACAGGTCAGTAGTCCAGGGATCTACATAGACAGGTCAGTAGTCCAGGGATCTACATAGACAGGTCAGTAGTCCAGGGATCTACATAGACAGGTCAGTAGTCCAGGGATCTACATAGACAGGTCAGTAGTCCAGGGATCTACATAGACAGGTCAGTAGTCCAGGGATCTACATAGACAGGTCAGTAGTCCAGGATCTACATAGACAGGTCAGTAGTCCAGGGATCTACATAGACAGGTCAGTAGTCCAGGGATCTACATAGACAGGTCAGTAGTCCAGGGATCTACATAGACAGGTCAGTAGTCCAGGGATCTACATAGACAGGTCAGTAGTCCAGGGATCTACATAGACAGGTCAGTAGTCCAGGGATCTACATAGACAGGTCAGTAGTCCAGGGATCTACATAGACAGGTCAGTAGTCCAGGGATCTACATAGACAGGTCAGTAGTCCAGGGATCGAATATGTCTGACCATAATAATATTAACAATCCTTCAGATATAAACCAGGGTGTCATGTACCGGTGCTATCCACCGGGCATGTCAAAGAACCAGGGATGCTACTGGAATTGGAGCATCTTCTGTATCTGGCACTATCCCCCACAAAAAAATGTAACTAACATACGCCTGGAGGCATCACCCCGGGCGACAATAAATATACGAATCCAAAATACAAATGAATTAGAGAATGTACGTATTGCCGTTCCCAATGCTTAGAGTGTCCCAATGCTTAGAGTGTCCCAATGCTTATAGTGTCCCAATGCTTATAGTGTCCCAATGCTTATAGTGTCCCATGCTTATAATGTACCCAATGCTTATAGTGTCCCAATGCTTATAGTGTCCCAATGCTTATAGTGTCCCAATGCTTATAGTGTCCCCCAATGCTTATAGTGTACCAATGCTTATAGTGTCCCAATGCTTATAGTGTCCCAATGCTTATAGTGTACCAATGCTTTATAGTGTCCCCCAATGCTTATAGTGTCCCAATGCTTATAGTGTCCCAATGCTTATAGTGTCCCCCAATGCTTATAGTGTCCCCCAATGCTTATAGTGTCCCAATGCTTATAATGTACCCAATGCTTATAGTGTCCCAATGCTTATAGTGTCCCAATGCTTATATGTCCCCCAATGCTTATAGTTTCCCCCAAATGCTTATAGTGTACCAATGCTTATGTGTCCCAATGCTTATAGTGTCCCAATGCTTATATGTCCCCAATGCTTATAGTGTCCCAATGCTTATAGTGTCCCCAATGCTTATAGTGTCCCAATGCTTATAGTGTCCCCCAATGCTTATAGTGTCCCAATGCTTATAGTGTTCCAATGCTTATAGTGTCCCAATGCTTATAGTGTACCAATGTCTTATAGTGTCCCAATGCTTATAGTGTCCAATGCTTATAGTGTCCCAATGCTTATAGTGTCCCAATGCTTATAGTGTACCAATGCTTATAGTGTCCCAATGCTTATAGTGTCCCAATGCTTATAGTGTCACAATGCTTATAGTGTCCCACAATGCTTATAGTGTCCCAATGCTTATAGTGTCCCCAATGCTTAGAGTGTCCCACAATGCTTATAGTGTCCCAATGCTTA
>CM026391.1:60932892-61081902 GCA_014843695.1 Archivesica marissinica | reverse complement strand
ACATAGACAGGTCAGTAGTCCAGGGATCTACATAGACAGGTCAGTAGTCCAGGGATCTACATAGACAGGTCAGTAGTCCAGGGATCTACATAGACAGGTCAGTAGTCCAGGGATCTACATAGACAGGTCAGTAGTCCAGGGATCGAATATGTCTGACCATAATAATATTAACAATCCTTCAGATATAAACCAGGGTGTCATGTACCGGTGCTATCCACCGGGCATGTCAAAGAACCAGGGATGCTACTGGAATTGGAGCATCTTCTGTATCTGGCACTATCCCCCACAAAAAAATGTAACTAACATACGCCTGGAGGCATCACCCCGGGCGACAATAAATATACGAATCCAAAATACAAATGAATTAGAGAATGTACGTATTGCCGTTCCCAATGCTTAGAGTGTCCCAATGCTTATAGTGTCCCAATGCTTATAGTGTCCCAATGCTTATAGTGTCCCAATGCTTATAGTGTCCCATGCTTAGAGTGTCCCAATGCTTATAATGTACCCAATGCTTATAGTGTCCCAATGCTTATAGTGTCCCAATGCTTATAGTGTCCCAATGCTTATAGTGTCCCCCAATGCTTATAGTGTCCCAATGCTTATAGTGTCCCAATGCTTATAGTGTCCCCCAATGCTTATAGTGTCACAATGCTTATAGTGTCACAATGCTTATAGTGTCCCAATGCTTATAGTGTCCCAATGCTTATAGTGTCCCAATGCTTATAGTGTCCCCCAATGCTTATAGTGTCCCAATGCTTATAGTGTCCCCCAATGCTTATAGTGTCACAATGCTTATAGTGTCCCCCAATGCTTATAGTGTCACAATGTTTATAGTGTCCCCACAATGCTTATAGTGTCCCCCAATGCTTATAGTGTCACAATGCTTATAGTGTTCCCCAATGCTTATAGTGTCCCCCAATGCTTATAGTGTCCCAATGCTTATAGTGTCCCCCAATGCTTATAGTGTCCCAATGCTTATAGTGTCCCAATGCTTATAGTGTCCCCCAATGCTTATAGTGTCACAATGCTTATAGTGTCACAATGCTTATAGTGTCCCAATGCTTATAGTGTCCCAATGCTTATAGTGTCCCAATGCTTATAGTGTCCCCCAATGCTTATTGTGTCCCAATGCTTATAGTGTCCCCCAATGCTTATAGTGTCACAATGCTTATAGTGTCCCCCAATGCTTATAGTGTCACAATTCTTATAGTGTCCCCCAATGCTTATAGTGTCCCCCAATGCTTATAGTGTCCCAATGCTTATAGTGTTCCCCAATGCTTATAGTGTCCCCCAATGCTTATAGTGTCCCAATGCTTATAGTGTCCCAATGCTTATAGTGTCCCAATGCTTATAGTGTCCCAATGCTTATAGTGTCCCAATGCTTATAGTGTCCCAATGCTTATAGTGTCCCAATGCTTATAGTGTCCCAATGCTTATATGTCCCAATGCTTATAGTGTCCCAATGATTATAGTGTCCCAATGCTTATAGTGTCACAATGCTTATAGTGTCCCAATGCGTATAGTGTCCCAATGTGTATAGTGTCACAATGCTTATAGTGTCCCAATGTGTATAGTGTCACAATGCTTATAGTGTCCCAATGCTTATAGTGTCCCAATGATTAGTGTCCCAATGCTTATAGTGTCCCAATGCTTATAGTGTCCCAATGCTTATAGTGTCCCCCAATGCTTATAGTGTCCCAATGCTTAGAGTGTCCCAATGCTTATAGTGTCCCCCAATGCTTATAGTGTCCCCCAATGCTTATAGTGTCCCCCAATGCTTATAGTGTCCCAATGCTTATAGTGTCCCAATGCTTATAATGTACCCAATGCTTATAGTGTCCCAATGCTTATAGTGTCCCAATGCTTATAGTGTCCCAATGCTTATAGTGTCCCAATGCTTATAGTGTCCCAATGCTTATAGTGTCCCAATGCTTATAGTGTCCCAATGCTTATAGTGTCCCAATGCTTATAGTGTCCCAATGCTTATAGTGTCCCAATGCTTATAGTGTCCCAATGCTTATAGTGTCCCCCAATGCTTATAGTGTCCCAATGCTTATAGTGTCCCCCAATGCTTATAGTGTCCCAATGCTTATAGTGTCCCCCAATGCTTATAGTGTCACAATGCTTATAGTGTCCCCCAATGCTTATAGTGTCCCCCAATGCTTATAGTGTCACAATGCTTATAGTGTCCCCCAATGCTTATAGTGTCCCCCAATGCTTATAGTGTCCCAATGCTTATAGTGTCCCCCAATGCTTATAGTGTCCCAATGCTTATAGTGTCCCAATGCTTATAGTGTCCCCCAATGCTTATAGTGTCCCAATGCTTATAGTGTCCCAATGCTTATAGTGTCCCAATGCTTATAGTGTCCCAATGCTTATAGTGTCCCAATGCTTATAGTGTCCCAATGCTTATAGTGTCCCAATGCTTATAGTGTCCCAATGCTTATAGTGTCCCAATGCTTATAGTGTCCCAATGCTTATAGTGTCCCAATGCTTATAGTGTCCCAATGCTTATAGTGTCCCAATGCTTATAGTGTCCCAATGCTTATAGTGTCCCAATGCTTATAATGTCCCAATGCTTATAGTGTCCCAATGCTTATAGTGTCCCAATGCTTATAGTGTCCCAATGCTTATATTGTCCCAATGCTTATAGTGTACCCAATGCTTATAGTGTCCCAATGCTTATAATGTCCCAATGCTTATAGTGTTCCAATGCTTATAGTGTCCCCAATGCTTATAGTGTCCCCCAATGCTTATAGTGTCCCAATGCTTATAGTGTCCCAATGCTTATAGTGTCACAATGCTTATAGTGTCCCAATGCTTATAGTGTCCCAATGCTTATAGTGTCCCAATGCTTATAGTGTCCCCCAATGCTTATTGTGTCCCAATGCTTATAGTGTCCCCCAATGCTTATAGTGTCACAATGCTTATAGTGTCCCCCAATGCTTATAGTGTCACAATTTTTATAGTGTCCCCACAATGCTTATAGTGTCCCCCAATGCTTATAGTGTCACAATGCTTATAGTGTTCCCCAATGCTTATAGTGTCCCCCAATGCTTATAGTGTCCCAATGCTTATAGTGTCCCCCAATGCTTATAGTGTCCCAATGCTTATAGTGTCCCAATGCTTATAGTGTCCCCCAATGCTTATAGTGTCACAATGCTTATAGTGTCACAATGCTTATAGTGTCCCAATGCTTATAGTGTCCCAATGCTTATAGTGTCCCAATGCTTATAGTGTCCCCCAATGCTTATAGTGTCCCAATGCTTATAGTGTCCCCCAATGCTTATAGTGTCACAATGCTTATAGTGTCCCCCAATGCTTATAGTGTCACAATTTTTATAGTGTCCCCCAATGCTTATAGTGTCCCCCAATGCTTATAGTGTCACAATGCTTATAGTGTTCCCCAATGCTTATAGTGTCCCCCAATGCTTATAGTGTCCCAATGCTTATAGTGTCCCCCAATGCTTATAGTGTCCCAATGCTTATAGTGTCCCAATGCTTATAGTGTCCCCCAATGCTTATAGTGTCCCAATGCTTATAGTGTCCCAATGCTTATAGTGTCCCAATGCTTATAGTGTCCCAATGCTTATAGTGTCCCAATGCTTATAGTGTCCCCCAATGCTTATAGTGTCCCAATGCTTATAGTGTCCCAATGCTTATAGTGTCCCAATGCTTATAGTGTCCCAATGCAACCCAACAACCACCCCAATGCTTATAGTGTCCCAATGCTTATAGTGTCCCAATGCTTTATAGTGTCCCCCAATGCTTATAGTGTCCCAATGCTTATAGTGTACCAATGCTTATAGTGTCCCAATGCTTATAGTGTCCCAATGCTTATAGTGTCCCAATGCTTATAGTGTCCCAATGCTTATAGTGTCCCAATGCTTATAGTGTCCCCAATGCTTATAGTGTCCCAATGCTTATAGTGTCCCAATGCTTATAGTGTCCCAATGCTTATAGTGTCCCCCAAAGCTTATAGTGTCACCCAATGCTTATAGTGTCCCAATGCTTATAGTGTCCCCCAATGCTTATAGTGTCCCCCAAAGCTTATAGTGTCCCAATGCTTATAGTGTCCCAATGCTTATAGTGTCCCAATGATTATAGTGTCCCCCAATGCTTATAGTGTCCCCCAATGCTTATAGTGTCCCAATGCTCATAGTGTCCCAATGCTTATAGTGTCCCAATGCTTATAGTGTTTGATTTGGGATACAAATAGTAGCGTTATTTAGGATCCATGCTACCATGGACACAGACGGCTCTGTAGTCCAGTGGTAACACGGTGGACTGGTAATCCAGGGATCGCAGGTTCGATCCCCCCGTCTGACCCTAATGAAATTAACAGTCTTTCAGATGAGACATTAAACCGAGGTTTTGTGTCGGTGCTGTACACCGTGCACGTAAAAGAACCAGAGGAGACTCTGGAATGGGTCTCTGTCTGTATCATTGCACTATCCTCCAAAAATCTAAAATGACTAATCTCTTCAGGAGGCGTCGCTCATATGGGCAACCGGTAGCGACGATAAATAAAAGTAAAACACACACAAATAACTTATGTGCAGTAATTATTTTCATTTGACGATTATGTTATATTTCGGGTTTTACACCTGCATCAGCACCATTTCGGGCTATATCGCCGGTGGGCAGTTTACTTAACAACACCTTTCCTGGGCAGGCTCCAGCAGTTAACCAGTACTTGGGTGCACCAACCTCCGTAAGAAACTTCCAACTGTTTCATATAAATGAGACATGGCCTGAGCGGGGCTCGAACCCGTGACCATCAGTGATGATAGGTTACAGTGGTATACAAGTCAGCGACCGTAACCACTCGACCACGAAGGCGGACTTTCATTTGAAGAAGAACAAAGATACTTCAACTAACAAGTTCTCAGATACAACATCATCTTCTGCCAGCAATAAACATACATACAGAGATTTGTATGGAAAATTTCTGATGTCCATAAAATCTCTGCAGACATGCAGCCATCCTGAGCTGTGGCCTTGCTCTCAGCAAAAATCAATTCCGAAACAGAAATGTCACCACACAGTGGACAAGACAAGCTGGAGAATTACATCTTCAAAACAATTATCAAGGTTTGACAAAAATCAATTCCGAAACAGAAATGTCATCACACAGTGGAGAAGACAAGCTGGAGAATTACATCTTCAAAACAATGATCATGTTTTGACAATGATCTGGATAGACTGATGCAGAAGATATCAGAAGATATCTATCCACAATTATTCCTCTGACCTATACAGGTACATTTGAGGGTAAAATTTCCCAAAATAGTATAAAAAGACTCCATAAATTGTGCAGGATAGTGGCCGATAAAGAATACAACAAACACTTTAGAAGCATCCCTGGTTCTTTTATATTTCGGGTAGTTTATACAAATTTATTTTAGCTTGATTGACAAACAAGTTCTTACAACTTATATTAATCACTCTCGAGACCTCATTCCTTGTGGAATCCATCGCCACGAGGGAGAGAGAAGAGGCATGTGGAATTTAAATTCCTTGCCTAAGGGCACAATCGTAACGGCTCCAGCGGGGCTCGAACTCCAGCGGGTAGATAGCACCTATATCTGGAACCTCAGTTTAAAGATCAATCTGATGAAGTGCGATCGTACATGCAAACCCAATAATGATACTTAGTTCATCCCTATACAGTATAATAACGGAGTCATGTTTTCTATCAATAATGAAACAGATCAATACAATAGTTCTGGTACAACTGTCACCATGGCAACAGCTGCTTGCATCCTTTGATTCAGCTTAGATATAGTGTCCTATATTATTAGTCAGATGTCAACTGAGAACCATTTCACAACTTTAATAATTCATACTATATGATACTATGCAGGGGCGTAGCTGAACCTTATTTGATCTGCATGCCTGGGGGAATCCATCAAGTGACGAAGTGGCTAGGGGCATGGTCCCCCATACACGTTTAATTGTTACATCGTCTTAGGTGCATTGTGGGTTTAAATTTGGTTTTAAATTTATTTATTTACGTATTACAACTAAATAATGTTTCATATAAAACAATCTAAACTTGTCACTCAATATAGAATTTTATTTATATCTACATCGTTTTTTGAAAATGATGATGAGACCCAGGGCTACAGTGCCTACGTGGAGCAAATGTTATCCCACTCCATTTAATTGTTTTCGTCTTTTTGGCACCCCCCCCCCCTTCGATTTGGTTTTTATAATGCCCAAAATTAATGACACAAAATTGGATAAAATGGATATGTGTCCATCATAACTTCCATATAATATATATTTGCAGTAAAATAGTGTAGCTAAAATAACAAATTGGGGGACAAAAATAACATTCAAATCAGAGTGGTTACTGTCACTGACAAATCACTTGCCCCACATCACTGTAGTTTCAAATCCCACTGGGGGTGTCAAAGTCTTTCAATTAAGGATGTTATCCAGCTGGCTTTGTAATTTATTTTAGCTCAATTGTGAAATGAGTTTATACAACATTAAATTAATTGCTCTCGAGACCTCATTGTTGATGGAATCCATGGCCATGAGGGAGAGAGAGAAGAGGCAATGTTGATTTTTAAATGCCTTGCCTAGGGGCCAAATCGTAATGGCTACAGCTGGGCACAAACGCCAGGCTTTTAGCACCTGAAGCGAACACTCAATAGCGCAAGTAAACTATTAAAGGTCCAGCCCCTAATGAACTGGCAACCAATCAAAACTAACTTTTAACTCAAGCTTAACCCTTTCCCTTATAGAGAGTTAGGTTAATATACTATTATATCTCCATACAAACGACAGCCATGTAGCTATCATGCAGCGGATAAGTAGTCGCCATATCTATCCCACCTCTATAGATATTACTGGCACGACATGAGATTCTGGCCTTTATTATGAACATTTGGCTTGGCTACTACATTGTCAATGTATGTTGTATTGATAATGGCGTCAAGAGGTGCTTCTATGAGGGAATGGGTTAAAAACTGAAACTTGTGTGATCTTTCATGAATGAGAGAAATTACTATTTGTAAATTACCTCCCTTTATGTACGGTATATTAATTTACAAAATGCCCAATAAAGAGATTTAACACCTAACAATAAATTTATTTTATTTATATTTCGGGTTTTACGCCTGCATCAGCACCATTTTGGGCTATATCGCCGGCGGGCAGTTTACCTAGCAACTCCTTTCCTGGGCAGACTCCAGCGGTAAACCAGTACTTGGGTGCACCAACCTCCGTAAGAAACTGCCATCTTTTTCATATAAATGAGACACGGCCTGAGAGGGGCTCGAACCCGACCTAACAATAAAGCAAAGCAAGTCTACTCTATTGCTCTATACAGACGGATCTGTAAGTCCAGTGATAACACGCTGGACTGGTAATCCAGGGATCGCAGGTTCAATCCCCCATCTGACCCTAATAAAATTAACAGTCTTTCAGATGGGACTTTAAACCGAGGTCTTGTGTCTGTGCTTTACAAGTAAACGAACCAGATGAGACTCTGGAATGGGTCTCGTTCTGTATCATTGCACTATCCTCCAACATCTAAAATGACTAATCTTTCCAGGAAGCTTCGCTCATATGGTTAACAAGTAGTATCATATTTATCACAAGCTTAATTGTATATATCTGGTATTTTTCTAAATCAGATCATATGTAACAGATAAGGTTCATTCAACATTGTTAATTTAGTTTGAAGTGATGGGAAGGGCTGTAGATAATATTCTCATAATTTGTAGCTCAACCCATTTGCATTCCCCCCCCCCCCTGCAGATTAAATCGTATACAGCAATAATAATAAATAGTGCAATTTATTCAAATTGGCCTATTAATAAAAGCGATATATATTATACATTAAAGTTGGCTACATGCAGGATTTCAATACAGATGGAAATTTACTAAAATGTTACGAGTGCCTGATCGACTATGACATTGTAAACTGCATCTTGTCAACAGATTTTTTGTATATAATTTGCATAATCTTACATTTGCACACTTTACGCAAGGGATGGAGTCGAAGGTAACGACCACAAAGCTTGTACTTTGCATAAGCTTTTAAAACACAACCACCTATCTCCAGAAGTCATAATAGCGCAGTGGTAGCGCGTTCGCTTCATGTGCGAAAGGCCCAGAGTTCGAGCCCTTCTACATTGCCTCTCTCCCTCATGGCGATGGATTACATCAGGAATGAGGTCTCCAGAACGATTAATACAAATTGTAAGAACTTGTTTCGCAATCAAGCTAAAATAAATTTGTGTATAAATCTTTATCAAGGAGATAAAGAGTTTCTGAGCTGCCGAAAAAAACACTATTCTCCCAGACAAGTATTGATCAATATATATACAGTTTCCTTTCTTCCCCCCCCCCTCCTCCTTTCTATGATCAATATCTATCTTACAGCTAACCTCCCCCCCCCCCCAACCACCCACAATGTGAAAAGATCTTGGCATAATGCCAATATGAACCAATATGAAACATATTATGTTCATTCGAATTGTAATGTTATAATATGGAAATAACAATGCCGATTTTTCTAAAATGAAAAGACAGGCCCATTATATAACTAGGTCAAACTGTAAATATATCTAACATGGACCAGTCTGTACTGCCACCATCCACATCCCCTAGGTTATTAAACTCTTCTCCTATCTCAAAATCCATCTCAAGTCTCTCATTGATCCATCTGAGTGTAAATCTGGGAGTGTAAATCTCCGACTGGACAAATCAAATTTCCCCAGCTCCAGTTTGAGATGTGAGAAAAGTACTAGAACCTCTCAGCCTGGCCTACATAATGCCAGACATTATACCTCAGACATAGCCAGATAAATCAATAGCATCCTGTCAAAGCAGAGTGCATGCATGCACCATACAGAAGCAGGCTCTGCAGGGAAACAGTTGAATGGCTGCAAGGTGAATCACCAGGTAAACAAAGCTCACACTTGCTGCAGATACATACATGTACATCTACTATGCATGCACCATACAGCAGCAGTCTCTGCAGGGAAACAGCTGAATGGCTGCAAGATGAATCACCAGTTAAACAAAGCTCATACCTGCTGCAGATACATACATGTACATCTACTATGCATGCACCATACAGCAGCAGTATATACAGGGAAACAGCTGAATGGCTGCAAGGTAAATCACCAGGTAAACAAAGCTCATACCTGCTGCAGATACATACATGTACATCTACTATGCATGCACCATACAGTAGCAGTATATGCAGGGAAACAGCTGAATGACTGCAAGGTGAATCACCAGGTAAACAAAGCTCATACCTGCTGCAGATACATACATGTACATCTACTATGCATGCACCATACAGCAGCAGTATATGCAGGGAAACAGCTGAATGACTGCAATGTGAATCACCAGGTAAACAAAGCGCATACCTGCTGCAGATACACACATGTACATCTACTATGCATGCACCATACAGTAGCAGTATATGCAGGGAAACAGCTGAATGACTGCAAGGTGAATCACCAGGTAAACAAAGCTCATACCTGCTGCAGATACACACATGTACATCTACTATGCATGCACCATACAGCAGCAGTATATACAGGGAAACAGCTGAATGGCTGCAAGGTGAATCACCAGGTAAACAAAGCTCATACCTGCTGCAGATACATACATGTACATCTACTATGCATGCACCATACAGCAGCAGTATATGCAGGGAAACAGCTGAATGGCTGCAAGGTGAATCACCAGGTAAACAAAGCTCACACCTGCTGCAGATACACACATGTACATCTACTGCCTTGCTTTAAAGTACATACATGGACTGCATATTAATAATAAATGGGTTTTGAGAGGTGATGTATATTGACCCCAACAAGTGGTTTCAGATGTGCACTTGACCTGAACATGTGAGTGGACTAAGGGTTTTGAGATGTGCACTTGACCTGAATAAGTGAGTGGACTAAGGGTTTTGAGATGTGCACTTAACCTGCACAAGTGAGTGGGCTAAGGGTGTTGAGATGTGCACTTAACCTGCACAAGTGAGTGGGCTAAGGGTGTTGAGATGTGCACTTAACCTGCACAAGTGAGTGGGCTAAGGGTGTTGAGATGTGCACTTAACCTGCACAAGTGAGTGGACTTAGGGTTTTGAGATGTGCACTTGACCGGGTTTATTAGCATTGAAAAGTGATGCGCTAGGTTTTGAGCTGTAAATGCTATGCACCGGGTGTGTGTTGGGATGTATGCGCGTGGGGTTTGTGTCGTGTTTGTGTGGGCAAATGTGTGTGAGGGGGTATATACAAGTGTGTGTGTGCATGTGTACGTGCATGCGAATATGATTTGTTATACACCATATACCCCCATTTAAACAAAATACCGGTAGTCACAAAACACTGACCTTTCCAAGGACGGCAACACCTTTAAATAGACAGAAGAAGACACATATCCAGGCTAGAGCTAGCGTGATCACTAGCTGCCACCGCAGACCCCCCATCGTCTCAATACCATCTGTCAACTGTAGCACATGGTGTCTAAAATATACAATGATGTAACATGTTAATATTCTGTTTTTTTAAAACCTCTGACAAGATAGTGCTTGACAGAATACTTCCTTCTATTCTACACAATGATGCTCAATATAACATAACTACCACATAAACATTAATAGCACACAATAAAACAACACTCAATTGTAATTTCGTGATGGCGCAGTGATAGTGCGTTCTCTTCAGGTGCAAACCGCCCAGAGTTCGCGCCCCGCTGGAGCTCTTACAATTATGCCCTTAGGCTTGCCAAGGCATTTAAATTCCACATTGCCTTTTCTCTCTCCCTCGTGGCGATGGGTTCCATCAGGAATGAGGTCTCAAGAGTGATTAATACAAATTGTAAGAACTTGTTTCGCAATAGAGGTAAAATAAATTTGTATCAATGTAATTGTAATTTCAGCTTCTACTACGCATCCCTTCCCCCACAATCCACCTGGTCATGCCCCCCCCCCCCAAATCCCACAATCCACCTGGCAATGAAAAATACTGAACTTTACTGGTAGCTTTACACATTGTATAGACAGTTGAACAATTAACTTCCTTGAAGCCAGCCCGTTCTCACATTATTTTCTGTCAGTTGACATAAAAATGAATGTTAAGAAACCAATACTCTACATCCAGACAACAGTGGGGGTCTCACATATCTTCCAGATATCACGCAAAAGACTCATATAACTTCCTGACAACAGGCCAGGGCCTCACATAACTATCGCACAGAAGACTATTCTCTGGCATAACTTCACAATAGCAGACCAGGGCCTCACATAACTATCGCACAGAAGACTATTCTCTGACATAACTTCACAATAGTAGACCAGCGCCTCACATAACTATCGCACAGAAGACTATTCTCTGGCATAACTTCACAATAGCAGACCAGGGCCTCACATAACTATCGCACAGAAGACTATTCTCTGACATAACTTCACAATAGCAGACCAGGGCCTCACAGTATCTACTTGTATTCAATAGATCACACTCCTATCTATCATTGATATATACTTACACCTACATAATAACACACTTGTTTACCTGTTTCTGTATGTTCAAATTGTGATGTTAATTTTACCAGACATAATGCATCTATGTTTGCATATTCATCAAGTATTGATTCAACAGAGAAGCCAGGTCTGTGGAAAATTTTCCATTGCCTTTTTCTCTGTGTTGATAATCAATAAACACTCTCATGTACTGAAACACTCTCTGCACAGCTAACCTTGAACCTGTTGTATAATATAATGAATTCCAAATGTGTAGCCAGTTATTAAACCCTCAAGCATAAATCTGTACCATGTGTAGCCGGTTATTAACCCCTCAAGTATAAATCTGTACCTTGCGTAGCCAGTTATTAAACCCCTCAAGTATAAATCTGTATAGTGTGTAGCCGGTTATTAACCCCTCAAGTATAAATCTGTACGAGTGTAGCCAGTTATTAAACCCTCAAGTATAAATCTGTACCGTGTGTAGCCAGTTATTAAACCCCTCAAGTATAAATCTGTATAGTGTGTAGCCGGTTATTAACCCCTCAAGTATAAATCTGTACGAGTGTAGCCAGTTATTAAACCCTCAAGTATAAATCTGTACGAGTGTAGCCAGTTATTAAACCCTCAAGTATAAATCTGTACGAGTGTAGCCAGTTATTAAACCCTCAAGTATAAATCTGTATGTTTATTTAGCAGACAAAAATATGTGTTCTCCAACAGAACAGATACTCATTTCTTTCATAATGTGGATTTTAATACTTCATAGTAAATAATAATAAATACAAATATATATATAGGATCTTACATGAGTGGTGATTTCATACCATATTTTATGAAACGAGTTTTGAAATTTTGCTATTAAAAACAAGTCTTTTTTGATTGAAAGACATTTAAATTTATTAACCCTTTCAACACTACAGACCTCTAAATAGGCTTACAAAAAGTGTAGATCCAGATGAGCCGGCTCGTGACGAGCCGTCTCATCAGGATCTGCACTTTTTGCCAGTAATATAACTATTTTTTAAGACAAAATTACCCATTTTGATAAATGAACTGGTCCAAATGTAATTTTCTTATTAATTTATTGGTCCAGTCCATGTCAGTTACTTTGTGTTAATTGGGTTGAGGAGTACATAACGGTTATATATGCACCCACATTCAATGCACGTGCTATTGAAGTTTATCACAAAGTCATACAACCAGCGAAGCCACATTCTATGCACGTGCTATTGAAGTTTATCACAAAGTCATACAACCAGCGAAGCCACATTCTATGCACGTGCTATTGAAGTTTATCACAAAGTCATTCAACCAGTGAAGCCACATTCTATGCACGTGCTGTTGAAGTTTATCACAAAGTCATACAACCAGCGAAGCCACATTCTATGCACGTGCTATTGAAGTTTATCACAAAGTCATACAACCAGTGAAGCCACATTCTATGCACGTGCTGTTGAAGTTTATCACAAAGTCATACAACCAGTGAACCCACATTCTATGCACGTGCTATTGAAGTTTATCACAAAGTCATACAACCAGTGAACCCACATTCTATGCACGTGCTATTGATGTTTATAACAAAGTCATACAACCAGTGAACCCACATTCTATGCACGTGCAACATACTTCACAGTCACATGACGCACATTTTCTATTGTTTCAGTGATGGATTCAAAAATTTATATAATTTATCTTGTTTTTGCCAACTATATAAGAATATAATAATATTCATTATAATTATGTAAATAACATTTTTCGTTAGGCATGGATACATATCAAATCTTCATGAAATATGTCTCTAAAGATTAATTTCTTTTTGCTCGTTATATTTTCATGACGATGATATGTGAGCTAAGTTTATACAAATTTATTTTAGCTGGATTGCGAAACAAGTTCTTTCAACTTATATATATCACTCTGGAGACGTCATTATTGATGGAATCCATCACCATGAAGGAGAGAGAAGAGGCAATGTGGAATTTAAATGCCTTGCCTAATATAACAGCACAATCGTAACGGCTCCAGTGGGGCACAAACTCCGGACTTTTCGACCCTAAAGCGAATGAGCTACCACTGCGCTATCACGACTTCCACGTGCTGTGCTACATGTGTGAGCTTATTTACGCTTACTTCCGGCATTCCATACGGGTCAATTGCCACGAAGGACATCATTCCCAATTAATTTTCTTTTTATTAGCAATTACACTAAATGTGCAAATTAATATTTTCGACCTAAATAATAAAACATCATGTGATTTTCAAACATAGTGGGCTTTCAAAAATAACTAACATTTTCTCTGTATTATACACATTATTTGTCATCCCCATTTTTTACATGTCTATTTTAAGTAGGCTACATAAATCTCATGAAGTCTGAATTAAGTGAAATCCAGGCCCGTAGCCATGCTGAGGCACACCGAGGCAACTGCCTCGGTTAAAATTTCCAAAGCAAACAAAAAAATTAATTAAAAATGAAATAAATAAAAGTGCAAAAACTATCCCTTTGCTGTATAAAATGTTGACTGCTAGAGAGCTGAAAGGTCAGCACATAATTATACGTCTAAGCTCATAAACTCATCAAATCAGAAAACGTAGGAAATTGCTTCTATACCCCAACAATTTTAGGGGGAACATGCCCCGGACCCCCCCCCCCCTCAAGTTGCCTCGATTGAAATTTGCCTCTGGCTATGGTACTGAACCCCACAAACTTCTACAGAGTGGTATAATATTATATTGAATCTAGCCGTGGAGTAATTAGATGTCTAGATCCCCGTGAGGGGTTTGACATTAAGGGGAAGATAAGATAGATTAGATTATACCTCTTATATAATATACAATACAAGTATTGGTCGTTGGTCGCATTAAGGGATAGGTCGTTGGTCGCATTAAGGGATTGGTCGTTGGTCGCATTAAGGGATTGGTCGTTGGTCGCATTAAGGGATTGGTCGTTGGTCGCATTAAGGGATTGGTCGTTGGTCGCATTAAGGGATAGGTCGTTGGTCGCATTAAGGGATAGGTCGTTTAAGGGATAGGTCGTTGGTCGCATTAAGGGATTGGTCGGTTGGTCGCATTAAGGGATAGGTCATTGGTCGCATTAAGGCATTGGTCGCATTAAGGGATTGGACATTGGTTGCATTAAGGGATTGGTCGTTGGTCGCATTAAGGGATAGGTCGTTGGTCGCATTAAGGGATAGGTCGTTGGTCGCATTAAGGGATAGGTCGTTGGTCGCATTAAGGGATAGGTCGTTGGTCGCATTAAGGGATAGGTCATTGGTCACATTAAGGGATAGGTCGTTGGTCGCATTAAGGGATTGGTCGTTGGTCGCATTAAGGGATAGTTTGCTTAATCCACTTAAATTATATAGTAAAATTAATTGGGGATTTGAAAGTGGTCGTTTAAGACAAAGGTCGCATGAGCAAGTTAGAATGTTATTCTTTTCAACATGTGATAAAATCATTTTCTCTTTAGATTTGTTTTGTCCAGCTAATTGTAAACAGAAATTGTTCACCAGACAACGAGGATAAATTTTATGTTACAACGAAACACGCTTTAATAACTTATATTACCAGTAATCAATCTCATCGACGTGGATGAAAACAAATATGTGGTCCTTTGTGTGGGAAGAAACTGGAGGACCTTGAGTAAACCCACCTGTCCATCTGGCGGCCACCGTACAACCTCACATACTTCCCGGTCTGAGAAACGGACACTTAGGTTGCATTGGTGAGAAGCGCGCTTGCTAACCATGTCGTGTCTTTACAACAATGTCTCAATAATACAACAGATCCAAAGACAGAAAATGAATATATCAACAAGGTAGATGACGCCGCATTTCTACTACGGCTACTATTTAGTGTAAACCATACGTGTTGGTATTCATTCATTTAATAGTTATCATCTATCAATTCAATGTATCTATGAAATACCCAAGTATTATGTTTCTTTCAAATTGGTTTTGCTTGAAGGGACATAACGAGATAATGGGAATGGAGTATCACGATTTACCACGATTTACCAGTCATTGTAGCATGGAGTATCACGATTTACCACAATTTACCTGTCATTGTAGCATGGAGTATCATGATTTACCATGATTTACCTGTCATTGTAGCATGGAGTATCATGATTTACCATGATTTACCAGTCATTGTAGCATGGAGTATCATGATTTACAGTCATTGTAGCAACAAACCAAACCCAAATGGAGTATCATGATTTACCATGATTTACCAGTCATTGTAGCATGGAGTATCATGATTTACGAGTCATTGTAGCATGGAGTATCATGATTTACCATGATTTACCAGTCATTGTAGCATGCAGTATCACAATTTACCATGATTTACCAGTCATTGTAGCATGGAGTATCACGATTTACAATGATTTATCAGTCATTGTAGCATGGAGTATCATGATTTACCATGATTTACCAGTCATTGTAGCATGGAGTATCACGATTTACCATGATTTACCAGTCATTGTAGCATGGAGTATCACGATTTACAATGATTTATCAGTCATTGTAGCATGCAGTATCACGATTTACCACGATCTACCAGTCATTGTAGCATGCAGTATCACGATTTACCTGTCATTGTACATGGAATATCACGATTTACCATAATTTACACACTGTAATGGGTTGCTAGTTGCCCCAGTAGCTACACACTGTAACGGCTTGCTAGTTGCCCCCAGTAGCTACACACTGTAACGTGTTGCTAGTTGCCCCAGTAACTACACACTGTAACGGGTTGCTAGTTGCCCCAGTAGCTACACACTGTAACGGGTTGCTAGTTGCCCCAGTAACTACACACTGTAACGGGTTGCTAGTTGCCCCAGTAACTACACACTGTAACGGGTTGCTAGTTGCCCCAGTAACTACACACTGTAACGGGTTGCTAGTTGCCCCCAGTAACTACACACTGTAATGGGTTGCTAGTTGCCCCAGTAGCTACACACTGTAACGGGTTGCTAGTTGCCCCAGTAGCTACACACTGTAACGGCTTGCTAGTTGCCCCAGTAGCTACACACTGCAACGGGTTGCTAGTTGCCCCCAGTAGCTACACACTGTAATGTGTTGCTAGTTGCCCCCAGTAACTACACACTGTAACGGCTTGCTAGTTGCCCCCAGTAGCTACACACTGTAACGGGTTGCTAGTTGCCCCAGTAGCTACACACTGTAACGGCTTGCTAGTTGCCCCAGTAACTACACAATGTAATGGCTTGTTAGTTGCCCCAGTAGCTACACACTGTAACGGGTTGCTAGTTGCCCCCAGTAGCTACACACTGTAATGGGTTGCTAGTTGCCCCCAGTAGCTACACACTGTAACGGGTTGCTAGTTGCCCCCAGTAGCTACACACTGTAACGGGTTGCTAGTTGCCCCAGTAACTACACACTGTAACGGGTTGCTAGTTGCCCCAGTAGCTACACACTGTAACGGGTTGCTAGTTGCCCCCAGTAACTACACACTGTAACGGCTTGCTAGTTGCCCCAGTAACTACACACTGTAACGGGTTGCTAGTTGCCCAGTAGCTACACACTGTAACGGGTTGCTAGTTGCCCAGTAGCTACACACTGTAACGGGTTGCTAGTTGCCCAGTAGCTACACACTGTAACGGGTTGCTAGTTGCCCCCAGTAGCTACACACTGTAACGGCTTGCTAGTTGCCCAGTAGCTACACACTGTAACGGGTTGCTAGTTGCCCCAGTAACTACACACTGTAACGGCTTGCTAGTTGCCCCCAGTAGCTACACACTGTAACGGGTTGCTAGTTGCCCAGTAGCTACACACTGTAACGGCTTGCTAGTTGCCCCCAGTAGCTACACACTGTAACGGGTTGCTAGTTGCCCCCAGTAGCTACACACTGTAACGGCTTGCTAGTTGCCCAGTAGCTACACACTGTAACGGCTTGCTAGTTGCCCCCAGTAGCTACACACTGTAACGGCTTGCTAGTTGCCCAGTAGCTACACACTGTAACGGCTTGCTAGTTGCCCCAGTAGCTACACACTGTAACGGCTTGCTAGTTGCCCCCAGTAGCTACACACTGTAACGGGTTGCTAGTTGCCCCAGTAGCTACACACTGTAACGGCTTGCTAGTTGCCCCCAGTAGCTACACACTGTAAGGCTTGCTAGTTGCCCAGTAGCTACACACTGTAACGGCTTGCTAGTTGCCCAGTAGCTACACACGTAACGGCTTGCTAGTTGCCCCCAGTAGCTACACACTGTAACGGTTGCTAGTTGCCCCAGTAGCTACACACTGTAACGGCTTGCTAGTTGCCCCAGTAGCTACACACTGTAACGGCTTGCTAGTTGCCCCAGTAACTACACAATGTAATGGCTTGTTAGTTGCCCCAGTAGCTACACACTGTAACGGGTTGCTAGTTGCCCCCAGTAGCTACACACTGTAACGGGTTGCTAGTTGCCCCCAGTAGCTACACACTGTAACGGGTTGCTAGTTGCCCCCAGTAGCTACACACTGTAACGGCTTGCTAGTTGCCCAGTAGCTACACACTGTAACGGCTTGCTAGTTGCCCCCAGTAGCTACACACTGTAACGGCTTGCTAGTTGCCCAGTAGCTACACACTGTAACGGCTTGCTAGTTGCCCCCAGTAGCTACACACTGTAACGGCTTGCTAGTTGCCCCAGTAGCTACACACTGTAACGGGTGCTAGTTGCCCCAGTAGCTACACACTGTAACGGCTTGCTAGTTGCCCCAGTAGCTACACACTGTAACGGCTTGCTAGTTGCCCCCAGTAGCTACACACTGTAACGGCTTGCTAGTTGCCCAGTAGCTACACACTGTAACGGCTTGCTAGTTGCCCCCAGTAGCTACACACTGTAACGGCTTGCTAGTTGCCCCCAGTAGCTACACACTGTAACGGCTTGCTAGTTGCCCCAGTAGCTACACACTGTAACGGCTTGCTAGTTGCCCCAGTAGCTACACACTGTAACGGGTTGCTAGTTGCCCCCAGTAGCTACACACTGTAACGGCTTGCTAGTTGCCCCCAGTAACTACACACTGTAACGGCTTGCTAGTTGCCCCCAGTAGCTACACACTGTAACGGCTTGCTAGTTGCCCAGTAGCTACACACTGTAACGGCTTGCTAGTTGCCCCAGTAGCTACACACTGTAACGGGTTGCTAACAGTACGTTGGTTACAAGATCATACACAATTCATTTATACTTTGTGTAGATGACCGGTCATTGCTAATGGCCATAAAAATATTGATAAAGCAGTCTATTGTAGGTTCCGACCTTGACAATAATCCTATAATACCTGTATCAATACAGAGCACTATCCATAACTGTATGCAAATAATAGGCAGAAAAATAACAAACTTGAATAATCTCGCTAAATATTTTAACCCGCTCAATATTTTAACCCGCTAAATATTTTAACCCGCTAAATATTTTAACCCGATATTTAACCCGCTCAATATTTTAACCCGCTAAATATAAATATTTTAACCCGTTAAATATTTTAACTCGATATTTAACCAGCTCAATATTTTAACCCGATATTTAACCCGCTCAATATTTTAACCCGCTAAATATTTTAACCCACTAAATATTTTAACCCGATTATCTTTGACCCGATTACCATGAACAAGATAATCATGAACATATGCAAAGCCCATGTCTATCCCTAAAATACAAAGGAAAAAACCTATTATTGACAAAAACTAGCTGGCTAAAGTACAAATACATTAATCTAAATTCCAGTGTCAATGACCTCCCCCCCTCCCCCCCCCCCCCCCGCCAGGACCAGGGAAGATTAGCATATAATGTACTCCTGGTATGCTGGGGGCAATGTTTCTCCTAAATATAACTAAAACATTCACCTACACTAAACTATGTTTTACAAACTGCTATTAGCTGCATCCTATATTGTAATAGGTGCAAAACTTAACCAATCACAGAGCAGTACACGACAGCTTAACCATTTGCCTGATGAGTAAATAAAATCACATTTGCAAAACAACATATTAGATCCCGAGCAGCCACGGAATAACGCCGCGTCTGATCAGGATCTACCGTATGTTGTTTGCTTGCTATTCACCACAAGTACATAAGCTCCACTATCTGAATAGCAAACAGCATAGATCCTGATCAGAGGACAAGTTCTGTGCCATCTGATCGGGATCTATGCTATTTGCATTATTCAAGCCTTGTATCCTTGAGATTCAAAACATTTCAGGGACTATTGGTCAAATTTTAAGGTCATGTGGTCAAATAGAAATATTGACCAGAATAGTTTCAACTCTTTCAAAAAGTGTAAAATGGGGTTATTGAACATTTGAACTATAGCAAACAGCTTTACCAGTACCGTACCCAGAGGCAAATTTCAACCGAGGCAATCTAGGGGGTCCGGGGGCATGTTCCCCATTAATATTGTTGGGGCATTATTAGAAGCGATTTCCTGCGTTTTCTGATTTAATGAGTATAGACGTATAATTATGTACTGACCTTTCAACTCTCTAGCAGTCAACAATTTATACAGCAAAGGGATATTTTTAGCATTTTAATTATTTAATTTTTCATTTATTTTTTGTTTGCTTTGGAAATTTTGTGTGCCTCAGTGTGGCTACGTGCCTGTTTACAAAAAAAGAAATATTTAGTGTTTGTAGAGTATTATAACGCAGTGTACCAACAAGCTATTTTGTTTTATTTATTTATTATTATATATTTATTTAAAACAAATTGTCATATATATAGCATCTTTATTGTGTCATAAATTACACGATACAACACAATTTTAATAAAAATGCACGTTATATATATATATTTCACTGTTATTTTAATTGCAAAGAGTTAAATAAATGAAACGATAGGCATGTGGGTTGTAAATTTATTTTGATTTTGATGTGTTCCAGATGGGATGGCATATAATTTTACATAATGTCTGCATTTTGTAATAAAGTATGTACTTTCTAAACATGCACAATACACTAGCCGGGTGTTTATTACAGATTGAGTTTTCAATCGTCCTTCTATTACATAACTAAAACACTGTCGTGACGTCATACCTTTGTACTTGCAGTCTATTATTATTAATTTGGACTGGTGCAAAAGGCCAGAGTATTATATCAAATACTACGCGTACATGTACGAACTTAACAATTTTAATTAGTAGGATCTTGTTATATATGTATATATGTGTGTCTTAAGTAAGATATAAGCCTCAAACAGATCCAATATGTAAAATATTGGTACTGTCTTCGGCGCGTCCAATGTTTTACATATTGGATCGTTTTTGGCTTAATCCTATATATGGTCAAACCTGTCTTAAGCGGCCAGCCAAGGGAATCACAGAAAGTGGCTGCTTAACACAGGTGGCTGCTTAATAGAGGTCAACTGTATAATAAAACAACATGTTGGGAATTTGGAAACTGGCTGTTTAATACAGGTTGGCTGCTTAATAGAGATGACCACTAACACAGGTTTGACTGTATGTAATAGTTTTTCTTGTTATGGCAATGAAAGGTACTGTCAGCTTAGGCCATCCAGCTATTATTGGTGGAGGAAGATCCTGGGTCACCTTCCAAGCTGTATTGCACCCTGGTAGAACAACCTACTTTCCGAAAACCAACTTGCAAGATTCACTCACTTGAAAGAATTTGAGTTGAATTCGAACCTACAGCAGCAAGTGATTTGAAGTCGATGACATTAACCAACTGGTCGCCATAGCGGCCCCTATGTTGATAAAGGTACTAGAAAGAGCTAGAAGAGTTAACCCTTTCAACACTACAGACACCTAAATAGGTATACAAAAAGTGTAGATCCAGATGAGCAGGCTCGTCACAAGCCGTCTAATCAGGATCTGCACCTTTTTGCCAGTAATAATACATGCATGTATTTTTAGACAAAATTACCCATTTCGATAAATGAACTGGTCTAAAACTACCATGGACCAGTCCATGTCAGTTACTTGGTGTTGAATGGGTTATGTTACACAAAATGTTGATTAGCCTGAAATGATTTCTGAATGATAACATTTTACCCACTAGCCATCTTTATGCAGTGTGTTAATTTCAATATTTAAATAAACTAAGGTTTTAGATAAACTACGGTTTAATAAATTAGCACTTAACAACGACAACTTAACAAGCAAACAGGATGAGCAGGGGAGCTATAAAGATTAGTAGTCAAGTATTTGTAAAGAACAATCCTTGTATGGTTTTTCTTATCCGATATCACGCAACGGCTCGATCGACCGCGGATATCAATTGTTAAACATGAATATTTAAAACCGTTTTAAGCGATCTTAGTAGCGAAATAAAGTGTAGTCTTTCTTTCATACTCTTTCAAAACTTTCCAACTTTGGTGGTTTTCCTTTGACAAAGTGAAATATTAATCTTTTAATGACCAGCATATCTTATTGTTATCAGATTCCTGTGGTGGTAATATGTTTGTACGTTGTATATAATTTAACCCTTTCAACCCCACAGGCCTCTAAATAGGCTTATGAAAAGTGTAGATCCAGATGAGCCGGCTCGTCTCATCAGGATCTGCACTTTTTTGCCAGTAATAATTATTACTATTTTTAGATAAAATTACCCATTTTGATAAATGAACTGGTCCAAAGGTAATTTTCTTATTAATTTATTGGTCTAAAAATAGCATGCACCAGTCCATGTCAGTTACTTGGGGTTGTTTATACACATTTAATTTAGCTTGATTGCGAAACAAGTTCTTACAACTTATATTAATCACTCTCGAGACCTCATTCCTGATGGAATCCATCGCCACGAGGGAGAGATAAGAGTTAACCACACTTGCTGGCCAAAAACCATATTACTGCATTGGTAATATTTAATTAATTTTATTGTCGACATACGAGCCTTTAACATTTTCCCACATAGGAGCACATTTAGACGGCATTTTAATACCAAAACCACATACATTGTCAATGTAGTCGCCAAACCAGCATTCATAAATTTGCCTGCTGAGTAAATAAAATCACATTTGCAAACAATATAGATCCAGATCAGCATTTGTTCCGGATCTATTTTTTTTGCTATTCAACCAAGTGTGTTTTAGCTCCACTATCCGAATAGCATAGAGCATGATCAGACGGAACGTTCCGTGTCGTCTGATCTGGCTCTATGCTGTTTGCAAACGTGAGTTTAGGTGCTGCTAGCGTGCAAAGTGTTATACGGCCAGAAGCTCATGGAATGCCAGTAATATCTATGGAGGTGGGGTAGATATGTTCACTGCTCATCTAATGAATGATAGCTAAATGGCTGTCGTTACAATGTATGCAGATATAGTAGTATATTAGCCTAATAGGTCCGACACCGCTATTGAAATTTCCATAGGCCACCATTATAACACACAGTGCCATTAAATTTCCCCCAAAAATAGTTTGGCACAAAAGAGAGTAATTTTCAACAGAAAATGTCAAATTTCAATGGGGTTGACCGATTGCATTTTTTTATTTCCCCTACTCTGAAGGTAATTTGGTGGTGAATGTTGCACTGGCACCTGCATTTATAATATGCTGTTTATTAGTCACCAAATAGTATGCAAATATTCTAAAATATTCCAAAATGCAGCTCATATATTGTATTTTAATATTTAGAAGTAATTTTCACTATTGCTGACAATATCTACTCAGCCAATCACTTCATGTATCAATAACTCTTAAGGGCTTCCGTACACTTTTTCAACCAATCCGAGGCCACTATATCAATAACACCGTTTGACCTAAATCTCTATGTGGAAAATGGTTACATTGTCTATCACCGTCCCAAGGATGGCACAAGGTCTATCAAGATCAGCGCGTTTCAAAATCTCTCGACCAACTTAAAAAAATAGGAAGTTGATATTATTGTTATTATACTGAAATTATGACTAATCTGTGTGATTATTTGTGTGTGCTTGCGAGTGACATTTGATCCCTATATGTGTGTGACACACACCCGATGCATGAGACTTGATGCCAAAATGCAATCATATCTGTAACCCAAGACCAAATATATATATATAGAAAGACTAAACATAGGCGAGACTAAATAACCGCCTCCGTGGTCGAGTGGTTACGGTTGCTGACTTGCATACCACTGTAACCTATCATCACTGATCGTCATGGGTTCGAGGCCCGCTCAGACCATGTCCCTTTATATGAAAAAGTTGGCAGTTTCCTACGGAGGTTGGTGCACCAAGTACTGGTTAACTGCTGGAACCTGCCCAGGAAAGGTGTTGTTAGGTAAACTCCTCGTCGCTCAAATGGGCAACCGGTAGCAACGTTAAATATACTTACATTAAAAAAAAAGTCCAAATAAGCTAGAGATACAAGACTTTTGGCAGGTAAGTATGGATACAATTTTCAAGCTCATGAAAGTAAATTAATTGAAAGTGGTAATCTTGTTGAATTTAAACCAATCAGGCATGAGATATTAACCCTTTCAACCCCACAGGCCTCTAAATAGGCTTATGAAATGTGTAGATCCAGATGAGCCGGCTCGTAACGAGCCGTCTCATCAGGATCTGCACTTTTTTGCCAGTAATAATTATTACTATTTTTAGATAAAATTACCCATTTTGATAAATGAACTGGTCCAAATGTAATTTTCTTATTAATTTATTGGTCTAAAAATAGCATGCACCAGTCCATGTCAGTTACTTGGGGTTGAATGGGTTAATACTATGACCAAGAGTTCAACGAATCAGGCTTCAAGCTAGACAATTGATGTACTTCCTGTGCAGGAAGGAGGACAAGGGCAAGTAGCAATTCAATTGTATAACTTCCCTGTTATGTGAGTGATGACTCATCTACTTCCACTTTCATTGCGTGCGTAAACGTTACAAACTAAGTAGTTTATACAAATTTATTTTAGCTCGATTGCGAAACAAGTTCTTACAACTTATATTAATCACTCTCGAGACCTCATTCCTGATGGAATCCATCGCCACGAGGGAGAGATAAGAGGCAACATGGAAATTAAATGCCTTGCCTAAGGGCACAATCGTAACGGCTCCAGTGGGGCTCGAACTCCGGACCTTTCGCACCTGAAGCGAACGCACATCCACTGCGCTATCACGACTTCCACTATGTAAGTAACATTGTTGTAGCAAATATTTGTAAAACAATATACCACAACAAACAGGGGGTAGCAGCATGTAAATTAAAATATGGTATGAAATCAGCACTCGTGTAAGATCCTATATTTATAGTACGATAACCAGGCTTGGGTTGTCCGAGACCACAATTGCTTCAAACTACATCTTCCCTGGAAAGCGCTAATAATGTTTAAACCTTATTTATTTTGCAAGCTGAAACAAGCTTTAACAACTTATATTAATCACTCTCGTTGGCACGGATGAAAACGTATATGTGGTCATTCATGTGGGAGGAAAACGGAGTACCCGGAGAAAACCCACTTGTCCGATCTGGCAACCACCGTACCAACTCACATGTTTCCCAGTCCGAGGATCGAACCCGGGTTGCATTGCTGTGAAGCGAGCACAAACAAATGCGCTAATCGGACAGCAGAGTAATTACTGTGTATCAATCAACTTTAACCCTTAAAATGCTAATCACAAGTAAAGTTGCTTCTGCAAACAACATCAGCCGGCACAGTCACCAATACTAACATTGCGCTTTCTATGCTGTCCGATTAGCAAGTTTACCATATTACGCCACAGGGCCATAAATACATAGTACAGTCACCTCTATTAAGCAGCCAACCTGTATTAAGCAGCCAGTTTCCAGATTCCAAATATGCTGCTTCATTATACATTTGACCTCTATTAAGCATTTTCCGTGACTCCGTGGCTGGCTGCTTAAAACAGGTTTGACTGTATACACATTTTATCACATTATCATAGCGCGCTCGTCATAACAAATAACAAATAATGCTACTTTCATTTTGGCACCAAGTGTCAGCACAAATCGTCATGACGTCACTAAATTGTCATAAATTGTCATGCTACGCAAAGCTGCGTTATATTTAAGTTTTATAAGATACTTGACTGAAATCATAGTGTGTTACCATTAACGTTATGTACCAATTCAAATAGAAATATGCATACTTTAAAGTGTAATTGATCAATTACAAATTATAAGGATTATTCTCTCAACCAATCAGAATCCTGTCAGGTCTTATTACACGTGTGTACATATAAGCAAATATGAGATGACTGTATCACAATATTAGTATTATATTATACAACCAAAGTCATGCGATAAAGTAAACTTCTGGTTGAGCTGAAAGTAAACCTTACAACTGACTCACTGGGTAAAATACCAGCGTCGAAAAACTTGCAACTGACATAGCTGGAAGAGTTATAACCCTTGGCATCGTCGATACTATGAAATTGGTCAAGAGTTGGATTGCAATTGACCATAAATGTTTGCCATATTACGCCACAGGGTCCATATTGAATACATAGTATACAATAGGTCCGTCACCCATTTGTCAAGCCGTAATTTATCTGACTAACTATTCAGGTACTTACTCCCAGAATTCCTCACTGGAGGAGACGATCCTAGCCTTGCTGATAATTTCGCTCCCATTCGCGGTGTAAATGACAACAGTCGATGCATTTGACAGAAGGCTTGTGACATTCGTCGCCATGGTAGCGTTGTTGGCCATTATCACAGATTTCTCAACATCCATACAGTACTTGGTGTTCCACCAATTACCACACGTGCTCCATGGCAACACGGCACGAAATGACATGAACAGGTAGTAGAGTGTCCAGGCAACAATCACATTGTAATAAACACAGACGAGTCCCGACACTATCACCATGCCAATACCAACACCTGTAATACAGTAATACAATCGGTCAGGCTGCGAAATGAAGATAGTGAAAGTCACAATATTGGAGAACATGTGACAATAGGTCTAAGTCTATTTACTCAGCATGCTGGGTAAAACAAATGCTATAAATAGTTCCAAGTAATTGTAGCAGAATGTGTAATTCAGGGATCGCAGGTTCGATCCCCCGTCTGACCCTAATAAAATTAAGTCTTTCAGATGGGACGTTAAACCGAGGTCTCGTGTCGGTGCTTTACACCGTGCACGTAAAAGAACCAGAGGAGACTCTGGAATGGGTCTCTGTCTGTATCATTGCACTATCCTCCAAAAATCTAAAATGACTAATCTCTTCAGGAGGCGTCGCTCATATGGGCAACCGGTAGCGACGATAAATAAACGTAAAACAAACACACAGCAGAATGTGTTCTTTTTACACCTGAAAACTCTGGAAATATGTCATGGAATTTCATTAGAATTGTCTTGTTAGAACATAATTCTAATGAAATTTCATTTTGCATGACATATTTGACTGTGCAAAGTGTTAATAAGTGTATGTAAGATATTGGCAGAAATCAAGGCCATGCGCTCTGCATGGTGACCTGAGGCAAGACTCTTAAATCCACATTTCCTCTTCTCTCTCCTCAATCAGGAATGAGGTCTCGAGAG
Source organism: Archivesica marissinica (assembly GCA_014843695.1). NCBI lineage: Eukaryota > Metazoa > Mollusca > Bivalvia > Venerida > Vesicomyidae > Archivesica > Archivesica marissinica. The sequence continues at coordinate 61,054,969 of CM026391.1, read as the reverse complement.
CGATTAAACTTATGTCGTAAAAACTTGTTTCGCCTTTGAGCTAAAATAAAATTTGTAGAAACTAAACAAAAGTCACTTAAATCTGAAATAAATGGGTAATGCTCAGCGAGAGACTAACAATTTGGGCATACAACAGGCTGTGTGTTTTACGTTTATTTATCGTCGCTACCGGTTACCCACATGAGCGACGCCTCCTGAAGAGATTAGTCATTTTAGATTTTTGGAGTATAGTGCATGATACAGACAGAGACCCATTCCAAAGTCTCCTCTGGTTCTTTTACGTGCACGGTGTACAGCACCGACACAAGACCTCGGTTTAACGTCCCATCTGAAAGACTGTTAATTTAATTAGGGTCAGACGGGGGGATCAAACCTGCGATCCCTGGATTACCAGTCCAGCGTGTTACCACTGGACTACACATCCTTCTGGCACCACGTGGGTGGGTCAGTGTTTATTATTGTGTGCTTGACATCATTGTCATTGGTTGTTATCTTTGAGTGACAGTGACCTTGTATTTATTATTGTATATAAGACTTGGTGCATTTAGGACCTGAGAGAAGAATGAATGTAGTGTTAAACATTAACCTACATTTGTAGAACTGTAGCAATAAATCACCTAATTCATGAATCTGGAAAAGCGCCAAACTGGTAGGACAGATTTTCTTATAACCACAAGATCTGGAAATTTTCCACATCTTGATAAGATTTCAAGGTTGTCATTTAGTCACTGACCACTCAGATATTATAATATTAAGTTTATTAACCCCTCTCAGTATTTAACCCTAACAATTTCACAGTCAACAACATTGAATGCAGAAATTTTATTTATGAATTTATTAACAGTCAAACCTGTCTTAAACAGCCAACCAAGGGAATCAAAGAAATTGGCTGCTTAGCACAGGTGGCTGCTTAATAGAGGTCAAATGTATAACAAATCAACAAATTGGGAATCTGGCAACTGGCTGCTTAATACAGGTTGGCTGTTTAATGGAGGTGACCACTAACACAGGTTTGACTGTATACAAGCTACATGTCTGAAACAATGTTTCCCCCATTGCAGAGTTCAAGCCCCACCAGAACCGCTGTGGTGGTGGTCTCTATAGGTAAGACGCATACATCCACATTGCCTCACTGTGTTGGATTCCATCAGGAATGTAAGGTCTTGAATGTGGTTAGTGTAACCTTTTTACATTCAAGATAAATTAAATTTGAGTAAACTACAGGTAGATAATGTTATAATGTAACACTCATGGTGCTAGATCAGACCTTTTGTTTAGACATATTTATTCGTTCATAATGTATATTATAATATATATTGTATACAAAACGAAGATGGATTAAAGATTATCTCCATTAAATATATAAGTGTGTACAATATCGGCAATTAAGAGATAAACGTATTATGTAGTAATACATGTACCAAAATATATAATAAGTGAATGAAAATATAGCTTTGTGAAAAATGGGGATTGGGTTTTTTAAGTTTAAACTTTATTTATTTTACGATTGCAAAGCAAGTTCTAACAACTTCTATTAATCACTCTCGTTGGCGCGGATGACAGCGTAAATGTGGTCATTTGTATGGGAGGAAACCGGAGTACCCGGAGAAAACCCACCTGTCCGATCTGGCGACCACCGTACCATCTCACATACTTCCCGGTGCGAGGATCGAACCTGGATTGCATTGGTGAGAAACGAGCGTGCTAACCACTGCGCTAATCAGACAGCCCTGCGCTAAGCGGATGAATTGGGTGGTGATTGGGAGGGGATAGAAAGCGATGAAATAACAAAACATTTTTGCGCCGTTTTGCTATTTATTCAGTATTTATGGATATCCATAATTCAATTATTGGATATCCATAATTACTAATTAGATATATTTATATAGATATAAAAATTCTATTTATGGTTATCCATAATTCCAGGTGCGCCACTTTGCTATTTATTCAGCATTTATGGATATCCACAAATCGAATTACGGATATCCAATAATCAAAAGGGATTATGGATATCCAATAATCAAAAGGGATTATGGATATCCAAAAATCAAAAGGGATTATGGATATCCAATAATCAAAAGGGATTATGGATATCCAATAATCAAAAGGGATTACAGATATCCAATAATCAAAAGGGATTATGGATATCCAAAAATCAAAAGGGATTATGGATATCCAAAAATCAAAAGGGATTATGGATATCCAATAATCAAAAGGGATTATGGATATCCAATAATCAAAAGGGATTATGGATATCCAAAAATCAAAAGGGATTATGGATATCCAATAATCAAAAGGGATTATGGATATCCAATAATCAAAAGGGATTACGGATATCCAATAATCGAAGAATCTATTTATTGATATCCATAATTTGAATTACGGATATCCATAAATAACGAATAAATAGCAAAACGGCGCTGTTTACAGATTGCTAAAAACGAGCATACCTTTGAATATAGGACTGATTCTCCATATGGCAATAGGGCTGAGGCTGGAAAACTGACCATACACCGTTTCCATGAAGAACAGCGGTATACCACACAGACACAAGAATATAATGTACGGGATGAAGAATGCTCCTGAAAAATAAAGCCGCAATCATTTCAGTAATTAAAGCAATGAGAGACATCGTCAGTTACTGCCACTGAATACTCCCTAAACAATGAGAGACAATCGGTCAGTTACTGCCCCTGAATACTTCCTAAACAATGAGAGACATCGTCAGTTACTGCCCCTGAATACTCCCTAAACAATGAGAGACATTGGTCAGTTACTGCCCCCCGAATACTCCCTAAAAGTAGATAGGTCCTATTAAGTGTTTTCCTCTGTTTTTATCGATGTTTCCTTTGCACAACATGTTAACAATTTTATCGCTTCTTATGATTATTAAATTACTATATCTCGACAGATCTCCTACAGTATATGCAATGAGTACTTATTTATAAAAGACTGTTTTCAGTTAACACGTTTTTGATATAATCACATTTATCATACTGCAACATCTGGTTAGGGAACAACAGTAAAAACAAAGGATTCTAACTAAAAGGACCTATTCACATTTTGGAATAAATCAGACTTTATCTGCCAAGGGAGGTAATAGAAAATTAGAGATGTCTCTCATTAGTCTATGTATCTTTAACCCATTCAACACCACGTAAACTGACATGGACTGGTGCATGATATATTTAGACCAATAAATTAATAAGAAAATTTACATTTGGACCAGTTCATTTATCAAAATGGGTAATTTTGTCTAGAAATAGTAATATTACTGGCAATAAGTGCAGATCCTGATGAGATAACGCCTATTTACTATTTAAAACTTGTAGCCCAATCCTTTTGCACTTTGAAAATGTCATGTTATTATATTCAGGTTTTATGTACGTTATTAATGCGACAGTAATGTTATTGTGATTTGTAACTTGTATTCATCATTATGGAAAAAGTTGCAATAAAATATTATTAAATTAAATTAAGAGGTCTGTGGTGTTGAAAGGGTTAAACACGCAAACATTTAATTATTAAAGCAATTTGTCGACATATCTTCAAACATGCATACATTTAATTAATAAATCAATTATTCTAGCTGTGGCACAAGACTAAAACCAGTCTGGTTCCATTCACAGGAAGAGGATCATTGACAGGAAGTAATAATAAAACCAGTCTGGTTCCAGACACACAGGAAGAGGATCATTGACAGGAAGTAATAATAAAACCAGTCTGGTTCCATACACAGGAAGAGGATCATTGACAGGAAGTAATAATAAAACCAGTCTGGTTCCAGACTGGAAAATCTGAAGTAATTAACCCTTTGCAAGCTAGCGGCAGATAAAGTCACTTTTGCAAACAGCATAGAGCCAGATCAGATGGCACAGAACATGTCGTTTGATTAGGCTCTATGCTGTTTGTTATTCAGAAAATGGAGCTATACACTTGGCTGAATAGCACACAACATAGATCATGTTTGCAAATGTGATTTTATTTACTCAGCAGGCAAAGGGTTAATGTAGTATTTGGTTGTACACAAGCTAGTAAGGGGATGTGTATATTTCTACTAAATATAATTAAATTCATTCGATCATTTTTATTAAAGATACCACTAGGGACAGATGGACGCTGGGTGGACAACGCCCAAATAATATCTCAATAACTCTGACTCCTGTCCCAGGACGCTGGGTTGAATGGTGTCAAGAGGTGCTTCTATGTGGGAATGGATAATGGTGTCGAGAGGTGCTTCTATGTGGGAATGGATAATGGTGTTGAGAGGTGCTTCTATGTTGGAATGGATAATGGTGTCGAGAGGTGCTTCTATGTGGGAATGGATAATGGTGTCGAGAGGTGCTTCTATGTGGGAATGGATAATGGTGTCGAGAGGTGCTTCTATGTGGGAATGGATAATGGTGTGGAGAGGTGTTTCTATGTGGGAATGGATAATGGTGTCGAGAGGTGCTTCTATGTGGGAATGGATAATGGTGTGGAGAGGTGCTTCTATGTGGGAATGGATAATGGTGTCGAGAGGTGCTTGCATGTGGGAATGAATAATGGTGTGGAGAGGTGCTTCTATGTGGGAATGGATAATGGTGTGGAGAGGTGCTTCTATGTGGGAATGGATAATGGTGTGGAGAGGTGCTTCTATGTGGGAATGGATAATAGTGTGGAGAGGTGCTTCTATGTGGGAATGGATAATGGTGTGGAGAGGTGCTTCTATGTGGGAATGGATAATGGTGTTGAGAGGTGCTTCTATGTGGGAATGGATAATGGTGTGGAGAGGTGCTTCTATGTGGGAATGGATAATGGTGTGGAGAGGTGCTTCTATGTGGGAATGGATAATGGTGTTGAGAGGTGCTTCTATGTGGGAATGGATAATGGTGTTGAGAGGTGCTTCTATGTGGGAATGGATAATGGTGTTGAGAGGTGCTTCTATGTGGGAATGGATAATGGTGTTGAGAGGTACTTCTATGTGGGAATGGATAATGGTGTTGAGAGGTGCTTCTATGTGGGAATGGATAATGGTGTTGAGAGGTGCTTCTATGTGGGAATGGATAATGGTGTTGAGAGGTGCTTCTATGTGGGAATGGATAATGGTGTTGAGAGGTGCTTCTATGTGGGAATGGATAATGGTGTTGAGAGGTGCTTCTATGTGGGAATGGATAATGGTGTTGAGAGGTGCTTCTATGTGGGAATGGATAATGGTGTTGAGAGGTGCTTCTATGTGGGAATGGATAATGGTGTTGAGAGGTGCTTCTATGTGGGAATGGATAATGGTGTTGAGAGGTGCTTCTATGTGGGAATGGATAATGGTGTGGAGAGGTGCTTCTATGTGGGAATGGATAATGGTGTGGAGAGGTGCTTCTATGTGGGAATGGATAATGGTGTTGAGAGGTGCTTCTATGTGGGAATGGATAATGGTGTTGAGAGGTGCTTCTATGTGGGAATGGATAATGGTGTTGAGAGGTGCTTCTATGTGGGAATGGATAATGGTGTTGAGAGGTGCTTCTATGTGGGAATGGATAATGGTGTTGAGAGGTGCTTCTATGTGGGAATGGATAATGGTGTTGAGAGGTGCTTCTATGTGGGAATGGATAATGGTGTTGAGAGGTGCTTCTATGTGGGAATGGATAATGGTGTGGAGAGGTGCTTCTATGTGGGAATGGATAATGGTGTGGAGAGGTACTTCTATGTGGGAATGTTCTATGTGGGAATGGATAATGATGTTGAGAGGTACTTCTATGTGGGAATGGATAATGATGTGGAGAGGTACTTCTATGTGGGAATGGATAATGATGTGGAGAGGTACTTCTATGTGGGAATGGATAATGATGTGGAGAGGTACTTCTATGTGGGAATGGATAATGATGTTGAGAGGTCCTTCCAGTGGGAAAGGGTAAATATTTAAAGAATTTATAGAAAATGCAATCTTACCCCCGCCACTCTTGTAGCACAGGTACGGGAATCGCCAGATGTTTCCTAGACCAACGGCATAACCGATACAGGTAAGTATAAAGTCCATTGTTCCATGCCACCCCTCTCTCTCCTCAGGCTTCCCACTGTCAGATTTAGACATCGAGTCGGTACTACTGGATGCAGAACTCGGTATACTTTCTTTCTCATCCTGAAAAATTTAATATAAACATACAGTCTACATCCGTCATATCAAAGTCGGTTATGTCGAATTCTCCGGTTATCTCGAAGTCGGATCAAAGTGCCGTTTCAGACACTATCATTTTACATATAACTGGATCTGTTTATATCGAATTTCGTTACGTCAAACTTCGGTTATGTCAAAGTATTTTTTTTCTTTTTTTTTCTCACTTCTTTGCACATATAGCTGTATATCAACGCGAACGTTTTCGGATCAATGACATTTTTAATGCCGTCGTATAGGGCCGTCTAAACACAATATTGTAGCGCCATTTACCACACGGTTGCATCGTTTTCTATCATTAAAAAAAACTCTTTTCAGCCTAAAATAAAAATAATATTTGTTTTGTTTAGGTGAATGAGCGAATCAGTTTATACAAATTTATTTTAGCTCGATTGCGAAACAAGTTCTTACAACTTTACAATGCCTTGCCTAAGAGCACAATCGTAACGGCTCCAGTGGGGCTCGAAACAGTTCAAACTCATTTCGCACCTGAAGCGAACGCACTACGACTACGCTATCACGATTTCCATGAATGAGCGAATAATTTTGCACTCATGAACATAGAAAGCTATTGTTCTAATAATGCTTTTATTGTTCATTCGGTGAAATATAATTTGATGAACAAACAAATACCCGTTTCAATACGAGTTTCGGTTTCCGCTATGACAAGAAATCATCATTCAACACAAACGAATCTTAAAACTACATAGTTTCTAAATGTATGATGTAAATAAAGTAATGTTCCTCTTTTATTCCAAATAATTAGAAATGAATATGACTACGTAAATACTCTCTTAATATCAGACTCTAAAATAATCACAATACACTAACATAGCATACCAATAGAATTATGATAATATATCATCTGGATAGTATATAAATTATATATGTTTATTAAATTTTATTAAGTAATATAAGGAATTGGTCTTACCAGATAGGCGTAAACAGTATCAGATAGACGTAAACAGAATCAATGTCATATATGACTTACTGATATAAGAGTTCAAGAATGCAGAACACTAGTTTCAAAGGTGTGACAGTACATTGTAATTAGAAAGGAAAATTCCATCTACGGTAATTAATATTCTGTTATCTTTATTTCAAAACAACCGTAGATACATTCTATTAATTAAACTTTAAAGGCCCGTGTACATGGTCTGTTTCAATCAACCATGCTCCAGATTGTCTCCAGGCTGTCCAATTAGCGCAGTGGTTAGTGCACTCACTTCTCACCAATGCAACCCAGGTTCGATCCTCGGACAGGGAAGTATGTGAGATGGTAGGGTGGTCGCCAGATCGGACAGATGGGTTTTCTCCGGGTACTCCGGTTTCCTCCCATACGAATGACCACATTTACGCTTTCATCCGCGCCAACGAGTGATTAATATAAGTTGTTAGAACTTGTTTCGCAATTGTTGTAAAATAAAGTTTAAACAAACAAAATATCTCCAGATGAAAGCTTTACAAAATATTTGTACAGTAATTTAATTAATTACAACAATTAATTAGAAGTACTGTTTCACTTTAATTATTATTTCAAACATCTACAATGTACATATCCACATTTATATTCATATAATTATGCTAAATGAAATGGTATCCTGTATATAGTACAAATGTTATAGAGTGGTGGAATCTATGCTCGGCGTAAATCCTATATATCATGGCCTATAAAAACAGTTAAATGCACTTGCCGTATATTAATAGTTTCTTAAGTCGTGAACACAACTTTCATAAAATTGTTGTTGAAAATTTTAGCTTCGTTATGTAAACATGCGCCTAAATACAGCTATCGCAACAGCACCTGTTTCCATGGAGAACTAGATACTTTAGGGCAGGCACCTATGCACGGCGTACATGAATTTTTTTTTTATGCATGGGTAAATGTTGAATATATTATTTTGACTTAGTATCATCAATAATTAACAATATTACAACTCATATGAAACTTTTTTCTGGTTATTTGTACATTTTTTCCCAATCCGGATAATAAAGCCACCTGAAATGCTCATAAACCGCACAATTCGGTGGAAAAAAATTTCCCAACAAGTTGTCTGTTTATATTCGGCTACTGAACCAGTCAGCTGACAGTTGCATACCGGTACGCACAACGGAATGTTATTGAACTTCACCTCTGTCAGCGAAAATAGGTATATAAATATTTTAAATACGAATGTAAATGGAAAAAATACGCCGAGCATAGGAATACGCCGAGCATAGGTTCCACCACTATAATGTCAGTTTGTCTTGTCCAGGCCCGTAGCCACACTGAGGCACACCGAGGCAGCTGCTTCGGCTAAAATTTCCTAAGCAAAAAAAAAAAAATTCAAATAATAAAATGCAAAATATATCTCTTTGCTGTATAAAATGTTGACTGCTAGAGAGCTGAAAGATCAGTACAAATTATATTTCTAAACTCATTAAATCAAAAATCACTTCTATATTCCAACAATTTTAAGGGTGAAATGCCCCCTGACATGCCCCATAGATTGCCTAGGTTGAAATTTGCCACTGTTGTTTCTGTATTTAATTTATATGTACAGTGACTGATTAATGCATGCTCGCTTCTAACTAATGCAACCCAGGTTCAATCCTCGGACCATTAAGTATGTGAGATGGTACGGTGATCTCCAAATCGGACAGGTGGGTTTTCTCTGGGGACTCCGGCTTCCTTCCACACAAAGGACTACAATTATGCGCTGTCATCCGCGCCAACGAGAGTGAGTCTGATCAGTGGTGTTAGCGCAGTTGTAGCGCATTCGCTTCAGGTGCAAGAGCCCGGAGTTTGCATCAAGCTGTAGCCAAGATTGAGTGCTTACTCTTAGGCAATGCTCTTAATTCCACATTGCCTCTCTTTCTGGGAGTATTACATCCGGAATGAGTGTGTCCCAAAAAATTAAATAAGGTACCTGCCAGTCATATAATTGATTGTTCAACAGTTCAGTAGCATAACGCGGAGAGAAATAGAAATACACCCCCCCCCCCCTCCTCCAGTCCAAAAACCGAAAAAGCTCCCATTTAATGATGTGTCAATTCCTTGCACAGCCCCTGAATGTAATATTCTGAAATTCTTTTCTTTGACACATGAAAACTGCATCTTTAAAATAAGTTTGCCAAAACAGCTTTGTGTTGTTGTTGTTGTTGTGTGAAATACGGGTTTCACGTGACTCAATCAAGCGTCTACGAAAAAGAATAAAAATCCTATTGCGGCTATCTTAACGGCTATCGTGAACACAGCGGTGATTCGCTACCGTTGGCCCGAGATGTCGAGGGTCTGTCCCAGTGTCGATTTTTATAAGGAAATGCCGCTTGCAATATGTTATGCATACAGGACTGTCAAATCGGTAGCCTGCGTTCCAGTCTGTTACATTTTTCACTAATTTACTTCTGGCAAAATGACATATCAGAAACTCAATACGGCACAATTAATGATCTCAGTATTAAAATATCTTTATATGACTGACCAGACAAAATATATCAACGCCTGTTCCCAGGCTATCAAATCGGGACAACATACACTAAAAGCTGGACACATTGACTTGAAAACGGGACACTCAAAAATAGGACCGCGGATTCCGCCGGGGAGGTTGGCAAGTAGGCATATATATAATGTATAACATGTGGGGTCGTGGGATAGTGGTACATTAAACTGTTCGGCTTTTTATGCGCTATGATTACAACTCAAGCTCACGTGATTAAGCAAACGTATAAAATGAGGGTACAAGTGTACGAAATTGGTTTAAAATGAAGTTTATGTTCAACATGGACATACAGGCAGTAGACACACCACGTCACAGGCATCTGGCGCATACTCTTGTTATGTTACTACACCCCAAGACCACGTTGCAACCAAAAGTACTATCATCAATCAAAAATCGTTTCTAGTCAAAACCACGCATCTGGGGAAAAAACCAAGTTTCCCAATTGCTACTAGGCCCTATATCGAGATGAGAAATGATATGTGATTGATGCTACAATGTAGGCCTATTTTGGGCTGTAACGTGGAACTTGGGTGTAGTAAAATGGGGGGGGGTCCAGGGTATGCACCGAATAGCTGTCACAAAATGCACAATAGCTCAATAGCTCTACTCGAGTTTGAAAAACCGGAAACCCTGAGGAAATTACTAAATGGTACCTAAATATTTTTTTGAAAAACAATAATAAAATTATAGGGAGAAAATACACTAATTAATATGTACAACAGTCTTAGAATAATACAAGGTATTTTACAAAAATAATTAATATTTCGATGCTCTGGACAATTTAAATTAATTTAACAATTAAATTGCACAAATCACGCCAACGATAGGGATTAATTTAAGTTGTTAAAAATTACTTCGCAATCGTTGTAAAATAAATAAAATTTAAACTAATTAATATTTTACACATCATGAGCATTATACATAACATGATATTATTTTCCCCGAAAAGAAAAAAAGGCGAGTCACGATAATATCAATACAGATTCCTGGAACATTCCTTGTAATATTACCGAGCTGCCATAATGTACACGTTCAGAAACAGCTGTGCTGGTTGCATACTCCAGCCTCCAGGCCACATGAGCCGATCAAATGCTATTTCATAGTTTATGTTATGTACACATAATTACACATGACAGTGCACATTTTCGGTACAAGTAAAAACAACAATAACTTCAAGGTTGTATACAACAAAGACATATTAAGCATTAATTTTCGAGAAAAATAATATAAAAGACTTACCGCAGCACCCATATTCAACAGTATATATATATATATTCTATTGATCTCAATTAAAAACAACACGCGAACGTATTTGTATCAAGTTAAATGATATATATTTATAATGTTTAAAGCACCAAAATAAACTGCAACTTATCTTCAATGCTATATACGCTTGGTAGTTAGTGTTATACAAGATTTGTTTTAACCGCGCGTTGTGGTGTAAAGCAGACGTACGACTGGCTAGATCGATTAAAGTACAACAACGTGGAGGCTTTGTTTCCTTAAAATGAAAAATTTTCCATGACGAATGGCGGCGGAGGCCCTGCGCTTGATTTTCCAATACGGGAGTGCTGTAGGCCTACTCAGTATTTATATTTGTAGTTTGTTATGTAGATCGAAACAATTAAACAAACTGATCACACGAGCATTCAAAACAACGATGAAACATGAGACGACAAGAAAGAGGGACACAATAAATAAATGTCGCGAAAATGGTAAACTGTTGAATTGTTGTGGTGGAGCGTCGTACATGTACTTAACGATATGATCTCTGTGTGTGTGGGTTTTACGTTTATTTATCGTCGCTAACCGGTTGCCCATATGAGCGACGCCTCCTGAAGAGATTAGTTATTTTAGATGTTGGAGGATAGTGCAATGATACAGACAGAGACCCATTCCAGAGTATTCTCTGGTTCTTTTACGTGCACGGTGTAAAGCACCGACACGAGACCTCGGTTTAATGTCCCATCTGAAAGACTGTTAATATTATTAGGGTCAGACGGGGGATCGAACCTGCAATCCCTGGATTACTAGTCCAGCGTGTTACCACTGGACTACAGATCCGTCTGTACAATATGATACATGTGTGTATGTAATGTATGTATGTAATACAATACTGGGATCAATATATATAACGCTCGTCCACATGGTACGCCGGAGGCAGGTATAAATAAGCTCAATCATCATCAACATATGGCATTGTTCTAATGATCTCCTCTGAGATATGTTATATAGCAATACTCTGTAGCACAGGTGCATCGGTGGTAATACGCTGGACTGGTAATCCAGGGATAGCAGGTTCGACCCACCGTCTGACCCTAATAAAATTAACAGTCTTTCAGATGGAACTTTAAACCGAGGTTTCGTGTCGGTGCTGTACACCGAGCACGTAAACGAACCAGAGGAGACTCTGGAATTTGTCTCTGTCTGTATCATTGCACTATCTTCACAAACTCTAAAATGACTAATCTCTTCAGGAGGCGTCGCTCATATGTGCAACCGGTAGCGACGATAAATAAACGTAAAAAACACACAGGTGCACCGTATGGGACGTTTTACTATTAATTCAGTAGGCCTATTTATGGATATCCATAATTCGTATAATTGGATATCCTTAATTTCAAGCTATTTATGGATATCCAATAATCAAATCGAATTATGGATATCCATTTATAAATTCTGCATAAATAGCAAAACTGCGCGCCTGGAATTATGGATGTCCATAAATCGAATTATGTATATCTATACAGTCAAACCTGTGTTAGTGGTCACCTCTATTAAGCAGCCAACCTATATTAAGCAGCCAGTTTCCAGATTCTCAATATGCTGTTTTATTATACATTTGACCTCTATTAAAGCAGTCACCTGTGCTAAGCAGCCACTTTCTGAGAGTCCCTTGGTTGGCTGCTTAAGACAGGTTTGACTGTAAATAACTAATAAATAGCAAAACGGCGCACATAGTACCGTAACAGTAATAGTACAATACTACCAATACAACAACGTGCCCGCCTTGTCTTAGTTCGTTTATGAAGAATGCCTGTGGCTTATAGTGTTTCCTGCTAGAGTGTTTGCTGGATTTGATATATGCATTTATATTGAAGAAGGCCTCGATACTGCACCCCTGTGCAGTACCGTAGCCAGAGGCAAATTTCAACCGAAGCAATCTAGGGGCTCAGGAGCATGTTCTCCCGTAACATGTTTGAGGTATATAGAAGCGATGTCCTGCGTTTTCTGATTTAATTATTTTAGACGTATAATTATGTACTGACCTTTCAGCTCTCTAGCAGTCAACATTTTATAGAGCAAAGGGATATTTGTTTGCATTTTATTTATTTAAATTTTCATATTTGTTTTGGCTTTCGACATTTTAACCAAGGCAGCTGCCTCGGTGTGTCTCACTGTGGCTACGGGCCTGCTGCGAGGCTTCGAACCGGCAACATCCGTAATGCGAGATGGATACCATATCCACTACAACATAGACATGACAAGGCTATACATTACACCTCTTATTGTCTACAACCGAGTAAATGTTTACGGTTTCTATATGTGGAAATAAAGTGTATTGTGTTATTTTTCAGAACAAAATTAATGACATAAAAATATTATATTGCTTAACATCCGCCGTAGGAAAGGGGATTATTGTTTTTGGCTGTGTCTATGCCTGCAGTACCGTAGCCAGAGGTAAATTTCAACCGAGGCAATATAGGGGCATGTTCCCCTATATATATATAATGCGTTTTCTGATTTAAGGAGTTTAGACATAGCTCTCTAGCAGTCAATAATGTATACAGCAAATGGATCTTTTTGCATTTTTTAAAATTTGCTTTGGAAATTTTATCCGAGGCAAATTCCTCGGTGTTCCTCCGTGTGGCTACCGGCCTGGCCTGCAATGCTATTCCAATACTGTTCTAATTGATCATACATGCCTCTCCAATGTCCATCCTCTAGTCAACCCCACCACCGTCCCATAATGTCAAACTCTGGAACAATGAATAGCTAACACTAATGTTCTAATTGATCACGCATGCCTCCCCAATGCCCATCCTCTAGTCAACCCCACCACCGTCCCATAATGTCAAACCCTGGAACATTGCATAGCTAACACTAATGTTCTAATTGATCACACATGCCTCCGCAATACCCATCCTCTAGTCAACCCCACCACCGTCCCATAATGTCAAACCCTGGAACATTGCATAGCTAACACTAATGTTCTAATTGATCACACATGCCTCCCCAATGCCAATCCTCTAGTCAACCCCACCACCGTCCCATAATGTCAAACCCTGGAACATTGCATAGCTAACACTAATGTTCTAATTGATCACACATGCCTCCCCAATGCCCATCCTCTAGTCAACCCCACCACCGTCCCATAATGTCAAACCCTGGAACATTGCATAGCTAACACTAATGTTCTAATTGATCACACATGCCTCCCCAATGCCCATCCTCTAGTCAACCCCACCACCGTCCTATAATGTCAAACCCTGGAACAATGCATAGCTAACACTAAGAAGAAACAACATTACTGCCATGGCAATGGGAACATTCTCAGGTGGAATGGCATTGTGAATCACTATCTTATCATTCAGATACAAGCAATTAATGACTAGATAGTATTGTGTGGATGGAATGTTCTCCAGCGGTAAGGTACTGTGAATGAGGTACATTGTTGGTTAACTATTAACTCCATTGGCACATGAAATCCAAGCGGTTACGGTCGTCGACTTCAAATCACTTGCCTCTTGCCACTGTAGGTTCGAACCAATTGTGGGCGTCGACTTTTTTCGTATGGGTACACGTTAGTGCCTGGAATACGGTTTGGGGGAGCACAGGGGCCTTCCTCCATAATACTAGTTGGAAAGTTGTTGGTGCGACGTTAAAAGAAAACAAACAAACGCTATTCGGAAAGAGCTGCTTATTGAAAGAACTAGTGTTTTATCAACTATTTAGCGTGTCGCTAAGTTTGATCAAAATATGGTCAAAAATAGAGTTCATACAGTGATTTAACGATTTTCCCACAACTTGACCTAGTGGTCTAGCACTTAACGGAAAGTGCTGATTATCGAATAGCAGGTGTGATTAAACGATAGCTGGTGACGAAGTTTGAACAGAATCCATTGAAAACTACATATGCTACAATAATTACAAGGCAATATTGACAGACGGACAAAGAAATCTCAATATACAGTCTACATCCGTTATGTCGAATTCCGTCGGACCGAACAAAATACTTCGACGTAACCGAACTTTGACTTAATGCATTTCGATATAAACGGAGCCAGTTATATGTAAAATGATAGTGTCTGAAACGGGACTTTGATTCGACATCGAGATAACCATATAATTCGACATAACCGACGTTGACATGGCGATGTAGAATGTATCTCAACAGACCCAGAACAATAAATATCATACATTTATGTGCTCTAACAAGTCTAAAATCGCATCAAACAAAGAATATACTTTTCACGTGTCAATAGCATTAAAACTTATTATTCCGATACGATGTAAATCATCTAAACCACGTTTTTACCAGATCCACAACCCGAATGCGGTTAGCCATGCTCCGGAAGCGACGTCTCTTGAATATTGAATTTCACTATTCGATTGTGAAATCACGTGATGTTGTGGCTTAGGGCAAATGAACAAAACATATCAGTATTCTCATATGCCGCAAAAGAAGATTTAATGGCGTATCTTTACCAACACTCGGTGTGACCATTATTTATGAGAAATGTGTTATGTCAACACATGTTTTACACGACTTCTGTCAGTGTGTATATATTAGTTGGAAGTTGAGCTCAGGCCCGTACCCGCACTGAGACAAATGAGGCACTCGTCTCGGTTAGAATTTTGCAAGAAACGAAAATCAAATGTATGGAAAAAGCAGGCAATCTTTAGAAATCACATGTTTCGATCTTGTTAGTTTAAACATAATGTCTTCAGAATACACGAAAAGGCGCATACACGCATCTAACAACTAATCACGGGTGTGGGGTCATTGTTATATTCAGCTTCTGGCTACGGCACTGTAATTATTTTGTTTACACGGCGAATGAATATATATCGCAATAGCCTACAAGTTAATAGGAATACATTACTTACGACATCAAGAATGTTAAACTGTTGAAGCAAGAAATAACGATGATGAACGTTGAGCATGGCATACAAAAACAAGGAATACGTTATATTGAAACCCACACCGTGTATGCTATTGTATAATTATGAAGTAATACTAAATTAATCAAGTTCATATAGTATACCTTCAAGAGCACTAAATGTGGACAAGCTGAAATGACTGCTAGGGCATTAGGTGTATACAATTGTTTTTAGCTTGATTGCGAAACAAGTTTTTACAACTTATATTAATCACTCTCGAGACTTCATTCCTGATGGAATCCAGAGAGGTAGAGAAGAGGCAACGTGGAAATTAAATTTCGTAGGGCACACTCGTAACGGTCCCAGCCGGGCGCGAACACTGGTTCTTTCGCACCTGAAGCGAACGACTTCCACCAAGAGCATTGATTTCATATAGTATAAAGGATTCATAGTTATACCCCTCATGCCATTAGAGGTACATATGTATACCCCTTACGCCATTAGAGGTACATAGTTATACCCCTCATGTCATTAGAGGTACATAGTTATACCCCTCATGTCATTAGAGGTACATAGTTATACCCCTCATGTCATTAGAGGTACATATTTATACCCCTCACGCCATTAGAGGTACATATGTATACCCCTCGTGCCATTAGAGGTACATATGTATACCCCTCGTGCCATTAGAGATACATATGTATACCCCTCGTGCCATTAGAGGTACATATGTATACCCCTCGTGCCATTAGAGGTACATAGTTATACCCCTCATGCATTTAGAGGTACATATTTATACCCCTCATGCCCTTAGATGTACATATTTATACCCCTCATGCGTTTAGAGGTACATATTTATACCCCTCATTAGTGGTACATATTTATACCCCTCATGCATTTAGAGGTACATATTTATACCCCTCATTAGTGGTACATATTTATACCCCTCATTAGAGGTACATATGTATACCCCTCATGCATTTAGAGGTACATATTTATACCCCTCATTAGAGGTACATATTTATACCCCTCATGCATTTAGAGGTACATATTTATACCCCTCATTAGAGGTACATATTTATACCCCTCATGCCCTTAGTGGTACATATTTATACCCCTCATTAGAGGTACATATTTATACCCCTCATTAGTGGTACATATTTATACCCCTCATGCATTTAGAGGTACATATTTATACCCCTCATTAGAGGTACATATTTATACCCCTCATTAGTGGTACATATTTATACCCCTCATTAGAGGTACATATTTATACCCCTCATGCATTTAGAGGTACATATTTATACCCCTCATTAGAGGTACATATTTATACCCCTCATGCATTTAGAGGTACATATGTATACCCCTCATTAGTGGTACATATTTATACCCCTCATTAGTGGTACATATTTATACCCCTCATTAGTGGTACACATTTATACCCCTCATTAGAGGTACATATTTATACCCCTCATTAGAGGTACATATTTATACCCCTCATTAGAGGTACATATTTATACCCCTCATTAGAGGTACATATTTATACCCCTCATGCATTTAGAGGTACATATTTATACCCCTCATGCATTTAGAGGTACATATTTATACCCCTCATTAGAGGTACATATTTATACCCCTCATTAGTGGTACATATTTATACCCCTCATGTATTTAGATGTACATATTTATACCCCTCATGCATTTAGAGGTACATATTTATACCCCTCATGCATTTAGTGGTACATATTTATACCCCTCATTAGAGGTACATATTTATACACCTCATTAGTGGTACATATTTATACCCCTCATTAGAGGTACATATTTATACCCCTCATTAGAGGTACATATTTATACCCCTCATGCATTTAGAGGTACATATTTATACCCCTCATTAGAGGTAAATATTTATACCCCTCATTAGTGGTACATATTTATACCCCTCATGCATTTAGTGGTACATATTTATACCCCTCATTAGAGGTACATATTTATACCCCTCATTAGAGGTACATATTTATACCCCTCGTGCATTTAGAGGTACATATTTATACCCCTCATTAGAGGTACATATTTATACCCCTCATTAGAGGTACATATTTATACCCCTCATGCATTTAGTGGTACATATTTATACCCCACATTAGAGGTACATATTTATACCCATCATTAGTGGTACATATTTATACCCCTCATGCATTTAGTGGTACATATTTATACCCCACATTAGAGGTACATATTTATACCCATCATTAGTGGTACATATTTATACCCCTCATGCATTTAGAGGTACATATTTATACCC
The DNA here is from genome assembly GCA_014843695.1 of Archivesica marissinica. Taxonomy (NCBI): domain Eukaryota; kingdom Metazoa; phylum Mollusca; class Bivalvia; order Venerida; family Vesicomyidae; genus Archivesica; species Archivesica marissinica. The sequence goes on along the minus strand of CM026391.1, from coordinate 61,036,929 downwards.
CTCATTAGAGGTACATATTTATACCCCTCATTAGTGGTACATATTTATACCCCTCATGCATTTAGAGGTACATATTCATACCCCTCATTAGAGGTACACATTTATACCCCTCATGTATTTAGATGTACATATTTATACCCCTCATTAGAGGTACATATTTATACCCCTCATTAGAGGTACATATTTATACCCCTCATTAGAGGTACATATTTATACCCCTCATGTATTTAGATGTACACATTTATACCCCTCATTAGTGGTACATATTTATACCCCTCGTGCCATTAGAGGTACATAGTTATACCCCTCATGCATTTAGAGGTACATATTTATACCCCTCATGCCCTTAGATGTACATATTTATACCCCTCATGCGTTTAGAGGTACATATTTATACCATCATGCCCTTAGAGGTACATATTTATACCCCTCATGCATTTAGAGGTACATATTTATACCATCATGCCCTTAGAGGTACATATTTATACCCCTCATTAGAGGTACATATTAATACCCCTTATGCATTTAGAGGTACATATTTATACCCCTCGTGCATTTAGAGGTACATATTTATACCATCATGCCCTTAGAGGTACATATTTATACCCCTCATTAGAGGTACATATTTATACCCCTAATGCCCTTAGAGGTACATATTTATACCCCTCATGCCCTTAGAGGTACATATTTATACCCCTCGTGCCTTTAGAGGTACATATTTATACCATCATGCCCTTAGAGGTACATATTTATACCCCTCATTAGAGGTACATATTTATACCCCTAATGCCCTTAGAGGTACATATTTATACCATCATGCCATTAGAGGTACATATTTATACCCCTCATTAGATGTACATATTTATACCCCTCATTAGTGGTACATATTTATACCCCTCATTAGAGGTACATATTTATACCCCTCATGCATTTAGAGGTACATAGTTATACCCCTCATTAGTGGTACATATTTATACCCCTCATGCATTTAGAGGTACATATTTATACCCCTCATTAGTGGTACATATTTATACCCCTCATTAGAGGTACATATTTATACCCCTCATGCATTTAGAGGTACATATTTATACCCCTCATTAGAGGTACATATTTATACCCCTCATGCATTTAGAGGTACATATTTATACCCCTCATTAGAGGTACATATTTATACCCCTCATGCCCTTAGTGGTACATATTTATACCCCTCATTAGAGGTACATATTTATACCCCTCATTAGTGGTACATATTTATACCCCTCATGCATTTAGAGGTACATATTTATACCCCTCATTAGAGGTACATATTTATACCCCTCATGCATTTAGAGGTACATATTTATACCCCTCATTAGAGGTACATATTTATACCCCTCATGCATTTAGAGGTACATATGTATACCCCTCATTAGTGGTATATATTTATACCCCTCATTAGTGGTACATATTTATACCCCTCATCAGAGGTACATATTTATACCCCTCATTAGAGGTACATATTTATACCCCTCATTAGAGGTACATATTTATACCCCTCATTAGAGGTACATACATATTTATACCCCTCATTAGAGGTACATATTTATACCCCTCATTAGAGGTACATATTTATACCCCTCATTAGTGGTACATATTTATACCCCTCATGTATTTAGATGTACATATTTATACCCCTCATGCATTTAGAGGTACATATTTATACCCCTCATGCATTTAGTGGTACATATTTATACCCCTCATTAGAGGTACATATTTATACACCTCATTAGTGGTACATATTTATACCCCTCATTAGAGGTACATATTTATACCCCTCATTAGAGGTACATATTTATACCCCTCATGCATTTAGAGGTACATATTTATACCCCTCATTAGAGGTACATATTTATACCCCTCATTAGTGGTACATATTTATACCCCTCATGCATTTAGTGGTACATATTTATACCCCTCATTAGAGGTACATATTTATACCCCTCATTAGAGGTACATATTTATACCCCTCGTGCATTTAGAGGTACATATTTATACCCCTCATTAGAGGTACATATTTATACCCCTCATGCATTTAGTAGTACATATTTATACCCCACATTAGAGGTACATATTTATACCCATCATTAGTGGTACATATTTATACCCCTCATGCATTTAGAGGTACATATTTATACCCCTCATTAGAGGTACATATTTATACCCCTCATTAGTGGTACATATTTATACCCCTCATGCATTTAGAGGTACATATTCATACCCCTCATTAGAGGTACACATTTATACCCCTCATGTATTTAGATGTACATATTTATACCCCTCATTAGAGGTACATATTTATACCCCTCATTAGAGGTACATATTTATACCTCTCATTAGAGGTTCATATTTATAACCCTCATGTATTTAGATGTACACATTTATACCCCTCATTAGTGGTACATATTTATACCCCTCATGCATTTAGTGGTACATATTTATACCCCTCATTAGAGGTACATATTTATACCCCTCATGTATTTAGATGTACTTATTTATACCCCTCATTAGAGGTACATATTTATACCCCTCATGTATGTAGATGTACTTATTTATACCCCTCATTAGAGGTACATATTTATACCCTTCATGCCCTTAGAGGTACATATTTATACCCCTCATGCTGTTAGATGTACATATTTATACCATCATGCCCTTAGATGTACATATTTATACCCCTCATGCCCTTAGAGGTACATATTTATACCTCTCATGCCCTTAGATGTACATATTTATACCATCATGCCCTTAGATGTACATATTTATACCCCTCATGCCCTTAGAGGTACACATTTATACCATCATGCCCTTAGAGGTACATATTTATACCCCTCATGCCCTTAGAGGTACATATTTATACCTCTCATGCATTTAGATGTACATATTTATACCATCATGCCCTTAGAGGTACATATTTATACCCCTCATTAGAGATACATATTTATACCATCATGCCCTTATATGTACATATTTATACCCCTCATGCCCTTAGAGGTACATATTTATACCCCTCATTAGAGGTACATATTTATACCCCTCATTAGAGGTACATATTTATACCCCTCATTAGAGGTACATATTTATACCCCTCATTAGAGGTACATATTTATACCCCTCATTAGTGGTACATATTTACACCCCTCATGTATTTAGAGGTACATATTTATACCCCTCATTAGAGGTACATATTAATACCCCTCATTAGAGGTACATATTTATACCCCTCATTAGAGGTACATATTTATACCCCTCATTAGAGGTACATATTTATACCCCTCATTAGAGGTACATATTTATACCCCTCATTTGAGGTACATATTTATACCCCTCATTAGAGGTACATATTTATACCCCTCATTAGAGGTACATATTTATACCCCTCATTAGAGGTACATATTTATACCCCTCATTAGAGATACATATTTATACCCCTCATTAGATGAACATATTTATACCCCTCATGCCTTTAGAGGTACATATTTATACCCCTCATTAGAGGTACATATTTATACCCCTCATGCCCTTAGATGTACATATTTATACCCCTCATTAGAGGTTCATATTTATACCCCTCATGCCCTTAGATGTACATATTTATACCCCTCATGCGTTTATAGTTACATATTTATACCATCATGCCCTTAGAGGTACATATTTATACCCCTCATGCATTTAGAGGTACATATTTATACCATCATGCCCTTAGAGGTACATATTTATACCCCTCATTAGAGGTACATATTTATACCCCTCATGCCCTTAGATGTACATATTTATACCCCTCATGCATTTAGAGGTACATATTTATACCATCATGCCCTTAGAGGTACATATTTATACCCCTCATTAGAGGTACATATTTATACCCCTCATGCCCTTAGATGTACATATTTATACCCCTCATTAGTGGTACATATTTATACCATCATGCCCTTAGAGGTACATATTTATACCCCTCATGCATTTAGAGGTACATATTTATACCATCATGCCCTTAGAGGTACATATTTATACCCCTCATTAGAGGTACATATTTATACCATCATGCCCTTAGAGGTACATATTTATACCCCTCATTAGTGGTACATATTTATACCCCTCATTAGAGGTACATATTTATACCCCTCATGTATTTAGATGTACATATTTATACCCCTCATTAGAGGTACATATTTATACCCCTCATGCATTTAGAGGTACATATTTATACCCCTCATTAGAGGTACATATTTATACCCCTCATTAGAGGTACATATTTATACCCCTCATGCCCTTAGAGGTACATATTTATACCCCTCATTAGATGTACATATTTATACCATCATGCCCTTAGAGGTACATATTTATACCCCTCATTAGAGGTACATATTTATACGATCATGCCCTTAGAGGTACATATTTATACCCCTCATTAGAGGTACATATTTATACCATCATGCCCTTAGAGGTACATATTTATACCCCTCATTAGAGGTACATATTTATACCATCATGCCCTTAGATGTACATATTTATACCATCATGCCCTTAGATGTACATATTTATACCCCTCATTAGAGGTACATATTTATACCCCTCATTAGTGGTACATATTTATACCCCTCATTAGTGGTACATATTTATACCCCTCATTAGTGGTTCATATTTATACCCCTTATTAGAAGTACATATTTATACCCCTCATGCATTTAGAGGTACATATTTATACCCCTCATTAGAGGTACATATTTATACCCCTCATTAGTGGTACATATTTATACCCCTCATGCATTTAGAGGTACATATTTATACCCCTCATTAGTGGTACATATTTATACCCCTCATTAGAGGTACATATTTATACCCCTCATGCATTTAGAGGTACATATTTATACCCCTCATTAGTGGTACATATTTATACCCCTCATTAGAGGTACATATTTATACCCCTCATGCATTTAGAGGTACATATTTATACCCCTCATTAGTGGTACATATTTATACCCCTCATTAGTGGTACATATTTATACCCCTCATGCATTTAGAGGTACATATTTATACCCCTCATTAGTGGTACATATTTATACCCCTCATTAGAGGTACATATTTATACCCCTCATACATTTAGAGGTACATATTTATACCCCTCATTAGAGGTACATATTTATACCCCTCATGCCCTTAGATGTACATATTTATACCCCTCATTAGTGGTACATATTTATACCCCTCATTAGAGGTACATATTTATACCCCTCATACATTTAGAGGTACATATTTATACCCCTCATTAGAGGTACATATTTATACCCCTCCTGCCCTTAGATGTACATATTTATACCCCTCATGCATTTAGATGTACATATTTATACCATCATGCCCTTAGAGGTACATATTTATACCCCTCATTAGAGGTACATATTTATACCCCTCATGCCTTTAGATGTACATATTTATACCATCATGCCCTTAGATGTACATATTTATACCCCTCATGCCCTTAGAGGTACATATTTATACCCCTCATTAGAGGTACATATTTATACCCCTCATTAGAGGTACATATTTATACCCCTCATGCCCTTAGATGTACATAGTTATACCCCTCATGCGTTTAGAGGTACACATTTATACCATCATGCCCTTAGTGGTACATATTTATACCCCTCATGCATTTAGAGGTACATATTTATACCATCATGCCCTTAGAGGTACATATTTATACCCCTCATTAGAGGTACATATTTATACCATCATGCCCTTAGAGGTACATATTTATACCCCTCATGCATTTAGAGGTACATATTTATACCATCATGCCCTTAGAGGTACATATTTATACCCCTCATGCCCTTAGAGGTACATATTTATACTATCATGCCCTTAGAGGTACATATTTATACCCCCCATTAGAGGTACATATTTATACCCCCCATTAGAGGTACATACTTATACCCCTCATTAGAGGTACATATTTATACCATCATGCCATTAGAGGTACATATTTATACCCCTCATTAGAGGTACATATTTATACCCCTCATTAGAGGTACATATTTATACCATCATGCCCTTAGAGGTACATATTTATACCCCTCATTAGAGGTACATATTTATACCATCATGCCCTTAGAGGTACATATTTATACCCCTCATGCCCTTAGAGGTACATAGTTATACCCCTCATGCCCTTAGAGGTACATATTTATACCATCATGCCCTTAGATGTACATATTTCACCAGGAATGAGGTCTTGAGAGCGATTAAAATAATGTTGTAAGAACTTGTTTAGCAATCGAGCTAAAATCAATTTGTATAAACTAAACATAACTCCTTTGGTGTAATACACAACAGATCCTTGTAATTCGAACTGTTATCTTTTCACAAGATTTTTGTGTATCCACTACAATGTGTAACTATTGTATTTGCTTTAAACGTCTTATAGATATTTTACGCAATAAACTATTGTTGTTGTTGGTGGTGGTGGTGGCATGCACATCAACATGTATTAATTTATTTGCTTTAAGTCTTCATTTAGTAATACATACATGTACATGTATATGGATTTCTTGAAGTGCCTTTCTGTGTTTCTTTGATTTTTCAATGTGATTAATCTGTTGATTGCCTTTGATATTACTCCATGATTGTCCATAGACGATATGCAACGTGATAGTGTGATTCATCAACAGCTAGCACTCTCATGGAATTTCTTAAAGCGGTATTACACCGATAATGTGCTTAAAGCGGACATCGATGGATATGCTTAAAGCGGTATTACATCGGTGGATGTGCTTAAAGCGGTATTACACCGATGGATGTGCTTAAAGCGGTATTACACCGATAATGTGCTTAAAGCGGATATCGATGGATGTGCTTAAAGCGGTATTACATCGGTGGATGTGCTTAAAGCGGTATTACACCGATGGATGTGCTTAAAGCGGTATTACACCGATGGATGTGCTTAAAGCGGACATCGATGGATGTGCTTAAAGCGGTATTACATCGATGGATGTGCTTAAAGCGGTATTACATCGGTGGATGTGCTTAAAGCGGTATTACATCGATGGATGTGCTTAAAGCGGTATTACATCGATGGATGTGCTTACAGCGGTATTACATCGATGGATGAGCTTAAAGCGGTATTACATCGATGGATGTGCTTAAAGCGGTATTACATCGATGGATGTGCTTAAAGCGGTATTACATCGATGGATGTGCTTACAGCGGTATTACATCGATGGATGTGCTTAAAGCGGTATTACATCGATGAATGTGCTTAAAGCGGTATTACATCGATGGATGTGCTTAAAGCGGTATTACATCGATGGATGTGCTTAAAGCGGTATTACATCGATGGATGTGCTTAAAGCGGTATTACATCGATGGATGTGCTTAAAGCGGTATTACATCGATGAATGTGCTTAAAGCGGTATTACATCGGTGGATGTGCTTAAAGCGGTATTACATCGGTGGATGTGCTTAAAGCGGTATTACATCGATGGGTGTGCTTAAAGCGGTAGTACATCGATGAATGTGCTTAAAGCGGTATTACATCGATGAATGTGCTTAAAGCGGTATTACATCGGTGGATGTGCTTAAAGCGGTATTACATCGGTGAAAGCGCAAATTTCTACAGAATATATTTCCCTATTATATGGTATAAATGTTTCCCGAATACATGTATTTGCCTCAAAAGCTGAGTATTTCAACAAATAAACTAACGTCGTATACGACGTTTGTTGATATAACAAACTAATGTAAACAGGGTCAACATCGATGCGCAATGCAATGCGTGTATCCTGACAGTATCAATCGCTTGGTATAGACTCCAATAGTATACAAACATCAATTCAGGAGCGTAGCTGACAGTTATATGAAATCCTACTTTCACTTTTGAGTGTTTGTAAAAACATTGTTTATGCATTTCACTTTTGAGTGTTTGTATACCACAAACACATTGTTTATGTATAGAAAGTATATTTCGAATTATTTCGGACGAATTTGTATTAGCAATGCTATTTATATGTAAAGAAGCATTTTGGGGCATTTTGCAATGTAATGTCGCTTTAAGTATGTCGATCACTGACGTTGTAGTTTGATTGACAGGTTCTTCTCTCCAGGGATAGAATATTGAACGTGGGAAAGCATAAGATTAGTTTTTTATTATTTGGTTAGAAACACGCCGGAGGTTATACAGCTTTTATCCAATTTCAAACTCAAGTCTCGTGCGTCTGGTTGGTTTAGCCAAGAGCAAATCCCAGACTAAAGCAATCAAATGTCTTGAGCTCCAGTTAGGAGATCTGAGAATAGTTTTATAGCATCGGGCCCTAGGTCTCCCATATTAATATCAATTGCATGGACTCCTAATGCTAATGAAATATGTATACTGTAAACAATGAAACTATGCATGCATAAAATCGGCACAACCACAACAACCCATCACTTTATACAAATTTATTTTAGCTCGATTGCGAAACAAGTTCTTATACCTTATATTAATCACTCTCGAGATATCATTCCTGATGGAATCCATCGCCACGAGGGAGAGAGAAAAGGCAACGTGGAATATAAGAACCTTACCTATGGACAGAATCGCAACGGCTACAGCTGGGCTCGAACTCAGGGCCTTTCGCGAACGCGCTACCACTGCACTATGACAACTTCCACCCGTCAGTATGACGGGCAATGCAAGAAATGGAGGATGTATATTGAAATTCTTTCGAAGCAGGATATACTCGGACCCGCAATCATTCCATTGGTCACTAACGACCTCCAATGTACGTATGCCATGTTTTAAACCAATCAAACTAAGTGTTAATGAATGCAATTTGAATCATTTAGATCTATAAAAATATAAGGAATTTAGTAATGCAATCAAGGGAATTACAGCCCATAAAACTGGAGTGATTGAAAATACAACAAATAATAATACGGGTTGCTCATAGAGCCTCCGTGGTCCAGTGGTCTAGAACGCAACGCTTGCCTTTCACCGATATCACTACTGACACGGGCCATGTGTTTGCTCCCTATCACTGACAAGTGATCAATTGATATGTGAGAAAGCTATCAATCGGTTGCGGGTGTTGGTGGTCTTCTTCTAATATATGTGTGTGTTTTACGTTATTTATTGTCGCTATCGGTTGCCCATATGAGTGACGCCTCCTGAAGAGATTAGTCATTTTAGAGGATAGTGCAATGATAACAGACAGAGACCCATCTGGTTCTTTTACGCGTACGGTGTAATATACTGACACGAGACCTCGGTCTAAAGTCTCTGATAGACTTATGGTCAGACTGGGCTCGATCCCTGGATTCGCAGTCCAACGTGTTAATCACTGGACTACTGACCCGTCTATTCAATAATGCTGTGTGTTTTACGCGTATACATCGTCGCTACCGGTTGCCCATATCAGCGACGCCTCCTGAGGAGATTAGTCATTTTAGATTGTTGGAGGATAGTGCAATGATAACAGACAGCGACCCATTCCAGAGTCTCATCTGGTTCTTTTACGTGCACGGTGTAAATCACCGACACGAGAAATCGGTCTAAAGTCCCATCTGAAAGACTGTTAATTTTATTAGGGTCAGCCAGGGGATCGAACCTGCGATCGCTGGATTACCAGCCCAGTTTGTGTTAACCACTGGACTACAGATCCGCATATGTCAATAATTCTCCAGATTGAGGCCAGTACAAATATCATAGCGAGAAAGATGCTAAACCAACCAAACGCATGTAGTGTCGTTAAACAACACGACACATTAATTCTAGCTTGAGGTGCTTGATTCACGGAATATGTTATTTTTATGTTATGTGTGAAGTTAGCAGTGAGTAGTGTACTGCCAGTGTACTATTTAATGAGTGTTACATATCAAGACCTGTACGTAGATGCGTATTGGTACAGCGTGACTCATGTACTGACCCTATACATGTTGGTGTTTGTAGCCTAATCTATGGCCGGCTGAGCATGCAAATAATATTATACATCAAACATTTCATCAACGAATATGAGATGTGAGACAGTATAGAGTGACTCCTGTACTGACCCTGTACATTTTGGTACTTGTAGCCTAATCTATGACATGGCTGAGCATAGCCTGGGTTCCAGTCTGTCGATTTTTAACTTCTAGCCAAATGACAGATATGTTCAGAAACTCAATACGGCCCAATAAATAGTCTCGGTGTTAAAATATATTTATTTGACTGACCAGGCAAAATATATCGACGCCTGTTCCCAGGCTAGGCTGAGCATTCAAATCGTATTACTACAGCATACATATTAATCACCTATACAGTATAGAGTGACTCCTGTACTGACCCTATATATGTTGATGTGTGTAGCCTAATCTATGACCGGCTGAGTATGCAAATAATATTATACATCAAACATTTCATCAACGAATATGAGATGTGGGAAAGTATAGAGTGACTCGTGTACTGACTCTATACATGTTGATGCTTGTAGCCTAATCTATGGCCGGGATGAGCATACAAATAATATTATACATCAAACATATTCACACATCAACGAATATGAGATGTGGGACAGTATAGAGTGACTCCTGTACTGACTCTATATATTTTGATGCTTGTAGCCTAATCTATGGCCAAGCTGAGCATTCAAATAGTATTACTAACTCACACTACTTAATCAACATAGTTCATAATATACGAGTGTTAGCTAAACGGCTTAGTATGCTCGCCCACATGGTTCGCCGGCGGCGAGTGTAAATAAGCTCAATCATCATCATCATCATCATCATCATCATCATCATCATCATCATCATCATCATTATCAAGACCCGTTTATTCGGGATATTCCAGTATTACTTAGTAAACGGCACGTCAATCAACCAATCAAACCTGACGAACTAATCGTATGAATGTAGCCGGCTATATTTACGATTGTCGGTGAAGTGATGAAAGCAAATAATCGTATATCTTATCAATCACTTATAATGCCAAATGTCTCTCCATGTGTTTGGGATTGTATAGTGTATTTTACGCAGATAAAATGGGCGTTACATTCGATGTTATTACATGACGATGATGCTGTCAGCGTATGCTATACGAAACACACCTACACATTCAAGCTAGAATGATATATTTGACAAGTCCTTAACTCTTTCAGCACCGAATAAATTCAGAGCATGTGCAAACAACATAGATCCAGATCAGCCGCGGCGTAACGCCGCGTCTGATCAGGATCTATGTTGTTTGCTATTCGGACAGGTGCTTCGGCATGTTCTGTTCTGTGCGATCGGGTTATCTACTTTTATACAAAGTCGCTTGTATGCGACATTGGCGGTGAAAGAGTTAAACCAACAACAGAGACACCTTGCATGATACAATGGCTACGCATCAAGACTGTCCCAGTCATTTAATGAGAGATCACTGCCAAACCTGTGTTAATCAGTCAGCCTAGTGGCTTCTTAACACGGATGGCTGCTTAGATATCAAGTATGTAATAAAATAACATAATTAGTAAGAAATTGGCTGTTTAATGCAGGTTGGCTGCTTAATAGAGCTGACCACTAATACAGCCATGACTATAAATAGAAATATAAGGTCCTATACAACTACTACTTTTATTAACAGACGGATCTGTAGTTCAGTGGTAACACGCTGGGCTGGTAATCCAGGGATCGCAGGTTCGACACCCCGTCTGACCCTAATAAAATTAATAGTCTTTCAGGTGGGACTTTAAACCGAGGTCTCGTGTCGGTGCTGTACACCGTGCACGTAAAAGAAACAGAGGAGACTCTGGAATGGGTCTCTGTTTGTATCACTGCACTAACCTCCAAAAATCTAAAATGACTAATCTCTTCAGGAGGCGTCGCATATATGGGCAACCGGTAGCCATATCGTCATAAATTAACGTAAAGCACACAATACTTTTATTAAAGTCAGGTTACATATTACAGTAATACCAGGCCAAACTCGCATTAAAGTTTTATAAGCACATTGTGTTGCACTAAGAATCAGAGCCACTTTAGGGGCCTAGATACATACATGTGTACAATATAATCAGAATCATTTTAGGGGCCTAGATACATACATGTGTACACCATCAGAATCATTTTAGGGGCCTCGATACATACATATGTACAACATAATCAGTGTTTTACGTTTATTGATCGTCGCTACTGGTTGCCCATATGAGCGACGCCTCCTGAAGAGATTAAGTCATTTTAGATATTTGGAGGATAGTGCAATGATACCGACAGAGACCCATTCCAGAGTCTCCTCTGGTTCATTTACGTGCACGGTATACATCACAGAGACGAGACCTCGGTTTAGCGTCCTATCTGAACGACTGTTAATTATTTAGGGTCAGACCGGGGATTGGACCTGCGATCCCTGGATTACCAGTCCAACGTGTTACCACTGGACTACAGATCCGTCTGTAACATAATCAGAATAATTTTAGGGGTCTATATACATACATACATACATACATACATACATACATACATACATACATACATACATGTGTACAACATCATAATCATTTTAGGAGCCTATATACATACATGTGTACAACAGAATCATGTTATGGGCCTATATACATACATGTGTACAACAGAATCATGTTATGGGCCTATATACATACATGTGTACAACAGAATCATGTTATGGGCCTATATACATACATGTGTACAACAGAATCAGAATCATGTTATGGGCCTAGATACATACATGTGTACAACAGAATCATGTTATGGGCCTATATACATACATGTGTACAACAGAATCAGAATCATGTTATGGGCCTAGATACATATGTGTACAACAGAATCAGAATCATGTTATGGGCCTAAATACATACATGTATGCCCGACTTCACCATATTATTTTCGAAAACAGAACATTAAACGATCGACATGTCGATTTTCTATTATTTGTTGCAAGATTTATGACTGCATCTGGCAAGTATAGCTAGTTTACTTGCCAAATTATTCAAGTTATTATAAGTTTTGGTGCCAAGTTTAGCAATATAACACTGAAAGTTATTAACAACATATCTGTTTGAAAGTGCATCAGTACAGACACGTATAGCATACGCAGTCTCACATATACCATTATTTGAGAGCAAACACAATTGTTTGTGGAAGTCGTGATAGCGCTGTGCTAGAGCGTTCGCTTCAGGTGCGAAAGGCCCGGAGTTCGAGCCCCGCTGGAGCTGTTACGATTGTGCTCTTATGCAAGGCGTTTAAATTCCGCAGTGCCTCTTCTCTCCCTCATGGTGATGGATTGCATCAGGAATGAGGTCTCGAGAGTGAGTAATATAAGTTGATAAGTTGTATCTTGATAAATCGAGCTAAAATAAGTTTTGCAAATAAAAGTGTATTAGAACACTAAGCGTATTACATATGTTAATAATTTATACCACGAGTGACAGGAGCGTAGCTGGGACCTAAATAGTGTATATGGGCTAAATAAATAGTGTATATGGGCTAAATAGTATATATGGGCTAAATAAATAGTGTATATGGGCTAAATAAATAGTGTATATGGGCTAAATAGTGTATATGGGCTAAATAAATAGTGTATATGGGCTAAATAGTGTATATGGGCTAAATAAATAGTGTATATGGGCTAAATAGTGTATATGGGCTAAATAAATAGTGTATATGGCTAAATAGTGTATATGGGCTAAATAAATAGTGTATATGGGCTGAATAGTGTATATGGGCTAAATAAATAGTGTATATGGGCTAAATAGTATATATAGGCTAAATAAATAGTGTATATGGGCTAAATAAATAGTGTATATGGGCTAAATAGTATATATGGGCTAAATAAATAGTGTATATGGGCTAAATAGTATATATGGGTTAAATAAATAGTGTATATGGGCTAAATAGTGTATATGGGCTAAATAGTGTATATGGGGTAAATAGTGGCTAAATAGTGTATATGGGCTAAATAAATAGTGTATATGGGCTAAATAAATAGTGTATATGGGCTAAATAGTGTATATGGGCTAAATAAATAGTGTATATGGGCTAAATAGTGTGTATGGGCTAAATAAATAGTGTATATGGGCTAAATAGTATATATGGGCTAAATAAATAGTGTATATGGGCTAAATAAATAGTGTATATGGGCTAAATAAATAGTGTATATGGGCTAAATAAATAGTGTATATGGGCTAAATAGTATATATGGGCTAAATAAATAGTGTATATGGGCTAAATAGTGTATATGGGCTAAATAAATAGTGTATATGGGCTAAATAGTGTATATGGGCTAAATAGTGGCTAAATAGTGTATATGGGCTAAATAAATAGTGTATATTGGCTAAATAAATAGTGTATATGGGCTAAATAAATAGTGTATATGGGCTAAATAAATAGTGTATATGGGCTAATAAATAGTGTATATGGGTAAATAAATAGTGTATATGGGCTAAATCAATAGTGTATATGGGCTAAATAAATAATGTATATGGGCTAAATAAATAGTGTATATGGGCTAAATAAATAATGTATATGGGCTAAATAAATAGTGTATATGGGTAAATAAATAGTGTATATGGGTAAATAAATAGTGTATATGAACTAAATAAATAATGTATATGGGCTAAATAAATAATGTATATGGGCTAAATAAATAGTGTATATGGGTAAATAAATAGTGTATATGGGCTAAATAAATAATGTATATGGGCTAAATAAATAGTGTATATGGGTAAATAAATAGTGTATATGGGCTAAATAAATAGTGTATATGGGTAAATAAATAGTGTATATGGGCTAAATAAATAGTGTATATGGGTAAATAAATAGTGTATATGGGCTAAATAAATAGTGTATATGGGCTAAATAAATAGTGTATATGGGCTAAATAAATAATGTATATGGGCTAAATAAATAGTGTATATGGGCTAAATAAATAGTTTATATGGGTAAATAAATAGTGTATATGGGCTAAATAAATAGTGTATATGGGCTAAATAGTATATATGGGCTAAATAAATAGTGTATATGGGCTAAATAAACAGTGAATATGGGCTAAATAAATAGTGTATATGGGCTAAATAAATAGTCATTTATAGACACTACATACATACACACACACATAACTAGACACTTATCATTTTACATATAACTGGCTCCGCTTATGTCGCTTTTCCTTAAGTCGAACATTTGTTATATCGAATTTATTTTTTGGTCCCTTCAGTATATATGTGCAGTATTTAACACTCGTTATGTCAAAATGCCACTTTTTTGCCGAAGTGCCACTTGCATTTGGCAAATTTGCCTGATCAAAGACAGACCACCATGCCTGTGCCAACAAGCAATGCATAATTTCAAGTTCTGTGCGTTACGTTAGTATAGCTCAGAACGTATGTCTTAACAATACTTGGCACACAATTGTGGATGCGAATTATTGGCGCATATAAAGATGATCACATGACTGTGAGTGCGTGCTTGGTCATGTGGTATGGTTTGATTGATCGTCAGTTCTATGCTAGGTTTAGATTGTTTCGCAAGCAATTTCGCTATTCAAATTCGAATTGTTTCGAGATTGAGATCTATGAACGGGTTTCCATATTGATTTAAATGTTAAAATGGCTCATCTTAACAATTATGATTCAATTAACATATTTAGGCAAACTTAAAATCGTCAATAATTAGTTCGTTCTTTGAAGCTCAGGAAAATGTTAACCAAGTGTTACCCGCAATGTAATGACAACTGTATGTAAAATAATGAGTGCCTTGTGGTAATATTTCAAACAGTTGATGTCCAGTCAGCACATCCACGCTGCAACATACTAGTACATGTATATACAACCGCTATATCCTGTATTGAAGAAACGGACGGATCTGTAGTCCAGTGGTTAACACGGACTGGTAATCCAGGGATCGCAGGTTCGATCCCCCGTCTGACCCTAATACAATTAACAGTCTTTCAGATGGGACTTAAAACCGAGGTGTTTTACACCGTGCACGTAAACTAACCAGAGGAGATTCTGCAATGGGTCTCTGTCTGTATCACTGCACTATCCTCCAAAATCTAAAATGACTAATCTCTTCAGGAGGCGTCGCTGATATGGGCAACCGGTAGCGACGATAAATAAACGTAACACACGCGTAAATATCACTTTTCGCATGTTTTGATTTTGCGTCTACGAAAAATAACCTGGATACTTGTATGCAGTGCAGTTCTTTTTTCCAGGAACATAGATTTTTAATAAGTGTACATGTAACAATAAATGTACGGCTATAGTTGTTTAGTGACATATTGTAAGTGTTTGTGTTATACGTTTATCTAACGTTGCTACCGGTTGCTCATATGAGCGACGCCTCCTGAAGAGATTAGTCATTTTAGCTTGTTGGAGGATTGTGCAATGACACATTCCAGAGTCTCCTCTGGTTCTTTTACGTGCACGGTGTATAGCACGGACACGAGACCTCGTTTTAAATTCCCATCAGAAATACTGTTAATAGTATTATGGTCAGATGGGGAATCGAACCTGCGATCATTGGATTCGCAGTCAAACGTGTTAGCCACTGGATACTGACCCGTCTGCTATATTGTGAGTCCATCATTCATTTGGCTATATTTCCGTCATATATTAAAGCGGTAGCTCTAAGAAAATTTCCGGACACATTGGGATACAGCCACCGGAGAATGCCGAATGCAGTCGTATATATGTACAATATATATAAATATATTACTTTTATTTATCGTCAATAAACAGTGTTTTTTGTGGATTAAAAGTATGATTTCATATAACGGTCATCCATGCTCCTGACTTGACGGGTTTTTTGGGTCATCGGAGTCAGTACTAAACGTGAGAATGTCGTTTAGAGATAAATTATCGAAGAATAGTCTATTTAATTATGACGTTTGTTTATTAGTTGAAATACTCAGTATTTGAGGCAAATATTTGATAAACAATTATACCATATAATAGGAAAATACATTCTGTAGAAATGTGTGTGTTCACTGATGTAGTGTCGCTTTAAAGTTTTCAAAGTTAATTAATTGGGTTGGATTTCTTTACGTAAACAACCAATAAAATTACATGGTAATAACATGGTAACAGTGGTTAGCGCGCTCGCTTCTCACCATTGTAATCCGGATTCGATCCTCGGACCGGGAAGTATGTGAGATGGTGCGGTGGTCGCCAGATCGGACATGTGTGTACTCTGGGTACTCCGGTTTCATCCCACACGAATGACCACATATACGCTTTCATCCGCTCCAACGAGAGTGATTTATATAAGTTGCTAAAACTTGTTTCGCAATCGTTGTAGAATAAATAAAGTTTAAAATTAAACTTAGAAAGTGTGAGTCATTTGGAGTATGAATAAGACTGTAATAATATTATACGTGTTGTAGTATGAGTACAATTTTACTGATAATTGAATAACCTCAAATAACTCGACACTAGTTTGTACAAATTTATTTTAGCTCGATTGCGAAACAAGTTCTTTCAACGTATAGTAATCACTCTCGAGAACTCACTCCTGATGGAATACATCGCCATGAAGGAGAGAGAAAGGGCAATGTGAAATTTAAATGCATTGCCTAAGGGTACACTCGTAATGGCTCCAGCGGGCTCGAAATCCGGACCGTTCACACCTGAAGCGAACGCGCACGTACTGCGCTATCACGACTTCCACAACTCGACACTGAGAATAGATCAAAAACAATACTTGATGCATATAATGACGTTTCCGAAACTATACATAGCTTTACAAAGCGCAGTGGATGCTGGAAAACATAGACGTTAATATTATATACCTCACGTAGAACACGTAGACAAGCCAATCAATTGTAAATGTAGCATACAGTTATGTTGTGTTTACTAAACTACTCTTCATTTAATTGTATAAACAGACCAGTTATATCCGGATTTATAAGGTCAATGTTATACATGTAGATAGTGCCCATACAGATATATATATATATATATATATATATATATATGTGCTTTAGTACTGTTTTACAAATGTATTGGGTATACAGGTACTATTGAAACGGGGTCCACGATGTAACATTTTGCCGACGGCAAATGTACATACCGGTTAGACAATGGACACAACCTATAAAAGGCTTTTGACTAAGTTCCCCCCTCTCGATTTTTACAGAAACTTGACCACTACTGAGCTCGAGACTGGGTTGAAGACTTGCTCTCATCACGAACTCAGCAAGTCGTCCTTGAAGGATGTATATTATCCACCCAGCGTTCTCGACCCACTCTTCTACCTCACTACTGGCGTAATCCAGGGCAGCGATCTCGACCCACTCTTCTACCGTCACTACAGGCGTAACTCAGGGCAGCGTTCTCGATCCACTCTTCTACCGTCACTACTGGCGTAATCCAGGGCAACGTTCTCGACCCATTCTTCTACCGTCACTACAGGCGTAATCCAGGGCAACGTTCTCGACCCACTCTTCTACCGTCACTACAGCGTAATCCAGGGCAACGTTCTCGACCCATTCTTCTACCTCACTACTGGCGTAATCCAGGGCAGCGTTCTCGACCAACTCTTCTACCGTCACTACAGGCGTACCTCAGGGCAGCGTTCTCGACCCATTCTTCTACCGTCACTACAGGCGTACCCAGGCACGTTCAGGGCAGCGTTCTCGATCCACTCTTCTACCGTCACTACAGGCGTATCTCAGGGCAGCGTTCTCGACCCATTCTTCTACCGTCACTACTGGCGTAATCCAGGGCACGTTCTCGACCCCTCTTCACCGTCACTACAGGCGTCCAGGGCAGTTCTCGATCCACTCTTCTACCGTCACTACAGGCGTACTCAGGGCAGTTCTCGACCATTCTTCTACCGTCACTACAGGCGTAATCCAGGGCAACGTTCTCGACCCACTCTTCTACCGTCACTACAGGCGTACTCAGGGCAGCGTTCTCGATCCACTCTTCTACCGTCACTACAGGCGTACCTCAGGGCAGCGTTCTCGACCCACTCTTCTACCGTCACTACTGGCGTAATCCAGGGCAACGTTCTCGACCCACTCTTCTACCGTCACTACAGGCGTAACCCAGGGCAGCGTTCTCGACCCACTCTTCTACCGTCACTACAGGCGTAATCCAGGGCAACGTTCTCGACCCACTCTTCTACCGTCACTACAGGCGTAATCCAGGGCAACGTTCTCGACCCACTCTTCTACCGTCACTACAGGCGTACCTCAGGGCAGCGTTCTCGATCCACTCTTCTACCGTCACTACTGGCGTAATCAGGGCAGCGTTCTCGACCCATTCTTCTACCGTCACTACAGGCGTAATCCAGGGCAGCGTTCTCGACCCACTCTTCTACCGTCACTACAGGCGTACCTCAGGGCAGCGTTCTCGATCCACTCTTCTACCGTCACTACAGGCGTACCTCAGGGCAGCGTTCTCGACCCATTCTTCTACCGTCACTACTGGCGTAATCCAGGGCAACGTTCTCGACCCACTCTTCTACCGTCACTACAGGCGTACCTCAGGGCAGCGTTCTCGACCCATTCTTCTACCGTCACTACAGGCGTAATCCAGGGCAACGTTCTCGACCCACTCTTCTACCGTCACTACAGGCGTAATCCAGGGCAACGTTCTCGACCCACTCTTCTACCGTCACTACAGGCGTACCTCAGGGCAGCGTTCTCGATCCACTCTTCTACCGTCACTACTGGCGTAATCCAGGGCAGCGTTCTCGACCCACTCTTCTACCGTCACTACAGGCGTACCACAGGGCAGCGTTCTCGACCCATTCTTCTACCGTCACTACAGGCGTAATGCAGGGCAACGTTCTCGACCCACTCTTCTAACGTCACTACAGGCGTAATCCAGGGCAACGTTCTCGACCCACTCTTCTACCGTCACTACAGGCGTACCTCAGGGCAGCGTTCTCGATCCACTCTTCTACCGTCACTACTGGCGTAATCCAGGGCAGCGTTCTCGATCCACTCTTCTACCGTCACTACAGGCGTACCTCAGGGCAGCGTTCTCGACCCACTCTTCTACCGTCACTACAGGCGTACCACAGGGCAGCGTTCTCGACCCACTCTTCTACCGTCACTACAGGCGTAATCCAGGGCAACGTTCTCGACCCACTCTTCTAACGTCACTACAGGCGTAATCCAGGGCAACGTTCTCGACCCACTCTTCTACCGTCACTACAGGCGTAATCCAGGGCAACGTTCTCGACCCACTCTTCTACTGTCACTACAGGCGTACCTCAGGGCAGCGTTCTCGATCCACTCTTCTACCGTCACTACAGGCGTACCTCAGGGCAACGTTCTCGACCCACTCTTCTACCGTCACTTCAGGCGTATCTCAGGGCAGCGTTCTCGACCCATTCTTCTACCGTCACTACTGGCGTAATCCAGGGCAGCGTTCTCGACCCACTCTTCGACCGTCACTACTGGCGTAATCCAGGGCAACGTTCTCGACCCATTCTTCTACCGTCACTACTGGCGTAATCCAGGGCAGCGTTCTCGACCCACCCTGTCGACCGTCACTACTGGCGTAATCCAGGGCAACGTTCTCGACCCATTCTTCTACCGTCACTACAGGCGTAATCCAGGGCAACGTTCTCGACCCACTCTTCTACCGTCACTACAGCGTAATCCAGGGCAACGTTCTCGACCCACTCTTCTACCTCACTACTGGCGTAATCCAGGGCAGCGTTCTCGACCAACTCTTCTACCGTCACTACAGGCGTATCTCAGGGCAGCGTTCTCGACCCATTCTTCTACCGTCACTACAGGCGTACCTCAGGGCAGCGTTCTCGATCCACTCTTCTACCGTCACTACAGGCGTATCTCAGGGCAGCGTTCTCGACCCATTCTTCTACCGTCACTACTGGCGTAATCCAGGGCAGCGTTCTCGACCCACTCTTCTACCGTCACTACAGGCGTACCACAGGGCAGCGTTCTCGACCCACTCTTCTACCGTCACTACAGGCGTACCCCAGGGCAACGTTCTCGACCCACTCTTCTACCGTCACTACAGGCGTAATCCAGGGCAACGTTCTCGACCCACTCTTCTACCGTCACTACAGGCGTACCTCAGGGCAGCGTTCTCGATCCACTCTTCTACCGTCACTACTGGCGTACCTCAGGGCAGCGTTCTCGACCCATTCTTCTACCGTCACTACTGGCGTAATCCAGGGCAGCGTTCTCGACCCACTCTTCTACCGTCACTACAGGCGTACCACAGGGCAGCGTTCTCGATCCACTCTTCTACCGTCACTACAGGCGTACCTCAGGGCAGCGTTCTCGACCCACTCTTCTACCGTCACTACAGGCGTACCACAGGGCAGCGTTCTCGACCCATTCTTCTACCGTCACTACAGGCGTAATCCAGGGCAACGTTCTCGACCCACTCTTCTACCGTCACTACAGGCGTAATCCAGGGCAACGTTCTCGACCCACTCTTCTACCGTCACTACAGGCGTAATCCAGGGCAACGTTCTCGACCCACTCTTCTACCGTCACTACAGGCGTACCTCAGGGCAGCGTTCTCGATCCACTCTTCTACCGTCACTACAGGCGTACCTCAGGGCAACGTTCTCGACCCACTCTTCTACCGTCACTTCAGGCGTACCTCAGGGCAACGTTCTCGACCCACTCTTCTACCGTCACTACAGGCGTACCTCAGGGCAGCGTTCTCGACCCATTCTTCTACCGTCACTACTGGCGTAATCCAGGGCAACGTTCTCGACCCACTCTTCTACCGTCACTTCAGGCGTACCTCAGGGCAACGTTCTCGATCCATTCTTCTACCGTCACTACAGGCGTACCTCAGGGCAGCGTTCTCGACCCGCTCTTCTATTCTTGACCTATACCAATGATATACCATCAAGGTTAAATCCATCACTTGCATGTTTTTCATGATGATTGAATTCGTCCACGGGAAGATGACGTCAGTTCCAAGAAGATACCGGCTTACTAGTATTCACTCATGGGTACATGGCTGGCAGAAGACATGACTGACCTTCAGTCCAGATAGATGCGACGTCTTCACCAAGAGGCAACTAATCCATAACACCTACTGCATTCACGGAACCCCACTAACGACACGAGAGCATGAACGTATCTCGGAGTAACCATCTCAAACAATATATTCTGGACAAATCACATTACTAATGTGACCATAATGGCAAACTGTACAATGTCCTTTATCCAAAGAAACATACGATCAAGCAATGCGATTGCCAATGCATATGCGTTCAAGACATATGTTCGTCCAGATGTAGAATACGCCTCAGCTGCCTGGTCCTTTCATCGTCACATGACCAACTAGAAATGATCAATGAAGGGCTGTTGCGTTTGTATTGAACGAATACGCCCGAACCAGCAGTGTTAGCGATATGCTCCATGACTTGAGCTAGGCCATCTTACAGCATCGGCGGAACTTCGAACGCCCAGACATGCTCTACGGGATAAGGGACAACTTGGTGGAACTCTAGGATAAATCATTGTGAAATTTCAGATCCGGTGCGAATGGTCCGGAGTTCGAGCCCCACTGGAGCCGTTACGATTGTGCCCTTAGGCAAGGCATTTAAATTCCACATTGCCTCTTCTCTCTCCCTCTTGGCGATGGATTCCATCAGGAATGAGGTCTCGAGAGTGATTTATGTAAGTTGAAATAACTTGTTTCGCAATCGAGCTAAAATAAATTTGTATAAACTAATTTTCAGAACCACCCGAGGGCATAATCAACGTTACATTTAGATAATAGAAATAACCATATATCAGAAGAGCAATTCCCGATAAACATCGTACAATGAAACAGCCTGTATCAAGCTACTGGACAATCGATCCAGGTAAACTAACAACCCCACTCAATATGAAAGGCTCTTCTATCCAGTGTTCATAGGTCTGTGAAGTTGGCTTGCAGGTGATAGTTGGTTATTCGGAAGTTTATTCGCGAACACACATTTAGAAGTTTATTCAGAACTTCATTCGGAACTTTATGCTCGGATATATATAGACAGTTTATTCAGAAGTTTATTCAGAAGTTTATTCAGAAGTTTATTCGTGAATACATCTAGAGGTTTATTCAGAAGGTTATGCAGGGGTTTATTCTCGAATACACATTTAGAAGTTTATTCTCGAATAAACATTTAGAAGTTTATTCTCGAATACACATTTAGAAGTTTATTCAGAGGTCGAATTCCAAAGTCCTGACTGCTACGTGTGCAAATCAAGTTTAACATAACATATTGCATGAGTGACAGCGTGAGGACATCACTAGATAACATTGATAGAGTGAGACAATCACTAGATACCATTGATAGAGTGAGGACATCACAAGATACCATTGATAGAGTGAGACAATCACTAGATACTATTGATAGAGTGAGGACATCACTAGATACCATTGATAGAGTGAGACAATCACTAGATCTATACCATTGATAGAGTGAGGACATCACTAGATACCATTGATAGAGTGAGGACATCACTAGATACAATTGATAGAGTGAGACAATCACTAGATACCATTGATAGAGTGAGGACATCACTAGATACCATTGATAGAGTGAGAAAATCACTAGATACCATTGATATAGTGAGAAAATCACTAGATACCATTGATAGAGTGAGACAATCACTAGATACCATTGATAGAATGAGGACATAACTAGATACCATTGATAGAGTGAGACAATCACTAGATACCATTGATAGAGTGAGACAATCACTAGATACCATTGATAGAGTGAGACAATCACTAGATACCATTGATAGAGTGAGACAATCACTAGATATCATTGATATAGTGAGACAATCACTAGATACCATTGATAGAGTGAGGACATCACTAGATACCATTGATAGAGTGAGACAATCACTAGATACTATTGATAGAGTGAGGATATCATTAGATACCATTGATAGAGTGAGACAATCACTAGATACCATTGATAGAGTGAGACAATCACTAGATACTATTGATAGAGTGGGGAAATCACTAGATACTATTGATAGAGTGAGGATATCGCTAGATACCATTGATGGAGTGAGACAATCACTAGATACCATTGATAGAGTGAGACAATCACTAGATACCATTAATAGAGTGAGGACATCACTAGATGCTATTAATAAAGTGAGGATATCACTAGATATCATTGATAGAGTGAGGACATCACTAGATACTCTTGATAGAATGAGGACATCACTAGATACTATTGATAGAGTGAGACAATCACTAGATACTATTGATAGAGTGAGGCAATCACTAGATACTATTGATAGAATGAGGACATCACTAGATACTATTGATAGAGTTCGACAATCACTAGATACTATTGATAGAATGAGGACATCACTAGATACTATTGATAGAGTGAGGCAATCACTAGATACCATTGATAGAGTGAGACAATCACTAGATACTATTGATAGAGTGAGGACATCACTAGATACTATTGATAGAGTGAGGACACCACTAGATACCATTGATAGAGTGAGGACATCACTAGATATTATTGATAGAGTGAGACAATCACTAGATACCATTGATAGAGTGAGGAGATCACTAGATACCATTGATAGAGTGAGGATATCACTAGATATTATTGATAGAGTGAGACAATCACTAGATACCATTGATAGAGTGAGACAATCACTAGATCTATACCATTGATAGAGTGAGGACATCACTAGATACCATTGATAGAGTGAGGACATCACTAGATACCATTGATAGAGTGAGACAATCACTAGATACCATTGATAGAGTGAGGACATCACTATATACCATTGATAGAGTGAGAAAATCACTATATACCATTGATAGAGTGAGAAAATCACTAGATACCATTGATAGAATGAGGACATCACTAGATACCATTGATAGAGTGAGACAATCACTAGATATCATTGATAGAGTGAGACAATCACTAGATACCATTGATAGAGTGAGACAATCACTAGATACCATTGCTAGAGTGAGACAATCACTAGATATCATTGATAGAGTGAGACAATCACTAGATACCATTGATAGAGTGAGGACATCACTAGATACCATTGATAGAGTGAGACAATAACTAGATACTATTGATAGAGTGAGGATATCACTAGATACCATTGATAGAGTGAGACAATCACTAGATATCATTGATAGAGTGAGACAATCACTAGATACCATTAATAGAGGGAGGACATCACTAGATGCTATTGATAAAGTGAGGATATCACTAGATACCATTGATAGAGTGAGGACATCACTAGATACTCTTGATAGAATGAGGACATCACTAGATACTATTGATAGAGTGAGACAATCACTAGATACCATTGATAGAGTGAGGAGACCACTAGATACCATAGATAGAGTGAGGATATCACTAGATATTATTGATAGAGTGAGACAATCACTAGATACCATTGATAGAGTGAGGACATCACTAGATACAATTGATAGAGTGAGACAATCACTAGATATCATTGATAGAGTGAGGACATCACTAGATACCATTGATAGAGTGAGAAAATCACTAGATACCATTGATATAGTGAGAAAATCACTAGATACCATTGATAGAGTGAGACAATCACTAGATACCATTGATAGAATGAGGACATAACTAGATACCATTGATAGAGTGAGACAATCACTAGATACCATTGATAGAGTGAGACAATCACTAGATACCATTGATAGAGTGAGACAATCACTAGATACCATTGATAGAGTGAGACAATCACTAGATATCATTGATATAGTGAGACAATCACTAGATACCATTGATAGAGTGAGGACATCACTAGATACCATTGATAGAGTGAGACAATCACTAGATACTATTGATAGAGTGAGGATATCATTAGATACCATTGATAGAGTGAGACAATCACTAGATACCATTGATAGAGTGAGACAATCACTAGATACTATTGATATAGTGGGGAAATCACTAGATACCATTGATAGAGTGAGGATATCGCTAGATACCATTGATGGAGTGAGACAATCACTAGATACCATTGATAGAGTGAGACAATCGCTAGATACCATTAATAGAGTGAGGACATCACTAGATGCTATTGATAAAGTGAGGATATCACTAGATACCATTGATAGAGTGAGGACATCACTAGATACTATTGATAGAATGAGGACATCACTAGATACTATTGATAGAGTGAGGCAATCACTAGATACCATTGATAGAGTGAGACAATCACTAGATCCTATTGATAGAGTGAGGACATCACTAGATACTATTGATAGAGTGAGGACACCAGTAGATACCATTGATAGAGTGAGGACATCACTAGATATTATTGATAGACAGAGACAATCACTAGATACCATTGATAGAGTGAGGAGATCACTAGATACCATTGATAGAGTGAGGATATCACTAGATATTATTGATAGAGTGAGACAATCACTAGATACCATTGATATAGTGAGACAATCACTAGATACCATTGATAGAGTGAGACACTCACTAGATACCATTGATTGAGTGAGACACTCACTAGATACCATTGATAGAGTGAGACAATCACTAGATACCATTGATAGAGTAAGGACATCACTAGATACCATTGATAGAGTAAGGACATCACTAGATACCATTGATAGAGTGAGACAATCACTAGATCTATACCATTGATAGAGAGAGGACATCACTAGATACCATTGATAGAGTGAGGACATCACTAGATACCATTGATAGAGTGAGATAATCACTAGATACCATTGATAGAGTGAGACAATCACTAGATACCATTGATAGAGTGAGACAATCACTAGATACCATTGACAGAATGAGGACATCACTAGATACCATTGATAGAGTGAGACAATCACTAGATACTATTGATAGAATGAGGACATCACTAGATACCATTGATAGAGTGAGGACATCACTAGATACCATTGATAGAGTGAGACAATCACTAGATATCATTGATAGAGTGAGACAATCACTAGATACCGTTAATAGAGTGAGACAATCACTATATACCATTGATAGAGTGAGACAATCACTAGATATCATTGATAGAGTGAGACAATCACTAGATACCATTGATAGAGTGAGGACATCACTAGATACCATTGATAGAGTGAGACAATCACTAGATACTATTGATAGAGTGAGGATATCACTAGATACCATTGATATAGTGAGACAATCACTAGATATCATTGATAGAGTGAGACAATCACTAGATACCATTAATAGAGTGAGGACATCACTAGATGCTATTGATAAAGTGAGGATATCACTAGATACCATTGATAGAGTGAGGACATCACTAGATACTATTGATAGAATGAGACAATCACTAGATACTATTGATAGAGTGAGGCAATCACTAGATACTATTGATAGAATGAGGACATCACTAGATACTATTGATAGAGTTCGACAATCACTAGATACTATTGATAGAATGAGGACATCACTAGATACTATTGATAGAGTGAGACAATCACTAGATACATTGATAGAGTGAGACATCACTAGATACTATTGAAGAGTGAGACACACTAGATACATTGATAAGTGAGGATCACTAGATAATTGATAGAGTGAGACAATCACTAGATACATTGATAGAGTGAGGAACCACTAGATACCATGATAAGTGAGGAATCACAGAATTATTGATAGAGTGAGACAATCACTAGATACCATTGATAGAGTGAGACAATCACTAGATACTATTGATAGAGTGAGACAATCACTAGATACTATTGATAGAGTGAGGCAATCACTAGATACCATTGATAGAGTGAGACAATCACTAGATACTATTGATAGAGTGAGGACACCACTAGATACCATTGATAGAGTGAGGACATCACTAGATATTATTGATAGAGTGAGACAATCACTAGATACCATTGATAGAGTGAGGAGACCACTAAATACCATTGATAGAGTGAGGATATCACTAGATATTATTGATAGAGTGAGACAATCACTAGATACCATTGATAGAGTGAGACAATCACTAGATACCATTGATAGAGTGAGACACTCACTAGATACCATTGATTGAGTGAGACAATCACTAGATACCATTGATAGAGTGAGACAATCACTAGATACCATTGGTAGAGTGAGACAATCACTAGATACTATTGATAGAGTGAGACACTCACTAGATACTATTGATAGAGTGAGACACTCACTAGATACCAGTGATAGAGTGAGACAATCACTAGATACAATTGATAGAGTAAGGACATCACTAGATACCATTGATAGAGTGAGGACATCACTAGATACCATTGATAGAGTGGGGACATCAGTATATACTATTGATATAGTGAGACAATCACTAGATACCATTGATAGAGTGAGGACATCACTAGATACTACTGATAGAATGGGGACATCACTAGATACTATTGATAGAGTGAGACAATCACTAGATACCATTGATAGAGTGAGGACATCACTAGATACTATTGATAGAGTGAGGACATCACTAGATACTATTGATAGAATGAGGACATCACTGGATACTATTGATAGAGTGAGAACATCACTAGATACTATTGATAGAGTGAGGACATCACTAGATACTAGTGATATAATGAGGACATCACTAGATACCATTGATAGAATGGGGACCTCACTAGATACTATTGATAGAGTGAGACAATCATTAGATACCATTGATATAGTAAGGACATCACTAGATACTATTGATAGAGTGGGGACATCACTAGATACTATGGATAGAGTGAGAAAATCACTAGATACCATTGATAGAGTGAGACACTCACTAGATACTATGGATAGAGTGTGACAATCACTAGATACTATTGATAGAGTGAGGATATCACTAGATACATTGATAGAGTGAGACATCAATAGATACTATTGATAGAGTGAGGACGATAGAGTGGACAATCACTAGATACATTGATAGAGTGAGAATCACTAGATACATTGATAGAGTGAGACAATCACTAGATAATATTGATAGAGTGAGACACTCACTATATACTATTGATAGAGTGAGACAATCACTAGATACTATTGATAGAGTGAGACAATCAATATATATTATTGATAGAGTGAGGATATCACTAGATACCATTGATATAGTTAGACAATCACTAGATACCATTGAAAGAGTGAGGCAATCACTAGATACTATTGATAGAATGAGGATATCACTAGATACTATTGATAGAGTGAGGACACCACTAGATACCATTGATAGAGTGAAGACATCACTAGATATTATTGATAGAGTGAGACAATCACTAGATACCATTGATAGAGTGAGGAGACCACTAGATACCATTGATAGAGTGAGGATATCACTAGATATTATTGATAGAGTGAGGACACCACTAGATACCATTGATAGAGTGAGACAATCACTAGATACCATTGATAGAGTGAGACAATCACTAGATACTATTGATAGAGTGAGACACTCACTAGATACCATTGATTGAGTGAGACAATCACTAGATACCATTGATAGAGTGAGAAAATCACTAGATACCATTGGTAGAGTGAGACAATCACTAGATACTATTGATAGAGTGAGACACTCACTAGATACTATTGATAGAGTGAGACACTCACTAGATACCATTGATAGAGTGAGACAATCACTAGATACCATTGATAGAGTAAGGACATCACTAGATACCATTGATATAGTTAGACAATCACTAGATACCATTGAAAGAGTGAGGCAATCACTAGATACTATTAATAGAATGAGGATATCACTAGATACTATTGATAGAGTGAGGACACCACTAGATACCATTAAAAACATCACTAGATACTATTGATAGAGTGAGACAATCACTAGATACCATTGATAGAGTGAGACACACTAGATACATTGATAGAGTGAGAATCACTAACAAAAAACACCAAAAAAACACAAATTGATAGAGTAGACATCCTAGATACATTGATAGAGTGGACATCACTAGATACATTGATAGAGTGAGACAATCACTAGATACATGATAAGTGAGACATCACTAGATACTATTGATAGAGTGAGATCACTAGATACATTGATAGAGTGAGACAATCACTAGATACATTGATAAGTAGGACATCACTAGATACCATTGATAGAGTGGACAATCACTAATACTATTGATAAGTGAGGAATCACTAGATACCATTGATAGAGTGAGACAATCATAGATACTATTGATAGAGTGAGACATCACTAGATACTATTGAAGAGTGAGACATCACTAATACTATTGATAGAGTGAGACATCACTAGATACCATTGATAGAGTGAGACAATCACTAGATACATTGATAGAGTAGGACATCACTAGATACCATTGATATAGTTAGACAATCACTAGATACCATTGAAAGAGTGAGGCAATCACTAGATACTATTATAGATGAGGATATCACTAGATACTATTGATAGAGTGAGGACACCACTAGATACCATTAATAGAGTGAGGACATCACTAGATACTATTGATAGAGTGAGACAATCACTAGATACCATTGATAGAGTGAGGACACCACTAGATACCATTGATAGAGTGAGGATATCACTAGATACTATTGATAGAGTGAGACAATCACTAGATACCATTGATGGAGTGAGACACTCACCAGATACCATTGATAGAGTGAGACAATCACTAGATACAATTGATAGAGTGAGACAATCACTAGATACCATTGGTAGAGTGAGACAATCACTAGATACTATTGATAGAGTGAGACACTCACTAGATACTATTGACAGAGTGGGACACTCACTAGATACTATTGATAGAGTGAGACAATCACTAGATACCATTGATAGAGTAAGGAAATCACTAGATACCATTGATAGAGTGAGGCAATCACTAGATACTATTGATAGAGTGAGACAATCACTAGATACCATTGATAGAGTGAGGACATCACTAGATACCATTGATAGAGTGGGGACATCACTAGATACCATTGATAGAGTGAGGACATCACTAGATACTATTGATAGAGTGAGGACATTACTAGCTACTATTGATAGAATGCGGACATCACTAGATACTATTGATAGAGTGAGGACATCACTAGATACTATTGATAGAGTGAGGACATCACTAGATACTATTGATAGAGTGAGGCAATCACTAGATACCATTGATAGAGTGAGACAATCAATATATACTATTGATAGAGTGAGGATATCACTAGATACCATTGATATAGTTAGACAATCACTAGATACCATTGAAAGAGTGAGGCAATCACTAGATACTATTGATAGAATGAGGATATCACTAGGTACTATTGATATAGTGAGAACACCACTAGATACTATTGATAGAGTGAGGATATCACTAGATACTATTGATAGAGTGAGACAATCACTAGATACCATTGATAGAGTGAGGACACCACTAGATACCATTGATAGAGTGAGGATATCACTAGATACTATTGATAGAGTGAGACAATCACTAGATACCATTGATAGAGTGAGACACTCACTAGATACCATTGATAGAGTGAGACAATCACTAGATACCATTGATAGAGTGAGACAATCACTAGATACCATTGGTAGAGTGAGACAATCACTAGATACTATTGATAGAGTGAGACACTCACTAGATACTATTGATAGAGTGGGACACTCACTAGATACCATTGATAGAGTGAGACAATCACCAGATACCATTGATAGAGTAAGGACATCACTAGATACCATTGATAGAGTGAGGCAATCACTAGATACTATTGATAGAGTGAGACAATCACTAGATACCATTGATAGAGTGAGGAAATCACTAGATACCATTGATAGAGTGGGGACATCACTAGATACCATTGATAGAGTGAGGACATCACTAGATACTATTGATAGAGTGAGGAAATTACTAGCTACTATTGATAGAATGCGGACATCACTAGATACTATTGATAGAGTGAGGACATCACTAGATACTATTGATAGAGTGAGGACATCACTAGATACTATTGATAGAGTGAGGCAATCACTAGATACCATTGATAGAGTGAGACAATCACTAGATACCATTGATAGAGTAAGGACATCACTAGATACCATTGATATAGTGGGGACATCACTAGATACTATGGATAGAGTGAGACAATCACTAGATACCATTAATAGAGTAAGACACTCACTAGATACTATTGATAGAGTAAGACAATCGCTAGATACTATTGATAGAGTGAGGATATCACTAGATACCATTGATAGAGTGAGACAATCACTAGATACTATTGATATAGTGAGGACATCACTAGATACTATTGATAGAGTGAGACAATCACTAGATACTATTGATAGAGTGAGACAATCAATAGATACTATTGATAGAGTGAGGATATCACTAGATACCATTGATAGAGTGAGCCAATCACTAGATACTATTGATAGAGTGAGGATATCACTAGATACTATTGATAGAGTGAGACAATCACTAGATACTATTGATAGAGTGAGGCAATCACTAGATACCATTGATAGAGTGAGACAATCACTAGATACTATTGATAGAGTAAGGACATCACTAGATACCATTGATAGAGTGGGGACATCACTAGATATTATGGATAGAGTGAGACACTCACTAGATACTATTGATAGAGTGAGACAATCGCTAGATACTATTGACAGAGTGAGAATATCACTAAATACCATTGATAGAGTGAGACAATCACTAGATACTATTGATAGAGTGAGGACATCGCTAGATATTATTGATAGAGTGAGACAATCACTAGATACCATTGATAGAGTGAGGACATCACTAGATATTATTGATAGAGTGAGACAATCACTAGATACCATTGATAGAGTGAGACACTCACTAGATACCATTGATAGAGTGAGACAATCACTAGATACCATTGATAGAGTGAGACAATCACTAGATACTCTTGATAGAGTGAAACACTCACTAGATACCATTGATAGAGTGAGACAATCACTAGATACCATTGATAGAGTAAGGACATCACTAGATACCATTGATAGAGTGAGGCAATCACTAGATACTATTGATAGAGTGAGACAATCACTAGATACTATTGATAGAGTGAGGACATCACTAGATACCATTGATAGAGTGGGGACATCACTAGATACTATTGATAGAGTGAGAAAAATCACTAGATACCATTGATAGAGTGAGGACATCGCTAGATATTATCGATAGAGTGAGGACATCACTATATACTATTGATAGAATGAGGACATCACTGGATAATATTGATAGAGTGAGGATATCACCAGACACTATTGATAGAGTGAGGACATCATTAAATACTATTGATAGAATGAGGACATCACTAGATACCATTGATAGAGTGGGGACATCACTAGATATTATTGATAGAGTGAGACAATCACTAGATACCATTGATAGAGTGAGGACATCACTAGATACTATTGATAGAGTGAGGCAATCACTAGATACCATTGATAGAGTGAGACAATCACTAGATACCATTGATATTGTAAGGACATCACTAGATACCATTGATAGAGTGAGACAATCACTAGATACCATTGATAGAGTGAGACAATCACTAGATACCATTGATAGAGTGAGACAATCACTAGATACTATTGATAGAGTGAGACATCACTAGATACTATTGATAGAGTGGGACACTCACTAGATACCATTGATAGAGTGAGACAATCACTAGATACCATTGATAGAGTGAGGACATCACTAGATACCATTGATAGAGTGAGGCAATCACTAGATACTATTGATAGAGTGAGACAATCACTAGATACCATTGATAGAGTGAGGAAATCACTAGATACCATTGATAGAGTGAGGACATCACTAGATACCATTGATAGAGTGAGGACATCACTAGATACTATTGATAGAGTGAGGACATTACTAGATACTATTGATAGAATGCGGACATCACTAGATACTATTGATAGAGTGAGGACATCACTAGATACTATTGATAGAGTGAGGACATCACTAGATACTATTGATAGAGTGAGGCAATCACTAGATACCATTGATAGAGTGAGACAATCACTAGATACCATTGATAGAGTAAGGACATCACTAGATACCATTGATATAGTGGGGACATCACTAGATACTATGGATAGAGTGAGACAATCACTAGATACCATTAATAGAGTAAGACACTCACTAGATACTATTGATAGAGTAAGACAATCGCTAGATACTATTGATAGAGTGAGGATATCACTAGATACCATTGATAGAGTGAGACAATCACTAGATACTATTGATATAGTGAGGACATCACTAGATACTATTGATAGAGTGAGACAATCACTAGATACTATTGATAGAGTGAGACAATCAATAGATACTATTGATAGAGTGAGGATATCACTAGATACCATTGATAGAGTGAGCCAATCACTAGATACTATTGATAGAGTGAGGATATCACTAGATACTATTGATAGAGTGAGACAATCACTAGATACTATTGATAGAGTGAGGCAATCACTAGATACCATTGATAGAGTGAGACAATCACTAGATACTATTGATAGAGTAAGGACATCACTAGATACCATTGATAGAGTGGGGACATCACTAGATATTATGGATAGAGTGAGACACTCACTAGATACTATTGATAGAGTGAGACAATCGCTAGATACTATTGACAGAGTGAGAATATCACTAAATACCATTGATAGAGTGAGACAATCACTAGATACTATTGATAGAGTGAGGACATCGCTAGATATTATTGATAGAGTGAGACAATCACTAGATACCATTGATAGAGTGAGGACATCACTAGATATTATTGATAGAGTGAGACAATCACTAGATACCATTGATAGAGTGAGACACTCACTAGATACCATTGATAGAGTGAGACAATCACTAGATACCATTGATAGAGTGAGACAATCACTAGATACTCTTGATAGAGTGAAACACTCACTAGATACCATTGATAGAGTGAGACAATCACTAGATACCATTGATAGAGTAAGGACATCACTAGATACCATTGATAGAGTGAGGCAATCACTAGATACTATTGATAGAGTGAGACAATCACTAGATACTATTGATAGAGTGAGGACATCACTAGATACCATTGATAGAGTGGGGACATCACTAGATACTATTGATAGAGTGAGAAAAATCACTAGATACCATTGATAGAGTGAGGACATCGCTAGATATTATCGATAGAGTGAGGACATCACTATATACTATTGATAGAATGAGGACATCACTGGATAATATTGATAGAGTGAGGATATCACCAGACACTATTGATAGAGTGAGGACATCATTAAATACTATTGATAGAATGAGGACATCACTAGATACCATTGATAGAGTGGGGACATCACTAGATATTATTGATAGAGTGAGACAATCACTAGATACCATTGATAGAGTGAGGACATCACTAGATACTATTGATAGAGTGAGGCAATCACTAGATACCATTGATAGAGTGAGACAATCACTAGATACCATTGATATTGTAAGGACATCACTAGATACCATTGATATAGTGAGACAATCACTAGATACTATTGATAGAGTGGGACACTCAGTAGATATTATTGATATAGTGAATCAATCACTAGATACCATTGATAGAGTTAGTACATCACTAGATACCATTGATAAAGTGAGGCAATCACTAGATACTATTGATAGAGTGAGACAATCACTAAATACCATTGATAGAGTGAGGACATCACTAGATACTATTGATAGAGTGAGGACATCACTAGATACTATTGATAGAGTGAGACACTCACTAGATACTATTGATAGAGTGAGGACATCACTAGATACTATTGATAGAGTGAGACATCACTAGATACCATTGATAGAGTGAGGACATCACTAGATAACTCACTAGATACCATTGATAGAGTGAGGACATCACTAGATACTATTGATAGAGTGAGGACATCACTAGATACTATTGATAGAGTGAGACAATCACTAGATACTATTTATAGAATGAGGACATCACTGGATACTATTGATAGAGTGAGACATCACTAGATACCATTGATAGAGTGAGGACATCACTAGATACTAGTGATAGAATGAGGACATCACTAGATACCATTGATAGAATGGGGACATCACTAGATACTATTGATAGAGTGAGACAATCACTAGATACTATTGATAGAGTGAGGCAATCACTAGATACCATTGATAGAGTGAGACAATCACTAGATACTATTGATAGAGTAAGGAGATCACTAGATAGCATTGATAGAGTGGGGACATCACTAGATATTATGGATAGAGTGAGACACTCACTAGATACTATTGATAGAGTGAGACAATCGCTAGATACTATTGATAGAGTGAGAATATCATTAGATACCCTTGATAGAGTGAGACAATCACTAGATATTATTGATAGAGTGAGACAATCACTAGATACCATTGATAGAGTGAGACACTCACTAGATACCATTGATATAGTGAGACAATCACTAGATACCATTGATAGAGTGAGACAATCACTAGATACTCTTGATAGAGTGAAACACTCACTAGATACCATTGATAGAGTGAGACAATCACTAGATACCATTGATAGAGTAAGTACATCACTAGATACCATTGATAGAGTGAGGCAATCACTAGATACTATTGATAGAGTGAGACAATCACTATATACTATTGATAGAGTGAGGACATCACTAGATACCATTGATAGAGTGGGGACATCACTAGATACTATTGATAGAGTGAGAAAAATCACTAGATACCATTGATAGAGTGAGGACATCGCTAGATATTATTGATAGAGTGAGGACATCACTAGATACTATTGATAGAATGAGGACATCACTGGATAATATTGATAGAGTGAGGATATCACTAGATACTATTGATAGAGTGAGGACATCATTAAATACTATTGATAGAATGAGGACATCACTAGATACCATTGATAGAGTGGGGACATCACTAGATACTATTTATAGAGTGAGGACATCACTAGATATTATTGATAGAGTGAGACACTCACTAGATACCATTAATAGAGTGAGGACATCACTAGATACTATTGATATAGTGGGGACATCACTAGATACTATTGATATAGTGAGACAATCACTAGATACCATTGATAGAGTGAGGTCATCACTAGATACTATTGATAGAGTGAGGACATCACTAGATACTATTGATAGAATGATGACATCACTGGATACTATTGATAGAGTGAAGACATCACTAGATACTATTGATAGAGTGAGGACATCACTAGATACTATGGATAGAGTGAGAAAATCACTAGATACCCTTGATAGAGTGAGACACTCACTAGATACCATTGATATAGTAAGGACATCACTAGATACCATTGATATAGTGGGGACATCACTAGATACTATGGATAGAGTGAGAAAATCACTAGCTACCATTGATAGAGTGAGACACTCACTAGATACTATGGATAGAGTGAGACAATCACTAGATACTATTGATAGAGTGGGGAAATCACTAGATACCATTGATAGAGTGAGGACATCACTAGATACTATTGATAGAGTGAGGACATTACTAGATTCTATTGATAGAATGTGGACATCACTAGATACTATTGATAGAGTGAGGACATCACTAGATACTATTGATAGAGTGAGGACATTACTAGATACTATTGATAGAATGGGGACATCACTAGATACTATTGATAGAGTGAGGACATCACTAGATACTATTGATAGAGTGAGGACATCACTAGATACTACTGATAGAGTGAGACACTCACTAGATACTATAGATATAGTGAGACAATCACTAGATACTATTGATAGAGTGAGACAATCAATATATACTATTGATAGAGTGAGGATATCACTAGATCCCATTGATATAGTTAGACAATCACTAGATACCATTGATAGAGTGAGGCAATCACTAGATACTATTGATAGAGTGAGGATATCACTAGATATTATTGATAGAGTGAGGACACCACTAGATACCATTGATAGAGTGAGACATTCACTAGATACCATTGATAGAGTGAGACATTCACTAGATACCATTGATAGAGTGAGACAATCACTAGATACCATTGATAGAGTGAGACAATCACTAGATACCATTGGTAGAGTGAGACAATCACTAGATACTATTGATAGAGTGAGACATTCACTAGATACTATTGATAGAGTGGGACACTCACTAGATACCATTGATAGAGTGAGTCAATCACTAGATACCATTGATAGAGTAAGGACATCACTAGATACCATTGATAGAGTGAGGCAATCACTAAATACTATTGATAGAGTGAGACAATCACTAGATACCATTGATAGAGTGAGGACATCACTAGATACCATTGATAGAGTGGGGAAATCACTAGATACTATTGATAGAGTGAGGACATTACTAGATTCTATTGATAGAATGCGGACATCACTAGATACTATTGATAGAGTGAGGACATCACTAGATACTATTGATAGAGTGAGGACATCACTAGATACTATTGATAGAGTGAGACACTCACTAGATACTATTGATAGAGTGAGACAATCACTAGATACTATAGATAGAGTGAGACAATCACTAGATACCATTGATAGAGTGAGGACATCGCTAGATATTATTGATAGAGTGAGGACATCACTAGATACTATTGATAGAATGAGGACATCACTGGATAATATTGATAGAGTGAGGATATCACTAGATACTATTGATAGAGTGAGGACATCATTAGATACTATTGATAGAGTGGGGACATCACTAGATACTATTGATAGAGTGAGACAATCACTATATACCATTGATAGAGTGAGGACATCACTAGATACTATTGATAGAGTGAGGCAATAACTAGATACTATTGATAGAGTGAGACAATCACTAGATACCATTGATATAGTAAGGACATCACTAGATACCATTGATAGAGTGAGACAATCACTAGATACTATTGATAGAGTGGGACAATCACTAGATACCATTGATAGAGTGAGACAATCACTAGATACCATTGATAGAGTGAGGACATCACTAGATACCATTGATAGAGTGAGGACATCACTAGATACTATTGTTAGAGTGAGACATCACTAGATACCATTGATAGAGTGAGGACATCACTAGATACCATTGATAGAGTGGGGACATCACTAGATACCATTGATAGAGTGAGGACATCACTAGAGTCTATTGATAGAGTGAGGACATTACTAGATACTATCGATAGAATGCGGACATCACTAGATACTATTGATAGAGAGAGGACATCACTAGATACTATTGATAGAGTGAGGACATCACTAGATACTATTGATAGAGTGAGACACTCACTAGATACTATAGATATAGTGAGACAATCACTAGATACCATTGATAGAGTGAGGCAATCACTAGATACTATTGATAGATTGAGGATATCACTAGATACTATTGATAGAGTGAGGACACCACTAGATACCATTGATAGAGTGAGGACATCACTAGATACTATTGATAGAGTGAGACAATCACTAGATACCATTGATAGAGTGAGACATTCACTAGATACCATTGATAGAGTGAGACAATCACTAGATACCATTGATATAGTAAGGACATCACTAGATACCATTGATAGAGTGGGGACATCACTAGATACTATGGATAGAGTGAGAAAATCACTAGATACCATTGATAGAGTGAGACACTCACTAGATACTATGGATAGAGTGAGACAATCACTAGATACTATTGATAGAGTGGGGCAATCACTAGATACCATTGATAGAGTGAGGACATCACTAGATACTATTGATAGAGTGAGGACATTACTAGATTCTATTAATAGAATGCGGACATCACTAGATACTATTGATAGAGTGAGGACATCACTAGATACTATTGATAGAGTGAGGACATTACTAGATACTATTGATAGAATGCGGACATCACTAGATACTATTGATAGAGTGAGGACATCACTAGATACTACTGATAGAGTGAGACACTCACTAGATACTATAGATAGAGTGAGACAATCACTAGATACTATTGATAGAGTGAGACAATCAATATATACTATTGATAGAGTGAGGATATCACTAGATCCCATTGATATAGTTAGACAATCACTAGATACCATTGATAGAGTGAGGCAATCACTAGATACTATTGATAGAGTGAGGATATCACTAGATATTATTGATAGAGTGAGGACACCACTAGATACCATTGATAGAGTGAGACATTCACTAGATACCATTGATAGAGTGAGACATTCACTAGATACCATTGATAGAGTGAGACAATCACTAGATACCATTGATAGAGTGAGACAATCACTAGATACCATTGGTAGAGTGAGACAATCACTAGATACTATTGATAGAGTGAGACATCACTAGATACTATTGATAGAGTGGGACACTCACTAGATACCATTGATAGAGTGAGTCAATCACTAGATACCATTGATAGAGTAAGGACATCACTAGATACCATTGATAGAGTGAGGCAATCACTAAATACTATTGATAGAGTGAGACAATCACTAGATACCATTGATAGAGTGAGGACATCACTAGATACCATTGATAGAGTGGGGAAATCACTAGATACTATTGATAGAGTGAGGACATTACTAGATTCTATTGATAGAATGCGGACATCACTAGATACTATTGATAGAGTGAGGACATCACTAGATACTATTGATAGAGTGAGGACATCACTAGATACTATTGATAGAGTGAGACACTCACTAGATACTATTGATAGAGTGAGACAATCACTAGATACTATTGATAGAGTGAGACAATCACTAGATACCATTGATAGAGTGAGGACATCGCTAGATATTATTGATAGAGTGAGGACATCACTAGATACTATTGATAGAATGAGGACATCACTGGATAATATTGATAGAGTGAGGATATCACTAGATACTATTGATAGAGTGAGGACATCATTAGATACTATTGATAGAGTGGGGACATCACTAGATACTATTGATAGAGTGAGACAATCACTATATACCATTGATATAGTAAGGACATCACTAGATACCATTGATAGAGTGAGACAATCACTAGATACTATTGATAGAGTGGGACACTCACTAGATACCATTGATAGAGTGAGACAATCACTAGATACCATTGATAGAGTTAGGACATCACTAGATACCATTGATAGAGTGAGGCAATCACTAGATACTATTGATAGAGTGAGACAATCACTAGATACCATTGATAGAGTGAGGACATCACTAGATACCATTGATAGAGTGGGGACATCACTAGATACCATTGATAGAGTGAGGACATCACTAGAGTCTATTGATAGAGTGAGGACATTACTAGATACTATCGATAGAATGCGGACATCACTAGATACTATTGATAGAGAGAGAACATCACTAGATACTATTGATAGAGTGAGGACATCACTAGATACTATTGATAGAGTGAGACACTCACTAGATACTATTGATATAGTGAGACAATCACTAGATACCATTGATAGAGTGAGGACATCACTAGATACTATTGATAGAGTGAGACATCACTAGATACTATTGATAGAGTGAGGACATCACTAGATACCATTGATAGAGTGAGGACATCACTAGATACTATTGATAGAGTGAGACAATCACTAGATACCATTGATAGAGTGAGACATTCACTAGATACCATTGATAGAGTGAGACAATCACTAGATACCATTGATAGAGTGAGACAATCACTAGATACCATTGGTAGAGTGAGACAATCACTAGATACTATTGATAGAGTGAGACACTCACTAGATACTATTGATAGAGTGAGACACTCACTAGATACCATTGATAGAGTGAGACAATCACTAGATACCATTGATAGAGTAAGGACATCACTAGATACCATTGATAGAGTGAGGCAATCACTAGATACTATTGATAGAGTGAGACAATCACTAGATACCATTGATAGAGTGAGGACATCACTAGATACCATTGATAGAGTGAGGACATCACTAGATACTATTGATAGAGTGAGGACATCACTAGATACTATTGATAGAGTGAGGATATCACTAGATACTATTGATAGAGTGAGGCAATCACTAGATACCATTGATAGAGTGAGACAATCACTAGATACTTTTGATAGAGTAAGGACATCACTAGATACCATTGATATAGTGGGGACATCACTAGGTACTATGGATAGAGTGAGACAATCACTAGATACCATTGATAGAGTGAGACACTCACTAGATACTATTGATAGAGTAAGACAATCGCTAGATACTATTGATAGAGTGTGGATTATCACTAGATACCATTGATAGAGTGAGACAATCACTAGATACTATTGATATAGTGAGGACATCACTAGATACTATTGATAGAGTCAGACAATCACTAGATACTATTGATAGAGTGAGACAATCAATAGATACTATTGATAGAGTGAGGATATCACTAGATACCATTGATAGAGTGAGCCAATCACTAGATACTATTGATAGAGTGAGGATATCACTAGATACCATTGATAGAGTGAGGCAATCACTAGATACTATTGATAGAGTGAGACAATAACTAGATACTATTGATAGAGTGAGGATATTACTAAACACTATTGATAGAGTGAGACAATCACTAGATACTATTGATAGAGTGAGACACTCACTAGATACTATTCATAGAGTGAGACAATCACTAGATACAATTGATAGAGTGAGGACATCACTAGATACCATTGATAGAGTGGGGACATCAGTATATACTATTGATAGAGTGAGACAATCACTAGATACCATTGATAGAGTGAGGACATCACTAGATATTATTGATAGAGTGAGACAATCACTAGATACCATTGATAGAATGAGGACACCACTAGATACCATTGATAGAGTGAGGATATCACTAAATAATATTGATAGAGTGAGACAATCACTAGATACCATTGATAGAGTGAGACAATCACTAGATACCATTGATAGAGTGAGTCACTCACTAGATACCATTGATAGAGTGAGACAATCACTAGATACCATTGATAGAGTGAGACAATCACTAAATACACTTGATAGAGTGAATCA
This sequence comes from Archivesica marissinica, assembly GCA_014843695.1. Lineage (NCBI taxonomy): Eukaryota > Metazoa > Mollusca > Bivalvia > Venerida > Vesicomyidae > Archivesica > Archivesica marissinica. The sequence goes on along the minus strand of CM026391.1, from coordinate 60,993,892 downwards.
CTCACTAGATATCATTGATAGAGTGAGTTAATCACTAGATACCATTGATAGAGTAAGGACATCACTAGATACCATTGATAGAGTGAGGCAATCACTAGATACTATTGATAGAATGAGACAATCACTAGATACCATTGATAGAGTAAGGACATCACTAGATACCATTGATAGAGTGAGGCAATCACTATATACTATTGATAGAGTGAGGACATCACTAGAGTCTATTGATAGAGTGAGGACATTACTAGATACTATCGATAGAATGCGGACATCACTAGATACTATTGATAGAGAGAGGACATCACTAGATACTATTGATAGAGTGAGACACTCACTAGATACTATAGATATAGTGAGACAATCACTAGATACCATTGATAGAGTGAGGCAATCACTAGATACTATTGATAGATTGAGGATATCACTAGATACTATTGATAGAGTGAGGACACCACTAGATACCATTGATAGAGTGAGGACATCACTAGATACTATTGATAGAGTGAGACAATCACTAGATACCATTGATAGAGTGAGACATTCACTAGATACCATTGATAGAGTGAGACAATCACTAGATACCATTGATAGAGTGAGACAATCACTAGATACCATTGGTAGAGTGAGACAATCACTAGATACTATTGATAGAGTGAGACACTCACTAGATACTATTGATAGAGTGGGACACTCACTAGATACCATTGATAGAGTGAGTCAATCACTAGATACCATTGATAGAGTAAGGACATCACTAGATACCATTGATTGAGTGAGGCAATCACTAGATACTATTGATAGAGTGAGACAATAACTAGATACCATTGATAGAGTGAGGACATCACTAGATACCATTGATAGAGTGGGGAAATCACTAGATACCATTGATATAGTGAGGACATCACTAGATACTATTGATAGAGTGAGGACATCACTAGATACTATTGATAGAGTGAGGATATCACTAGATACTATTGATAGAGTGAGGCAATCACTAGATACCATTGATAGAGTGAGACAATCACTAGATATCTTTGATAGAGTAAGGACATCACTAGATACCATTGATAGTGTGAGGACATCACTAGGTACTATGGATAGAGTGAGACAATCACTAGATACCATTGATAGAGTGAGACACTCACTAGATACTATTGATAGAGTAAGACAATCGCTAGATACTATTGATAGAGTGTGGATTATCACTAGATACCATTGATAGAGTGAGACAATCACTAGATACTATTGATATAGTGAGGACATCACTAGATACTATTGATAGAGTCAGCCAATCACTACATACTATTGATAGAGTGAGACAATCAATAGATACTATTGATAGAGTGAGGATATCACTAGATACCATTGATAGAGTGAGTCAATCACTAGATACTATTGATAGAGTGAGGATATCACTAGATACCATTGATAGAGTGAGGCAATCACTAGATACTATTGATAGAGTGAGACAATAACTAGATACTATTGATAGAGTGAGATATTCACTAGATTCTATTGATAGAGTGAGGATATTACTAAACACTATTGATAGAGTGAGACAATCACTAGATACTATTGATAGAGTGAGACACTCACTAGATACTATTCATAGAGTGAGACAATCACTAGATACAATTGATAGAGTGAGGACATCACTAGATACCATTGATAGAGTGGGGACATCAGTATATACTATTGATAGAGTGAGACAATCACTAGATACCATTGATAGAGTGAGGACATCACTAGATATTATTGATAGAGTGAGACAATCACTAGATACTATTGATAGAATGAGGACACCACTAGATACCATTGATAGAGTGAGGATATCACTAAATAATATTGATAGAGTGAGACAATCACTAGATACCATTGATAGAGTGAGACAATCACTAGATACCATTGATAGAGTGAGACACTCACTAGATACCATTGATAGAGTGAGACAATCACTAGATACCATTGATAGAGTGAGACAATCACTAAATACACTTGATAGAGTGAATCACTCACTAGATATCATTGATAGAGTGAGTATCACTAGATACCATTGATAGAGTAAGGACATCACTAGATACCATTGATAGAGTGAGGCAATCACTAGATAATATTGATAGAATGAGACATCACTAGATACCATTGATAGAGTAAGGACATCACTAGATACCATTGATAGAGTGAGGCAATCACTAGATACTATTGATAGAATGAGATATTCACTAGATTCTATTGATAGAGTGAGGATATTACTAAACACTATTGATAGAGTGAGACAATCACTAGATACTATTGATAGAGTGAGACACTCACTAGATACTATTCATAGAGTGAGACAATCACTAGATACAATTGATAGAGTGAGGACATCACTAGATACCATTGATAGAGTGGGGACATCAGTATATACTATTGATAGAGTGAGACAATCACTAGATACCATTGATAGAGTGAGGACATCACTAGATATTATTGATAGAGTGAGACAATCACTAGATACCATTGATAGAATGAGGACACCACTAGATACCATTGATAGAGTGAGGATATCACTAAATAATATTGATAGAGTGAGACAATCACTAGATACCATTGATAGAGTGAGACAATCACTAGATACCATTGATAGAGTGAGACACTCACTAGATACCATTGATAGAGTGAGACAATCACTAGATACCATTGATAGAGTGAGACAATCACTAAATACACTTGATAGAGTGAATCACTCACTAGATATCATTGATAGAGTGAGTTAATCACTAGATACCATTGATAGAGTAAGGACATCACTAGATACCATTGATAGAGTGAGGCAATCACTAGATACTATTGATAGAATGAGACAATCACTAGATACTATTGATAGAGTGAGACAATCACTAGATACCATTGATAGAGTGAGGACATCACTAGGTACCATTGATAGAGTGGGGACATCACTTGATACTAAATATAGAGAGAGACAATCACTAGATACCATTGATAGAGTGAGGACATCACTAGATACTATTGATAGAGTGAGACAATCACTAGATACTATTGATAGAGTGAGGATATTACTAGATACTATTGATAGAGTGAGACAATCACTAGATACTATTGATAGAGTGAGACACTTACTAGATACCATTGATAGAGTGAGGACATTACTAGGTACCATTGATAGAGTGGGGACATCACTTGATACTAAATATAGAGTGAGACAATCACTAGATACCATTGAAATAGTGAGGACATCGCTAGATATTATTGATAGAGTGAGGACATCACTTGATAATATTGATAGAGTGAGGATATCACTAGATACTATTGATAGAGTGAGGACATCACTAGATACTATTGATAGAATGAGGACATCACTAGATACCATTGATATAGTGGGGACATCACTAGATACTATTGATAGAGTGAGACAATCACTAGATACCATTGATAGAGTGAGGACATCACTAGATACTATTGATAGAGTGATGCAATCACTAGATACCATTGATAGAGTGAGACAATCACTAGATACCATTGATATAGTAAGGATATCACTAGATACCATTGATAGAGTGGGGACATCACTAGATACTATGGATATAGTGAGACAATCACTAGATACCATTGATAGAGTGAGACACTCACTAGATACTATTGATAGAATGAGACACTCACTAGATACTATTGATAGAGTGAGGTTATCACTAGATACCATTGATAGAGTTAGACAATCACTAGATACCATTGATAGAGTGAGGACATCACTAGATACCATTGATAGAGTGAGGCAATCACTAGATACTATTGATAGAGTGAGACAATCACTAGCTACTATTGATAGAGTGAGGACATCACTAGATACTATTGATAGAGTGAGACAATCACTAGATACTATTGATAGAGTGAGGATATTACTAGATACTATTGATAGAGTGAGACACTTACTAGATACCATTGATAGAGTGAGAAAATCACTAGATACCATTGATATAGTGAAGACATCACTAGATACCATCGATAGAGTGGGGACATCAGTATATACTATTGATAGAGTGAGACAATCACTAGATACCATTGATAGAGTGAGGACACCACTAGATACCATTGATAGAGTGAGGATATCACTAGATATTATTGATAGAGTGAGACAATCACTAGATACCATTGATAGAGTGAGACAATCACTAGATACCATTGATAGAGTGAGACACTCACTAGATACCATTGATAGAGTGAGACAATCACTAGATACCATTGATAGAGTGAGACAATCACTAAATACACTTGATAGAGTGAATCACTCACTAGATATCATTGATAGAGTGAGTTAATCACTAGATACCATTGATAGAGTAAGGACATCACTAGATACCATTTATAGAGTGAGACAATCACTAGATACTATTGATATAATGAGACAATCACTAGATACTATTGATAGAGTGAGACACTCACTAGATACTATTGATAGAATGAGACACTCACTAGATACTATTGATAGAGTGAGGTTATCACTAGATACTATTGGGCAATCACTAGATACTATTGATAGAGTGAGACAATCACTAGCTACTATTGATAGAGTGAGGACGACATCACTAGATACTATTGATAGAGTGAGACAATCACTAGATACTATTGATAGAGTGAGGATATTACTAGATACTATTGATAGAGTGAGACACTTACTAGATACCATTGATAGAGTGAGACAATCACTAGATACCATTGATATAGTGAAGACATCACTAGATACCATCGATAGAGTGGGGACATCAGTATATACTATTGATAGAGTGAGACAATCACTAGATACCATTGATAGAATGAGGACACCACTAGATACCATTGATAGAATGAGGATATCACTAGATATTATTGATAGAGTGAGACAATCACTAGATACCATTGATAGAGTGAGACAATCACTAGATACCATTGATAGAGTGAGACACTCACTAGATACCATTGATAGAGTGAGGCAATCACTAGATACACTTGATAGAGTGAATCACTCACTAGATATCATTGATAGAGTGAGACAATCACTAAATACACTTGATAGAGTGAATCACTCACTAGATATCATTGATAGAGTGAGTTAATCACTAGATACCATTGATAGAGTAAGGACATCACTAGATACCATTGATAGAGTGAGGCAATCACTAGATACTATTGATATAATGAGACAATCACTAGATACTATTGATAGAGTGAGACAATCACTAGATACCATTGATAGAGTGAGGACATCACTAGGTACCATTGATAGAGTGGGACATCACTTGATACTAAATATAGAGTGAGACAATCACTAGATACCATTGATAGAGTGAGGACATCACTAGATACTATTGATAGAGTGAGACAATCACTAGATACTATTGATAGAGTGAGGATATTACTAGATACTATTGATAGAGTGAGACAATCAATACTATTGATAGAGTGAGACATTACTAGATACCATTGATAGAGTGAGACATCACTAGATACCATTGATAGAGTGGGACATCACTTGATACTAAATATAGAGTGAGACAATCACTAGATACCATTGATAGAGTGAGACATCCTAGATAATTGATAGAGTGGACATCACTAGATATTATTGATAGAGTGAGACATCACTAGATACTATTGATAGAGTGAGGACATCACTAGATACTATTGATAGTGAGGACATCACTAGATACCATTGATAGAGTGAGACATCACTAGATACTATTGATAGAGTGAGACAATCACTAGATACCATTGATAGAGTGAGGACATCACTAGATACTATTGATAGAGTGAGGCAATCACTAGATACCATTGATAGAGTGAGACAATCACTAGATACCATTGATAGAGTGAGGACATCACTAGATACCATTGATATAGTGAGACAATCACTAGATACCATTGATAGAGTGAGACACTCACTAGATACTATTGATAGAATGAGACAATCACTAGATACCATTGATAGAGTGAGGACATCACTAGATACCATTGATAGAGTAGCAACACTAGATAATTGATAGAGTGAGGACATCACTAGATACTATTGATAGAGTGAGACATCACTAGATACTATTGATAGAGTGAGACAATCACTAGATACTATTGATAGAGTGAGACAATCACTAGATACTATTGATAGAGTGAGACATCACTAGATACCATTGATAGAGTGAGGACATCACTAGATACTATTGATAGAGTGAGACATCACTAGATACTATTGATAGAGTGAGACAATCACTAGATACCATTGATAGAGTGAGGACATCACTAGATACTATTGATAGAGTGAGACATCACTAGATACTATTGATAGAGTGAGACATCACTAGATACCATTGATAGAGTGAGACATCACTAGATACTATTGATAGAGTGAGACAATCACTAGATACTATTGATAGAGTGAGACAATCACTAGATACCATTGATAGAGTGAGACACTCACTAGATACCATTGATAGAGTGAGGACATCACTAGATACCATTGATAGAGTGGGGACATCACTAGATACTATTGATAGAGTGAGACAATCACTAGATACCATTGATAGAGTGAGACAATCACTAGATACCATTGATAGAGTGAGACCATCTCTAGATACCATTGATAGAGTGAGACAATCAATATATACTATTGATAGAGTGAGACAATCACTAGATACTAGTGATAGAGTGAGACAATCACTAGATACCATTGATAGAGTGAGGACATCACTAGATATCATTGATAGAGTGGGGACATCACTAGATACTATTGATAGAGTGAGACAATCACTAGATACCATTGGTAGAGTGAGGACATCGCTAGATATTATTGATAGAGTGAGGACATCACTGGATAATATTGATAGAGTGAGGATATCACTAGATACTATTGAAAGAGTGAGGACATCAATAGATACTATTGATAGAATGAGGACATCACTAGATACCATTGATAGAGTTGGGACATCACTAGATACTATTGATAGAGTGAGACAATCACTAGATGCCATTGATAGATTGAGGACATCACTAGATACTATTGATAGAGTGAGGCAATCACTAGATACAATTGATAGAGTGAGACAATCACTAGATACCATTGATATAGTAAGGACATCACTAGATACCATTGATAGAGTGGGGACATCACTAGATACCATTGATAGAGTGAGGATATCACTAGATACTATGGATAGAGTGAGACAATCACTAGATACCATTGATAGAGTGAGATACTCACTAGATACTATTGATATAATGAGACAATCACTAGATACTATTGATAGAGTGAGGATATCACTAGATACTATGGATAGAGTGAGACAATCACTAGATACCATTGATAGAGTGAGATACTCACTAGATACTATTGATATAATGAGACAATCACTAGATACTATTGATAGAGTGAGGATATCACTAGATACTATGGATAGAGTGAGACAATCACTAGATACCATTGATAGAGTGAGATACTCACTAGATACTATTGATATAATGAGACAATCACTAGATACTATTGATAGAGTGAGGATATCACTAGATACTAATGATAGAGTGAGACAATCACTAGATACTATTGATAGAGTGAGGACATCACTAGATACCATTGATAGAGTGAGGCAATCACTAGATACTATTGATAGAGTGAGACAATCACTAGATACTATTGATAGAGTGAGGACATCACTAGATACTATTGATAGAGTGAGACAATCACTAGATACTATTGATAGAGTGAGGATATCACTAGATACTATTGATAGAGTGAGACAATCACTAGATACTATTGATAGAGTGAGACATTACTAGATACTATTGATAGAGTGAGACAATCACTAGATACTATTGATAGAGTGAGACAATCACTAGATACCATTGATAGAGTGAGGACATCACTAGATACCATTGATAGAGTGAGACAATCACTAGATACCATTGATAGAGTGAGGACATCACTAGATACTATTGATAGAGTGAGACAATCACTAGATACTATTGATAGAGTGAGACAATCACTAGATACCATTGATAGAGTGAGGATATCACTAGATACCATTGATAGAGTGAGGAAATCACTAGATACTATTGATAGAGTGAGGCAATCACTAGATACCATTGATAGAGTGAGACAATCACTAGATACTATTGATAGAGTGAGGACATCACTAGATACCATTGATAGAGTGAGGACATCACTAGATACCATTGATAGAGTGAGGAAATCACTAGATACTATTGATAGAGTGAGACAATCACTAGATACTATTGATAGAGTGAGGACATCACTAGATAATATTGATAGAGTGAGGATATCACTAGATACTATTGATAGAGTGAGGACATCACTAGATACTATTGATAGAATGAGGACATCACTAGATACCATTGATAGAGTGGGGACATCACTAGATACTATTGATAGAGTGAGGCAATCACTAGATACCATTTATAGGGTGAGACAATCACTAGATACCATTGATATAGTAAGGACATCACTAGATACCATTGATAGAGTGGGGACATCACTAGATACTATTGATAGAGTGAGACAATCACTAGATACCATTGATAGAGTGAGACACTCACTAGATACTATTCATAGAATGAGATAATCACTAGATACTATTGATAGAGTGAGGATATCACTAGATACATTGATAGAGTGAGACAATCACTAGATACTATTGATAGAGTGAGGACATCACTAGATATATGATAGAGTGAGGACAACACTAGATACTATTATAGAGTGAGACATCACTAGATACATTGATAGAGTGAGGACACCACTAGAAACATTGATAGAGTGAGAATATCACTAGATTTATGATAGAGTGAGACAATCACTAATACCATTGATAATGAGACAATCACTAGATACCATTAATAGAGTGAGACACTCACTAGTTACCATTGATAGAGTGAGACAATCACTAGATAACATTGATAGAGTGAGACAATCACTAGATACACTTGATAAAGTGAAACACTCAATAGATACCATTGATAGAGTAAGACAATCACTAGATACCATTGATAGAGTGAGGCAATCACTAGATACTATTGATAGAGTGAGACAATCACTAGATACTATTGATAGAGTGAGACAATCACTAGATACCATTGATAGAGTGAGGACATCGCTAGATATTATTGATAGAGTGAGGACATCACTGGATAATATTGATAGAGTGAGGATATCACTAGATACTATTGATAGAGTGAGGACATCACTAGATACTATTGATAGAATGAGGACATCACTAGATACCATTGATAGAGTGGGGACATCACTAGATACTATTGATAGAGTGAGACAATCACTAGATACCATTGATAGAGTGAGGACATCAATAGATCCTATTGATAGAGTGAGGCAATCACTAGATACCATTGATAGGGTGAGACAATCACTAGATACCATTGATATAGTAAGGACATCACTAGATACCATTGATAGAGTGAGGACATCGCTAGATATTATTGATAGAGTGAGGACATCACTGGATAATATTGATAGAGTGAGGATATCACTAGATACTATTGATAGAGTGAGGACATCACTAGATACTATTGATAGAATGAGGACATCACTAGATACCATTGATAGAGTGGGGACATCACTAGATACTATTGATAGAGTGAGGCAATCACTAGATACCATTTATAGGGTGAGACAATCACTAGATACCATTGATATAGTAAGGACATCACTAGATACCATTGATAGAGTGGGGACATCACTAGATACTATGGATAGAGTGAGACAATCACTAGATACCATTGATAGAGTGAGACACTCACTAGATACTATTCATAGAATGAGATAATCACTAGATACTATTGATAGAGTGAGGATATCACTAGATACCAATGATAGAGTGAGACAATCACTAGATACTATTGATAGAGTGAGGACATCACTAGATACCATTGATAGAGTGAGGCAATAACTAGATACTATTGATATAGTGAGACAATCATTAGATACTATTGATAGAGTGAGTACATCACTAGATACTATTGATAGAGTGAGACAATCACTAGCTACTATTGATAGAGTGAGACAATCACTAGATACTATTGATAGAGTGAGGATATTACTAGATAATATTGATATAGTGATACAATCACTAGATACTATTGATAGAGTGTGACAATCACTTGATACTATTGAAAGAGTGAGGATATCACTAGATACTATTGATAGAGTGAGACACTCACTAGATACCATTGATAGAGTGAGGACATCACTAGATATTATTGATAGAGTGAGACAATCACTAGATACTATTGATAGAGTAAGACAATCGCTAGATACTATTGATAGAGTGAGGATATCACTAGATACCATTGATAGAGTGAGACAATCACTAGATACTATTGATATAGTGAGGACATCACTAGATACTATTGATGGAGTGAGACAATCACTATATACTATTGATAGAGTGAGACAATCAATAGATACTATTGATAGAGTGAGGATATCACTAGATACCATTGAAAGAGTGAGCCAATCACTAGATACTATTGATAGAGTGAGGCAATCACTAGATACCATTGATAGAGTGAGACAATCACTAGATACCATTGATAGAGTAAGGACATCACTCGATACCATTGATAGAGTGGGGAAATCACTAGATACCATTGATAGAGTGAGGCAATCACTAAATACTATTGATAGAGTGAGACAATAACTAGATACTATTGATAGAGTGAGGACATCACTAGATACTATTGAAAGAGTGAGACAATCACTAGATACTATTGATAGAGTGAGGATATTACTAGATACTATTGATAGAGTGAGACAATCACTAGATACTATAGATAGAGTGAGACACTCACTAGATACCATTGATAGAGTGAGGACATCACTAGATACCATTGATAGAGTGGGGACATCAGTATATACTATTGATAGAGTGAGACAATCACTAGATACCATTGATAGAGTGAGGACATCACTAGATATTATTGATAGAGTGAGACAATAACTAGATCCTATTGATAGAGTGAGGCAATCACTAGATACCATTGATAGAGTGAGACAATCACTAGATACCATTGATATAGTAAGGACATCACTAGATACCATTGATAGAGTGGGGACATCACTAGATACTATGGATAGAGTGAGACAATCACTAGATACTATTGATAGAGTGAGACACTCACTAGATACTATTCATAGAATGAGACAATCACTAGATACTATTGATAGAGTGAGGATATCACTAGATACCAATGATAGAGTGAGACAATCACTAGATACTATTGATAGAGTGAGGACATCACTAGATACCATTGATAGAGTGAGGCAATCACTAGATACTATTGATATAGTGAGACAATCATTAGATGCTATTGATAGAGTGAGTACATCACTAGATATAATTGATAGAGTGAGACAATCACTAGCTACTATTGATAGAGTGAGGATATTACTAGATAATATTGATAGAGTGAGACAATCACTAGATACTATTGATAGAGTGAGACACTCACTAGATACCATTGATAGAGTGAGGCAATCATTAGATACCATTGATAGAGTGAGGACATCACTAGATACCATTGATAGAGTGGGGACATCAGTATATACTATTGATAGAGTGAGACAATCACTAGATACCATTGATAGAGTGAGGACATAACTAGATATTATTGATAGAGTGAGACAATCACTAGATACCATTGATAGAGTGAGGACACCACTAGATACCATTGATAGAGTGAGTATATCACTAGATATTATTGATAGAGTGAGACAATCACTAGATACCATTGATAGAGTGAGACAATCACTAGATACCATTGATAGAGTTAGACACTCACTAGATAACATTGATATAGTGAGACAATCACTAGATACCATTGATAGAGTGAGACAATCACTAGATACTCTTGATAGAGTGAAACACTCACTAGATACCATTGATAGAGTGAGACAATCACTAGATAACATTGATAGAGTAAGGACATCACTAGATACCATTGATAGAGTGAGGCAATCACTAGATACTATTGATAGAGTGAGACAATCACTAGATACTATTGATAGAGTGAGACACTCACTAGATACCATTGATAGAGTGAGCACATCACTAGATACCATTGATAGAGGGGGGACATCACTAGATACTATTGATAGAGTGAGACAATCACTAGATACCATTGATAGAGCGAGGACATCGCTAGATATTATTGATAGAGTGAGGACACCAGTATATACTATTGATAGAGTGAGACAATCACTAGATACTATTGGTAGAGTGAGACACTCACTAGATACTATTGATAGAGTGAGAAACTCACTAGCTACTATTGATAGAGTGAGACACTCACTAGATACCATTGATAGAGTGAGACAATCACTAGATACTATTGTTAGAGTGAGACAATTACTAGATAATATTGATAGAGTGAGACAATCACTAGATACTATTGATAGAGTGAGGACATCACTAGATACCATTGATAGAGTGGGGACATCACTAGATACTATTGATAGAGTGAGACAATCACTAGATACCATTGATAGAGTGAGGACATCACTAGATAATATTGATAGAGTGAGGCAATCACTAGATACTATTGATAGAGTGAGACAATCACTAGATACCATTGATATAGTAAGGACATCACTAGATACTATTGATAGAGTGGGGACATCACTATATACTATGGATAGAGTGAGACCATCACTAGATACCATTGATAGAGTGAGACACTCACTAGATACTATTGATTGAGTGAGACAATCACTAGATACTATTGCGTAGAGTGAGGTTATCAATAGATACCATTGATAGAGTGAGACAATCAATATATACTATTGATAGAGTGAGACAATCACTAGATACTATTGGATAGAGTGAGGATATCACTAGATACCATTGATAGAGTGAGACAATCAATAGATACTATTGATAGAGTGAGGACATCACTAGATACTATTGATAGAGTGAGACACTCACTAGATACTATTGATAGAGTGAGACAATCACTAGATACTATTGATTGAGAGAGACAATCAATATATACTATTGATAGAGTGAGGATATCACTAGATACCATTGATTTAATTTGACAATCACTAGATACCATTGATAGAGTGAGGCAATCGCTAGATACTATTGATAGAGTGAGGATATCACTAGATACTATTGATAGAGTGAGGACACCACTAGATACCATTGATATAGTGAGGACATCACTAGATACTATTGATAGAATGCGACAATCACTAGATACCATTGGTAGAGTGAGACAATCACTAGATACTATTGATAGAGTGAGACACTCACTAGATACTATTGATAGAGTGGGACACTCACTAGATACCATTGATAGAGTGAGACAATCACTCGATACCATTGATAGAGTAAGGACATCACTAGATACCATTGATAGAGTGAGGCAATCACTAGATACTATTGATAGAGTGAGACAATCACTAGATACCAATGATAGAGTCAGAACATCACTAGATACCATTGATAGAGTGGGGACATCACTAGATACCATTGATAGAGTGAGGACATCACTATATACTATTGATAGAGTGAGGACATTACTTGATACTATTGATAGAATGCGGACATCACTAGATACTATTGATAAAGTGAGGACATCACTAGATACCATTGATAGAGTGAGGACATCACTAGATACTATTGATAGAGTGAGGCAATCACTAGATACCATTCATAGAGTGAGACACTCACTAGATACCATTGATAGAGTGAGACAATCACTAGATACCATTGATAGAGTGAGACAATCACTAGATTCCATTGGTAGAGTGTGACAATCACTAGATACTATTGATAGAGTGAGACACTCACTAGATTCTATTGATAGAGTGAGACACTCACTAGATACCATTGATAGAGTAAGGACGTCACTAGATACCATTGATAGAGTGAGACAATCACTAGATACCATTGATAGAGTGAGGACAACACTAGATACCATTGATAGATGATGATATCACTAGATAGTATTGATAGAGTGAGACATTCACTAGATACCATTGATAGAGTGAGACAATCACTAGATACCATTGATAGAGTGAGACAATCACTAGATACCATTGGTAGAGTGAGACAATCACTAGATACCATTGATAGAGTGAGACAATCACTAGATACCATTGATAGAGTTAGACACTCACTAGATAACATTGATAGAGTGAGACAATCACTAGATACCATTGATAGAGTGAGACAATCACTAGGTACTCTTGATAGAGTGAAACACTCACTAGATACTATTGATAGAGTGAGACAATCACTAGATAACATTGATAGAGTAAGGACATCACTAGATACCATTGATAGAGTGAGGCAATCACTAGATACTATTGATTGAGTGAGACAATCACTAGATACTATTGATAGAGTGAGACACTCACTAGATACCATTGATAGAGTGAGCACATCACTAGATACCATTGATAGAGGGGGGACATCACTAGATACTATTGATAGAGTGAGACAATCACTAGATACCATTGATAGAGCGAGGACATCGCTAGATATTATTGATAGAGTGAGGACACCAGTATATACTATTGATAGAGTGAGACAATCACTAGATACTATTGGTAGAGTGAGACACTCACTAGATACTATTGATAGAGTGAGAAACTCACTAGCTACTATTGATAGAGTGAGACACTCACTAGATACCATTGATAGAGTGAGACAATCACTAGATACCATTGTTAGAGTGAGACAATCACTAGATAATATTGATAGAGTGAGACAATCACTAGATACTATTGATAGAGTGAGGATATCACTAGATACCATTGATAGAGTGGGGACATCACTAGATACTATTGATAGAGTGAGACAATCACTAGATACCATTGATAGAGTGAGGACATCACTAGATAATATTGATAGAGTGAGGCAATCACTAGATACTATTGATAGAGTGAGACAATCACTAGATACCATTGATATAGTAAGGACATCACTAGATACCATTGATAGAGTGGGGACATCACTATATACTATGGATAGAGTGAGACCATCACTAGATACCATTGATAGAGTGAGACACTCACTAGATACTATTGATAGAGTGAGACAATCACTAGATACTATTGCGTAGAGTGAGTATATCACTAGATACCATTGATAGAGTGAGACAATCAATAGATACTATTGATAGAGTGAGGACATCACTAGATACTATTGATAGAGTGAGACACTCACTAGATACTATTGATAGAGTGAGACAATCACTAGATACTATTGATTGAGTGAGACAATCAATAGATACTATTGATACAGTGAGGATATCACTAGATAACATTGATTTAGTTTGACAATCACTAGATACCATTGATAGAGTGAGGCAATCGCTAGATACTATTGATAGAGTGAGGATATCACTAGATACTATTGATAGAGTGAGGACACCACTAGATACCATTGATAGAGTGAGGACATCACTAGATACTATTGATAGAATGAGACAATCACTAGATACCATTGATAGAGTGAAGACACCACTAGATACCATTGATAGAGTGAGGATATCACTAGATACTATAGATAGAGTGAGACAATCACTAGATTCCATTGATAGAGTGAGACACTCACTAGATACCATTGATAGAGTGAGACAATCACTAGATACCATTGATAGAGTGAGACAATCACTAGATACCATTGGTAGAGTGAGACAATCACTAGATACTATTGATAGAGTGACACACTCACTAGATACTATTGATAGAGTGGGACACTCACTAGATACCATTGATAGAGTGAGACAATCACTCGATACCATTGATAGAGTAAGGACATCACTAGATGCCATTGATAGAGTGAGGCAATCACTAGATACTATTGATAGAGTGAGACAATCAGTAGATACCATTGATAGAGTCAGGACATCACTAGATACCATTAATAGAGTGGGGACATCACTAGATACCATTGATAGAGTGAGGACATCACTATATACTATTGATAGAGTGAGGACATTACTTGATACTATTGATAGAATGCGGACATCACTAGATACTATTGATAAAGTGAGGACATCACTAGATACTATTGATAGAGTGAGGACATCACTAGATACTATTGATAGAGTGAGGCAATCACTAGATACCATTGATAGAGTGAGACACTAACTAGATACCATTGATAGAGTGAGACAATCACTAGATACCATTGATAGAGTGAGACAATCACTAGATTCCATTGGTAGAGTGTGACAATCACTAGATACTATTGATAGAGTGAGACACTCACTAGATACTATTGATAGAGTGAGACACTCACTAGATACCATTGATAGAGTGAGTCAATCACTAGATACCATTGATAGAGTAAGGACGTCACTAGATACCATTGATAGAGTGAGACAATCACTAGATACCATTGATAGAGTGAGGACAACACTAGATACCATTGATAGATGATGATATCACTAGATAGTATTGATAGAGTGAGACACTCACTAGATACCATTGAAAGAGTGAGACAATCACTAGATACCATTGATAGAGTGAGACAATCACTAGATACCATTGGTAGAGTGAGACAATCACTAGATACTATTGATAGAGTTGAGACACTCACTAGATACCATTGATAGAGTGAGACACTCACTAGATACCATTGATATAGTGAGACACTCACTAGATACCATTGATAGAGTAAGGACATCACTAGATACCATTGATAGAGTGAGTTAATCACTAGATACTATTGATAGAGAGAGACAATCACTAGATACTATTGATAGAGTGAGACAATCACTAGATACTATTGATAGAGTGAGACACTCACTAGATACCATTGATAGAGTGAGACAATCACTAGATACCATTGATAGAGTAAAGGACATCACTAGATACCATTGATAGAGTGAGACAATCACTAGATACCATTGATAGAGTGAGGACATCACTAGATACCATTGATAGAGTAAGACAATCACTAGATACTATTGATAGAGTGAGGATATCACTAGATACCATTGATAGAGTGAGGACATCACTAGATACTATTGATAGAGTGAGACAATCACTAGATACTATTGATAGAGTGAGGACATCACTAGATACCATTGATAGAGTGAGACAATCACTAGATACTATTGATAGAGTGAGGCAATCACTAGATACTATTGATAGAGTGAGACAATCCATAGATACTATTGATATAGTGAGACACTCACTAGATACCATTGATAGAGTGAGACAATCACTAGATACCATTGATAGAGTGAGAACATCACTATATACCATTGATAGAGTGGGGACATCATAATACTATTGATAGATGAGACAATCACTAGAAACCATTGATATAGTGAGAAATCACTAGATACTATTGATAGAGTGAGACAATCACTAGATACCATTAATAGAGTGAGAACACCACTAGATACCATTGATAAAAACACAATAGTATTGATAGAGAGAGACAATCACTAGATACTATTGATAGAGTGAGACAATCACTAGATACTATTGATAGAGTGAGACACTCACTAGATACCATTGATAGAGTGAGACAATCACTAGATACCATTGATAGAGTAAAGGACATCACTAGATACCATTGATAGAGTGAGACAATCACTAGATACCATTGATAGAGTGAGGACATCACTAGATACCATTGATAGAGTAAGACAATCGCTAGATACTATTGATAGAGTGAGGATATCACTAGATACCATTGATAGAGTGAGGACATCACCAGATACTATTGATAGAGTGAGACAATCACTAGATACTATTGATAGAGTGAGGACATCACTAGATACTATTGATAGAGTGAGACAATCACTAGATACTATTGATAGAGTGAGGGTATTACTAGATACTATTGATAGAGTGAGACAATCCATAGATACTATTGATTTGGTGAGACACTCACTAGATACCATTGATAGAGTGAGACAATCACTAGATACCATTGATAGAGTGAGAACATCTCTATATACCATTGGTAGAGTGGGGACATCAGTATATACTATTGATAGATTGAGACAATCACTAGAAACCATTGATAGTGTGAAGAAATCACTAGATATTATTGATAGAGTGAGACAATCACTAGATACCATTAATAGAGTGAGAACACCACTAGATACCATTGATAGATGATGATATCACTAGATAGTATTGATAGAGTGAGACAATCACTAGATACCATTGATAGAGTGAGACAATCACTAGATACCATTGAAAGAGTGAGACACTCACTAGATACCATTGATAGAGTGAGACAATCACTAGATACCATTGGTAGAGTGAGACAATCACTAGATACTATTGATAGAGTGAGACACTCACTAGATACCATTGATAGAGTGAGACACTCACTAGATACCATTGATAGAGTGAGACACTCACTAGATACCATTGATATAGTAAGGACATCACTAGATACCATTGATAGAGTGAGTTAATCACTAGATACTATTGATAGAGTGAGACAATCGCTAGATACTATTGATAGAGTGAGACAATCACTAGATACTATTGATAGAGGGAGGAAATCACTAGATACCATTGATATAGTGGGGACATCACTAGATACTATTGATATAGTGAGACAATCACAAGATACCATTGATAGAGTGAGGACATCACTAGATACTATTGATAGAGTGAGGCAATCACTAGATACTATTGATATAGTAAGGATATCACTAGATACCATTGATATAGCGGGGACATCACTAGATACTATGGATAGAGTGAGACAATCACTAGATTCCATTGATAGAGTGAGACACTCACTAGATACTATTGATAGAGTGAGACAATCACTAGATACTACTGATAGAGTGAGACAATCAATATATACTATTGATAGAGTTAGGATATCACTAGATACCATGGATATAGTTAGACAATCACTAGATACCATTGATAGAGTGAGGCAATCACTAGATACTATTGATAGAGTGAGGATATCATTAGATATTATTGATAGAGTGAGACAATCACTAGATACCATTGATAGAGTGAGGACACCATTAGATACCATTGATAGAGTAAGGATATCACTAGGTACTATTGATAGAGTGAGACAATCACTAGATACTATTGATAGAGTGAGGCACTCACTAGATACCATTGATAGAGTGAGACAATCACTAGATACCATTGATAGAGTGAGACAATCACTAGATACCATTGGTAGAGTGAGACAATCATTAGATACTATTGATAGAGTGAGACACTCACTAGATACTATTGATAGAGTGGGACACTCACTATGTACCATTGATAGAATGAGACATTCAATATATACTATTGATAGAGTTAGGATATCACTAGATACCATTGATAGAGTGAGGCAATCACTAGATACTATTGATAGAGTGAGACAATCATTAGATACCATTGATAGAGTCAGGACATCACTAGATACCATTGATAGAGTGAGGCAATCACTAGATACTATTGATAGAGTGAGACAATCATTAGATACCATTGATAGAGTCAGGACATCACTAGATAGCATTGATAGAGTGGGGACATCACTAGATACCATTGATAGAGTGAGGACATCACTAGATACTATTGATAGAGTGAGGACATTACTAGATACTATTGATAGAATGCGGACATCACTAGATACTATTGATAGAGTGAGGACATCACTAGATACTATGGATAGAGTGAGACAATAATTAGATACCATTGATTGAGTGAGACACTCACTAGATACTATTGGTAGAGTAAGACAATCGCTAGACACTATTGATAGAGTGAGGATATCACTAGATACCATTGATAGAGTGAGACAATCACTAGATACTATTGATATAGTGAGGACAGCACTAGATATTATTGATAGAGTGAGACAATCACTAGATACCATTGATAGAGTGAGGCAATCACTAGGTACTATTGATAGAGTGAGACAATCACTAGATACTATTGATAGAGTGAGACAATCACTAGATACCATTGATAGAGTGAGGACATCACTAGCTACCATTGATAGAGTGGGGACATCACTAGATACTATTGCAAGAGTGAGACAATCACTAGATACTATTGATAGAGTGAGGCCATCGCTAGATACTATTGTTAGAGTGAGGACACCACTAGATACCATTGATAGATGATGATATCACTAGATAGTATTGATAGAGTGAGACAATCACTAGATACCATTGATAGAGTGAGACAATCACTAGATACCATTGATAGAGTGAGACACTCACTAGATACCATTGATAGAGTGAGACAATCACTAGATACCATTGATATAGTGAGACAATCACTAGATACCATTGGTAGAGTGAGACAATCACTAGATACTATTGATAGAGTGAGACACTCACTAGATACTATTGATAGAGTGAGACACTCACTAGATACCATTGATAGAGTGAGACAATCACTAGATACCATTGATAGAGTGGGGATATCACTAGATACTATTGATATAGTGTGACAATCACAAGATACCATTGATAGAGTGAGGACATCACTAGATACTATTGATAGAGTGAGACAATCACTAGATACAATTGATATAGTAAGGACATCACTAGATACCATTGATAGAGTGGGGACAACACTAGATACTATGGATAGAGTGAGACAATCACTAGATACCATTGATAGAGTGAGACACTCACTAGATACTATTGATAGAGTGAGACAATCACTAGATACTATTGGGTAGAGTGAGGATATTACTAGATACCATTGATAGAGTAAGAAAATCAATAGATACTATTGATAGAGTGAGGACATCACTAGATACTATTGATAGAATGAGACACTCACTAGATACTATTGTTAGAGTGAGACAATCACTAGATACTATTGATAGAGTGAGACAATCAATATATACTATTGATAGAGTGAGGATATCACTAGATACCATTGATATAGTTAGACAATCACTAGATACCATTGATAGAGTGGGGATATCACTAGATACTATTGATAGAGTGAGACAATCACTAGATACCATTGATAGAGTGAGGACATCACTAGATACCATTGATAGAGTGAGGATATCACTAGATACTATTGATAGAATGAGACACTCACTAGATACTATTGATAGAGTGAGACAATCACTAGATACTATTGATAGAGTGAGACAATCAATATATACTATTGATAGAGTGAGGATATCACTAGATACCATTGATATAGTTAGACAATCACTAGATACCATTGATAGAGTGGGGATATCACTAGATACTATTGATAGAGTGAGACAATCACTAGATACCATTGATAGAGTGAGGACATCACTAGATACCATTGATAGAGTGAGGATATCACTAGATACTATTGATAGAGTGAGACAATCACTAGATACCATTGATAGAGTGAGGCACTCACTAGATACATTGATATAGTGAGACAATCAATAAATACCATTGATAGAGTGAGACAATCACTAGATACCATTGGTAGAGTGAGACAATCTTTAGATACTATTGATAGAGTGAGACACTCACTAGATACTATTGATAGAGTGGGACACTAAATAGATATCATTGATAGAGTGAGACAATCACTCGATACCATTGATAGAGTAAGGATATCACTAGATACCATTGATAGAGTGAGGCAATCACTAGATACTATTGATAGAATCAGGACATCACTAGATACCATTGATAGAGTGGGGACATCACTAGATACCATTGATAGAGTGAGGACATCACTAGATACTATTGATAGAGTGAGGACATTACTAGATACTATTGATAGAATGCGGACATCACTAGATACTATTGATAGAGTAAGACAATCGCTAGACACTATTGATAGAGTGAGGATATCACTAGATACCATTGATAGAGTGAGACAATCACTAGATACTATTGATATAGTGAGGACATCACTAGATACTATTGATAGATTGAGACAGTCACTAGATACTATTGATAGAGTGAGAAAATCAATAGATACTATTGATAGAGTGAGGATATCACTAGATACTATTGATAGAGTGAGGAAATCACTAGATACTATTGATAGAGTGAGACAATCACTAGATACTACTGATAGAGTGAGGACATCACTAGATTCCATTGATAGAGTGAGGCAATCACTAGATACTATTGATAGAGTGAGACAATCACTAGATACTATTGATAGAGTGAGACAATCACTAGATACTATTGATAGAGTGAGGATATTACTAGATACTATTGATAGAGTGAGACAATCACTAGATACAATTGATAGAGTGAGACACTCACTAGATACCATTGATAGAGTGAGACAATCACTAGATACCATTGATAGAGTGAGGACATCACTAGATACCATTGATAGAGTGGGGACATCAGTATATACTATTGATAGAGTGAGACAATCACTAGATACCATTGATATAGTGAGGACATCACTAGATATTATTGATAGAGTGAGACAATCACTAGATACCATTGATAGAGTGAGGCAATCACTAGGTACTATTGATAGAGTGAGACAATCACTAGATACTATTGATAGAGTGAGACAATCACTAGATACCATTGATAGAGTGAGGACATCACTAGATACCATTGATAGAGTGAGGACATCACTAGATACCATTGATAGAGTGGGGACATCACTAGATACTATTGATAGAGTGAGACAATCACTAGATACTATTGATAGAGTGAGGACATCACTAGATACTATTGATAGAATGAGGACATCACTAGATACTATTGATAGAGTGAGACAATCACTAGATACCATTGATAGAGTGAGGACATCACTAGATACTATTGATAGAGTGAGGCAATCACTAGATACCATTGATAGAGTGAGACAATCACTAGATACCATTGATATAGTAAGGACATCACTAGATATCATTGATAGAGTGCGGACATCACTAAATACTATGGATAGAGTGAGACAATCACTAGGTGCCATTGATAGAGTGAGACACTCACTAGATACTATTGATAGAGTGAGACAATCACTAGATACTATTGATAGAGTGAGGATATCACTAGATACCATTGATAGAGTGAGACAATCAATAGATACTATTGATAGAGTGAGGACATCACTAGATACTATTGATAGAGTGAGACACTCACTAGATACTATTGATAGAGTGAGACAATCACTAGATACTATTGATAGAGTGAGACAATCAATAGATACTATTGATAGAGAGAGGATATCACTAGATACCATTGATAGAGTGAGGACATCACTAGATACTATTGATAGAGTGAGAACATCACTAGATACCATTGATAGAGTGAGACACTCACTAGATACCATTGATAGAGTGAGACAATCACTAGATACCATTGATAGAGTGAGACAATCACTAGATACCATTGATAGAGTGAGACAATCACTAGATACTATTGATAGAGTGAGACAATCACTAGATACTATTGATAGAGTGAGACAATCACTAGATACCATTGATAGAGTGAGACAATCAATAGATATCATTGATAGAGTGAGGACATCACTAGATACTATTGATAGAGTGAGACAATCACTAGATACTATTGATAGAGTGAGACAATCAATAGATACTATTGATAGAGAGAGGATATCACTAGATACCATTGATAGAGTGAGGACATCACTAGATACTATTGATAGAGTGAGAACATCACTAGATACCATTGATAGAGTGAGACACTCACTAGATACCATTGATAGAGTGAGACAATCACTAGATACCATTGATAGAGAGAGACAATCACTAGATACCATTGGTAGTGTGAGACAATCACTAGATACTATTGATAGAGTGAGACAATCACTAGATACCATTGATAGAGTGAGACACTCACTAGATACCATTGATAGAGTGAGACAATCACTAGATACCATTGATAGAGTGAGACAATCACTAGATACAATTGGTAGTGTGAGACAATCACTAGATACTATTGATAGAGTGAGACACTCACTAGATAATATTGATAGAGTGAGACAATCAATAAATACTATTGATAGAGTGAGGATATCACTAGATACCATTGATATAGTTAGACAATCACTAGATACCATTGATAGAGTGAGGCAATCACTAGATACTATTCATAGAGTGAGGATATCACTAGATACTATTGATAGAGTGAGGACACCACTAGATACCATTGATAGAGTGAGGACATCACTATATACTATTGATAGAGTGAGACAATCACTAGATACCATTGATAGAGTGAGGATATCACTATATACTATTGATAGAGTGAGACAATCACTAGATACCATTGATAGAGTGAGGAAACCACTAGATACCATTGATAGAGCGAGGATATCACTAGATACTATTGATAGAGTGAGACAATCACTAGATACCATTGATAGAGTGAGGCACTCACTAGATACCATTGATAGAGTGAGACAATCACTAGATACCATTGATGAGTGAGAAAATCACTAGATACCATTGGTAGAGTGAGACAATCACTAGATACTATTGATAGAGTGAGACAAACAATAGATACTATTGATAGAGTGAGGATATCACTAGATACCATTGATAGAGTGAGGCAATCACTAGATACCATTGATAGAGTGAGGACATCACTAGATACCATTGATAGAGTGAGGATATCACTAGATACTATTGATAGAGTGAGACAATCACTAGATACCATTGATAGAGTGAGGCACTCACTAGATACCATTGATAGAGTGAGACAATCAATAGATACCATTGATAGAGTGAGACAATCACTAGATACCATTGGTAGAGTGAGACAATCTTTAGATACTATTGATAGAGTGAGACACTCACTAGATACTATTGATAGAGTGGGACACTAAATAGATATCATTGATAGAGTGAGACAATCACTCGATACCATTGATAGAGTAAGGATATCACTAGATACTATTGATAGAGTGAGGCAATCACTAGATACTATTGATAGAGTGAGACAATCACTAGATACCATTGATAGAATCAGGACATCACTAGATACCATTGATAGAGTGGGGACATCACTAGATACCATTGATAGAGTGAGGACATCACTAGATACTATTGATAGAGTGAGGACATTACTAGATACTATTGATAGAATGCGGACATCACTAGATACTATTGATAGAGTAAGACAATCGCTAGACACTATTGATAGAGTGAGGATATCACTAGATACCATTGATAGAGTGAGACAATCACTAGATACTATTGATATAGTGAGGACATCACTAGATACTATTGATAGATTGAGACAGTCACTAGATACTATTGATAGAGTGAGAACATCAATAGATACTATTGATAGAGTGAGGATATCACTAGATACTATTGATAGAGTGAGGAAATCACTAGATACTATTGATAGAGTGAGACAATCACTAGATACTACTGATAGAGTGAGGACATCACTAGATTCCATTGATAGAGTGAGGCAATCACTAGATACTATTGATAGAGTGAGACAATCACTAGATACTATTGATAGAGTGAGACAATCACTAGATACTATTGATAGAGTGAGGATATTACTAGATACTATTGATAGAGTGAGACAATCACTAGATACAATTGATAGAGTGAGACACTCACTAGATACCATTGATAGAGTGAGACAATCACTAGATACCATTGATAGAGTGAGGACATCACTAGATACCATTGATAGAGTGGGCACATCAGTATATACTATTGATAGAGTGAGACAATCACTAGATACCATTGATATAGTGAGGACATCACTAGATATTATTGATAGAGTGAGACAATCACTAGATACCATTGATAGAGTGAGGCAATCACTAGGTACTATTGATAGAGTGAGACAATCACTAGATACTATTGATAGAGTGAGACAATCACTAGATACCATTGATAGAGTGAGGACATCACTAGATACCATTGATAGAGTGAGGACATCACTAGATACTATTGATAGAGTGGGGACATCACTAGATACTATTGATAGAGTGAGACAATCACTAGATACTATTGATAGAGTGAGGACATCACTAGATACTATTGATAGAATGAGGACATCACTAGATACTATTGATAGAGTGAGACAATCACTAGATACCATTGATAGAGTGAGGACATCACTAGATACTATTGATAGAGTGAGGCAATCACTAGATACCATTGATAGAGTGAGACAATCACTAGATACCATTGATATAGTAAGGACATCACTAGATATCATTGATAGAGTGCGGACATCACTAAATACTATGGATAGAGTGAGACAATCACTAGGTGCCATTGATAGAGTGAGACACTCACTAGATACTATTGATAGAGTGAGACAATCACTAGATACTATTGATAGAGTGAGGATATCACTAGATACCATTGATAGAGTGAGACAATCAATAGATACTATTGATAGAGTGAGGACATCACTAGATACTATTGATAGAGTGAGACACTCACTAGATACTATTGATAGAGTGAGACAATCACTAGATACTATTGATAGAGTGAGACAAATCACTAGATACTATTGATAGAGTGAGAACATCACTAGATACCATTGATAGAGTGAGACATCACTAGATACCATTGATAGAGTGAGACATCACTAGATACCATTGATAGAGTGAGACAATCACTAGATACCATTGATAGAGTGAGACAATCACTAGATACCATTGGTAGAGTGAGACACTCACTAGATACTATTGATAGAGTGAGACAATCACTAGATACTATTGATAGAGTGAGGATATCACTAGATACCATTGATAGAGTGAGACAATCAATAGATATCATTGATAGAGTGAGGACATCACTAGATACTATTGATAGAGTGAGACAATCACTAGATACTATTGATAGAGTGAGACAATCAATAGATACTATTGATAGAGAGAGGATATCACTAGATACCATTGATAGAGTGAGGACATCACTAGATACTATTGATAGAGTGAGAACATCACTAGATACCATTGATAGAGTGAGACACTCACTAGATACCATTGATAGAGTGAGACAATCACTAGATACCATTGATAGAGAGAGACAATCACTAGATACCATTGGTAGTGTGAGACAATCACTAGATACTATTGATAGAGTGAGACAATCACTAGATACCATTGATAGAGTGAGACACTCACTAGATACCATTGATAGAGTGAGACAATCACTAGATACCATTGATAGAGTGAGACAATCACTAGATACAATTGGTAGTGTGAGACAATCACTAGATACTATTGATAGAGTGAGACACTCACTAGATAATATTGATAGAGTGAGACAATCAATAAATACTATTGATAGAGTGAGGATATCACTAGATACCATTGATATAGTTAGACAATCACTAGATACCATTGATAGAGTGAGGAAATCACTAGATACTATTGATAGAGTGAGACAATCACTAGATACTATTGATAGAGTGAGGACACCACTAGATACCATTGATAGAGTGAGGACATCACTAGATACTATTGATAGAGTGAGACAATCACTAGATACCATTGATAGAGTGAGGCAATCACTAGATACTATTGATAGAGTGAGACATCACTAGATACATTGATAGAGTGGACAATCACTATATACTATTGATAGAGTGAGACAATCACTAGATACCATTGATAGAGTGAGGAAACCACTAGATACCATTGATAGAGCGAGGATATCACTAGATACTATTGATAGAGTGAGACAATCACTAGATACCATTGATAGAGTGAGGCACTCACTAGATACCATTGATAGAGTGAGACATCACTAGATACCATTGATGAGTGAGAAATCACTAGATACCATTGTAGAGTGAGACTGATAGAGTGAGACACAAGATACTATTGATAGAGTGAGGACATCACTAGATACCATTGATAGAGTGAGGAATCACTAGATACTATTGATAGAGTGAGACAATCACTAGATACCATTGATAGAGTGAGGCACTCACTAGATACCATTGATAGAGTGAGACAATCATAGATACCATTGATAGAGTGAGACAATCACTAGATACCATTGTAGAGTGAGACAATCTAGATACTATTGATAGAGTGAGACATCACTAGATACTATTGATAGAGTGGGACACTAATAGATACATTGATAGAGTGAGACAATCACTGATACCATTGATAGAGTAAGGAATCACTAGATACCATTGATAGAGTGAGGCAATCACTAGATACTATTGATAGAGTGAGGCAATCACTAGATACCATTGATAGAGTGAGACAATCACTAGATACCATTGATATAGTAAGGACATCACTAGATATCATTGATAGAGTGCGGACATCACTAAATACTATGGATAGAGTGAGACAATCACTAGGTGCCATTGATAGAGTGAGACACTCACTAGATACTATTGATAGAGTGAGACAATCACTAGATACTATTGATAGAGTGAGGATATCACTAGATACCATTGATAGAGTGAGACAATCAATAGATACTATTGATAGAGTGAGGACATCACTAGATACTATTGATAGAGTGAGACACTCACTAGATACTATTGATAGAGTGAGACAATCACTAGATACTATTGATAGAGTGAGACAATCAATATATACTATTGATAGAGAGAGGATATCACTAGATACCATTGATAGAGTGAGGACATCACTAGATACTATTGATAGAGTGAGAACATCACTAGATACCATTGATAGAGTGAGACACTCACTAGATACCATTGATAGAGTGAGACAATCACTAGATACCATTGATAGAGTGAGACAATCACTAGATACCATTGGTAGTGTGAGACACTCACTAGATACTATTGATAGAGTGAGACAATCACTAGATACTATTGATAGAGTGAGGATATCACTAGATACCATTGATAGAGTGAGACAATCAATAGATATCATTGATAGAGTGAGGACATCACTAGATACTATTGATAGAGTGAGACAATCACTAGATACTATTGATAGAGTGAGACAATCAATAGATACTATTGATAGAGAGAGGATATCACTAGATACCATTGATAGAGTGAGGACATCACTAGATACTATTGATAGAGTGAGAACATCACTAGATACCATTGATAGAGTGAGACACTCACTAGATACCATTGATAGAGTGAGACAATCACTAGATACCATTGATAGAGAGAGACAATCACTAGATACCATTGGTAGTGTGAGACAATCACTAGATACTATTGATAGAGTGAGACAATCACTAGATACCATTGATAGAGTGAGACACTCACTAGATACCATTGATAGAGTGAGACAATCACTAGATACCATTGATAGAGTGAGACAATCACTAGATACAATTGGTAGTGTGAGACAATCACTAGATACTATTGATAGAGTGAGACACTCACTAGATAATATTGATAGAGTGAGACAATCAATAAATACTATTGATAGAGTGAGGATATCACTAGATACCATTGATATAGTTAGACAATCACTAGATACCATTGATAGAGTGAGGCAATCACTAGATACTATTCATAGAGTGAGGATATCACTAGATACTATTGATAGAGTGAGGACACCACTAGATACCATTGATAGAGTGAGGACATCACTATATACTATTGATAGAGTGAGACAATCACTAGATACCATTGATAGAGTGAGGAAACCACTAGATACCATTGATAGAGCGAGGATATCACTAGATACTATTGATAGAGTGAGACAATCACTAGATACCATTGATAGAGTGAGGCAATCACTAGATACTATTCATAGAGTGAGGATATCACTAGATACTATTGATAGAGTGAGGACACCACTAGATACCATTGATAGAGTGAGGACATCACTATATACTATTGATAGAGTGAGACAATCACTAGATACCATTGATAGAGTGAGGAAACCACTAGATACCATTGATAGAGCGAGGATATCACTAGATACTATTGATAGAGTGAGACAATCACTAGATACCATTGATAGAGTGAGGCACTCACTAGATACCATTGATAGAGTGAGACAATCACTAGATACCATTGATGAGTGAGAAAATCACTAGATACCATTGGTAGAGTGAGACAATCACTAGATACTATTGATAGAGTGAGACAAACAATAGATACTATTGATAGAGTGAGGATATCACTAGATACCATTGATAGAGTGAGGCAATCACTATATACTATTGATAGAGTGAGGATATCACTAGATACTATTGATAGAGTGAGACAATCACTAGATACTATTGATAGAGTGAGGACATCGCTAGATACTGTTGATAGAGTGAGGACATCACTAGATACTATTGATAGAATGAGGACATCACTGGATAATATTGATAGAGAGAGGACATCACTAGATACTATTGATAGAGTGAGGACATCACTAGATACTATTGATAGAGTGAGACAATCACTAGATACCATTGATAGAGTGAGGACATCACTAGATACTATTGATAGAGTGAGTCAATCACTAGATACCATTGATAGAGTGAGACAATCACTAGATACCATTGATATAGTAAGGACATCACTAGATATCATTGATAGAGTGCGGACATCACTAAATACTATAGATAGAGTGAGACAATCACTAGATGCCATTGATAGAGTGAGACACTCACTAGATACTATTGATAGAGTGAGACAATCACTAGATACTATTGATATAGTGAGGATATCACTAGATACCATTGATAGAGTGAGACAATCAATAGATACTATTGATAGAGTGAGGACATCACTAGATACTATTGATAGAGTGAGACACTCACTAGATACTATTGATAGAGTGAGACAATCACTACATACTATTGATAGAGTGAGACAATCAATAGATACTATTGATAGAGAGAGGATATCACTAAATACCATTGATAGAGTGAGGCAACCACTAGATACCATTGATAGAGTGAGGACATCACTAGATACTATTGATAGAGTGAGACAATCACTAGATACCATTGATAGAGTGAGGACACCACCAGATACCATTGGTAGAGTGAGGATATCACTAGATACTATTGATAGAGTGAGACAATCACTAGATACCATTGATAGAGTGAGACACTCACTAGATACCATTGATAGAGTGAGACAATCACTAGATACCATTGATAGAGTGAGACAATCACTAGATACCATTGGTAGTGTGAGACAATCATTAGATACTATTGATAGAGTGAGACACTCACTAGATACTATTGATAGAGTGAGACACTAACTAGATACCATTGATAGAGTGAGACAATCACTAGATACCATTGATAGAGTAAGGACATCACTAGATACCATTGATAGAGTGAGACAATCACTAGATACCATTGATAGAGTGAGGAAATCACTAGATACCATTGATAGAGTAAAACAATCGCTAGATACTATTGATAGAGTGAGACAATCACTAGATACTATTGATATAGTGAGGACATCACTAGATACTATTGATAGAGTGAGACAATCACTAGATACTATTGATATAGTGAGACAATCACTAGATATTATTGATAGAGTGAGGCAATCAAAAGATACTATTGATAGAGTGAGGATATCACTAGATACCATTGATATAGTTAGACAATCACTAGATACCATTGATAGAGTGAGGCAATCACAAGATACTATTCATAGAGTGAGGATGTCACTAGATAGTATTGATATAGTGAGGACACCACTAGATACCATTGATAGAGTGAGGATATCACTAGATAGTATTGATAGAGTGAGACACTCACTAGATACTATTGATAGAGTGAGACAATCACTAGATACTATTGATAGAGTGAGACAATCAATAGATACTATTGATAGAGAGAGGATATCACTAGATACCATTGATAGAGTGAGGACATCACTAGATACTATTGATAGAGTGAGAACATCACTAGATACCATTGATAGAGTGAGACACTCACTAGATACCATTGATAGAGTGAGACAATCACTAGATACCATTGATAGAGTGAGACAATCACTAGATACCATTG
The DNA here is from genome assembly GCA_014843695.1 of Archivesica marissinica. Lineage (NCBI taxonomy): Eukaryota > Metazoa > Mollusca > Bivalvia > Venerida > Vesicomyidae > Archivesica > Archivesica marissinica. The sequence goes on along the minus strand of CM026391.1, from coordinate 60,962,027 downwards.
GTAGTGTGAGACAATCACTAGATACTATTGATAGAGTGAGACAATCACTAGATACCATTGATAGAGTGAGACACTCACTAGATACCATTGATAGAGTGAGACAATCACTAGATACCATTGATAGAGTGAGACAATCACTAGATACCATTGGTAGTGTGAGACAATCACTAGATACTATTGATAGAGTGAGACACTCACTAGATAATATTGATAGAGTGAGACAATCAATAAATACTATTGATAGAGTGAGGATATCACTAGATACCATTGATAGAGTGAGGCAATCACTAGATACTATTCATAGAGTGAGGATATCACTAGATACTATTGATAGAGTGAGGACACCACTAGATACCATTGATAGAGTGAGGACATCACTATATACTATTGATAGAGTGAGACAATCACTAGATACCATTGATAGAGTGAGGAAATCACTAGATACCATTGATAGAGCGAGGATATCACTAGATACTATTGATAGAGTGAGACAATCACTAGATACCATTGATAGAGTGAGGCAATCACTAGATACTATTGATAGAGTGAGGATATCACTAGATACTATTGATAGAGTGAGGACACCACTAGATACCATTGATAGAGTGAGGACATCACTAGATACTATTGATAGAGTGAGACAATCACTAGATACCATTGATAGAGTGAGGAAACCACTAGATACCATTGATAGAGTGAGGATATCACTAGATACTATTGATAGAGTGAGAAAATCACTAGATACCATTGATAGAGTGAGGACATCACTAGATACTATTGATAGAGTGAGACAATCACTAGATACATTGATAGAGTGAGACATCACTAGATACTATTGATAGAGTGAGACAATCACTAGATACCATTGATAGAGTGAGACAATCACTAGATACCATTGATAGAGTGAGGACATCACTAGATACCATTGATAGAGTGAGGACATCACTAGATACTATTGATAGAGTGAGACAATCACTAGATACCATTGATAGAGTGAGACACTCACTAGATACTATTGATAGAGTGAGACAATCACTAGATACTATTGATAGAGTGAGGATATCACTAGATACCATTGATAGAGTGAGACAATCACTAGATACTATTGATAGAGTGAGGACATCACTAGATACTATTGATAGAGTGAGACACTCACTAGATACTATTGATAGAGTGAGACAATCACTACATACTATTGATAGAGTGAGAGAATCAATATATACTATTGATAGAGAGAGGATATCACTAAATACCATTGATAGAGTGAGGCAACCACTAGATACCATTGATAGAGTGAGGACATCACTAGATACTATTGATAGAGTGAGAATATCACTAGATACCATTGATAGAGTGAGCACACCACCAGATACTATTGGTAGAGTGAGGATATCACTAGATACTATTGATAGAGTGAGACAATCACTAGATACCATTGATAGAGTGAGACACTCACTAGATACCATTGATATAGTGAGACAATCACTAGATACCATTGATAGAGTGAGACAATCACTAGATACCATTGGTAGTGTGAGACAATCATTAGATACTATTGATAGAGTGAGACACTCACTAGATACTATTGATAGAGTGAGACACTCACTAGATACCATTGATAGAGTGAGACAATCACTAGATACCATTGATAGAGTAAGGACATCACTAGATACCATTGATAGAGTGAGACAATCACTAGATACCATTGATAGAGTGAGGAAATCACTAGATACCATTGATAGAGTAAGACAATCGCTAGATACTATTGATAGAGTGAGACAATCACTAGATACTATTGATATAGTGAGGACATCACTAGATACTATTGATAGAGTGAGACAATCACTAGATACTATTGATATAGTGAGACAATCACTAGATATTATTGATAGAGTGAGGAAATCAATAGATACTATTGATAGAGTGAGGATATCACTAGATACCATTGATATAGTTAGACAATCACTAGATACCATTGATAGAGTGAGGCAATCACAAGATACTATTCATAGAGTGAGGATATCACTAGATACTATTGATAGAGTGAGGACACCACTAGATACCATTGATAGAGTGAGGATATCACTAGATAGTATTGATAGAGTGAGACAATCACTAGATACCATTGATAGAGTGAGACAATCACTAGATACCATTGATAGAGTGAGACACTCACTAGATACCATTGATAGAGTGAGACAATCACTAGGTACCATTGATAGAGTGAGACAATCACTAGATACCATTGGTAGAGTGAGACAATCACTAGATACTATTGATAGAGTGAGACACTCACTAGATACTATTGATAGAGTGAGACACTCACTAGATACTATTGATAGAGTGAGACAATCACTAGATACCATTGATAGAGTGAGACAATCACTAGATACGATTGATAGAGTGAGGACATCACTAGATACTATTGATAGAGTGAGACAATCACTAGATACTATTGATAGAGTGAGACAATCACTAGATACCATTGATAGAGTGAGACAATCACTAGATACTATTGATAGAGTGAGACAATCACTAGATACTATTGATAGAGTGAGACATCACTAGATACCATTGATAGAGTGAGACAATCACTAGATACCATTGATAGAGTGAGACACTCACTAGATACTATTGATAGAGTGAGACAATCACTAGATACTATTGATAGAGTGAGACATCACTAGATACATTGATAGAGTGAGGACATCACTAGATACCATTGATAGAGTGAGACAATCACTAGATACTATTGATAGAGTGAGACATCACTAGATACTATTGATAGAGTGAGACATCACTAGATACATTGATAGAGTGAGACATCACTAGATACCATTGATAGAGTGAGACAATCACTAGATACCATTGATAGAGTGAGGACATCACTAGATACCATTGATAGAGTGGGGACATCACTAGATACTATTGATAGAGTGAGACAATCACTAGATACCATTGATAGAGTGAGACAATCACTAGATACCAAAAAACACACAAAAAAAATCACTAGATACCATTGATAGAGTGAGACAATCACTAGATACCATTGATAGAGTGAGGACATCACTAGATACCATTGATAGAGTGAGAAAATCACTAGATACCATTGATATAGTGAGAAAATCACTAGATACCATTGATAGAGTGAGACAATCACTAGATACCATTGATAGAATGAGGACATAACTAGATACCATTGATAGAGTGAGACAATCACTAGATACCATTGATAGAGTGAGACAATCACTAGATACCATTGATAGAGTGAGACAATCACTAGATACCATTGATAGAGTGAGACAATCACTAGATATCATTGATATAGTGAGACAATCACTAGATACCATTGATAGAGTGAGGACATCACTAGATACCATTGATAGAGTGAGACAATCACTAGATACTATTGATAGAGTGAGGATATCATTAGATACCATTGATAGAGTGAGACAATCACTAGATACCATTGATAGAGTGAGACAATCACTAGATACTATTGATATAGTGGGGAAATCACTAGATACCATTGATAGAGTGAGGATATCGCTAGATACCATTGATGGAGTGAGACAATCACTAGATACCATTGATAGAGTGAGACAATCGCTAGATACCATTAATAGAGTGAGGACATCACTAGATGCTATTGATAAAGTGAGGATATCACTAGATACCATTGATAGAGTGAGGACATCACTAGATACTATTGATAGAATGAGGACATCACTAGATACTATTGATAGAGTGAGGCAATCACTAGATACCATTGATAGAGTGAGACAATCACTAGATCCTATTGATAGAGTGAGGACATCACTAGATACTATTGATAGAGTGAGGACACCAGTAGATACCATTGATAGAGTGAGGACATCACTAGATATTATTGATAGACAGAGACAATCACTAGATACCATTGATAGAGTGAGGAGATCACTAGATACCATTGATAGAGTGAGGATATCACTAGATATTATTGATAGAGTGAGACAATCACTAGATACCATTGATATAGTGAGACAATCACTAGATACCATTGATAGAGTGAGACACTCACTAGATACCATTGATTGAGTGAGACACTCACTAGATACCATTGATAGAGTGAGACAATCACTAGATACCATTGATAGAGTAAGGACATCACTAGATACCATTGATAGAGTAAGGACATCACTAGATACCATTGATAGAGTGAGACAATCACTAGATCTATACCATTGATAGAGAGAGGACATCACTAGATACCATTGATAGAGTGAGGACATCACTAGATACCATTGATAGAGTGAGATAATCACTAGATACCATTGATAGAGTGAGACAATCACTAGATACCATTGATAGAGTGAGACAATCACTAGATACCATTGACAGAATGAGGACATCACTAGATACCATTGATAGAGTGAGACAATCACTAGATACTATTGATAGAATGAGGACATCACTAGATACCATTGATAGAGTGAGGACATCACTAGATACCATTGATAGAGTGAGACAATCACTAGATATCATTGATAGAGTGAGACAATCACTAGATACCGTTAATAGAGTGAGACAATCACTATATACCATTGATAGAGTGAGACAATCACTAGATATCATTGATAGAGTGAGACAATCACTAGATACCATTGATAGAGTGAGGACATCACTAGATACCATTGATAGAGTGAGACAATCACTAGATACTATTGATAGAGTGAGGATATCACTAGATACCATTGATATAGTGAGACAATCACTAGATATCATTGATAGAGTGAGACAATCACTAGATACCATTAATAGAGTGAGGACATCACTAGATGCTATTGATAAAGTGAGGAATCACTAGATACTATTGATAGAGTGAGACATCACTAGATACTATTGATAGAGTGAGACATCACTAGATACCATTGATAGAGTGAGACAATCACTAGATACCATTGATAGAGTGAGACATCACTAGATACCATTGATAGAGTGAGACAATCACTAGATACCATTGATAGAGTGAGACAATCACTAGATACCATTGATAGAGTGAGACATCACTAGATACCATTGATAGAGTGAGCATCACTAGATACCATTGATAGAGTGAGACAATAACTAGATACCATTGATAGAGTGGACATCACTAGATACCATTGATAGAGTGAGGCAATCACTTGATACCATTGATAGAGTGAGACAATCACTAGATACCATTGATAGAGTGAGACAATCTCTAGATACTATTGATAGAGTGAGGCAATCACTAGATACCATTGGTAGAGTGAGGCAATCACTAGATACCATTGATATAGTGAGGCAATCACTAGATAACATTGATATAGTGAGGCAATCACTAGATACTATTGACATAGTGAGACAATCACTAGATACCATTGATAGAGTGAGACAATCACTAGATACTATTGATAGAGTGAGACAATCACTAGATACTATTGACATAGTGAGACAATCACTAGATACCATTGATAGAGCGAGACAATCGCTAGATACTATTGATAGAGTGAGACACTCACTAGATACTATTGATAGAGTGAGACAATCACTAGATACCATTGATAGAGTGAGACAATCACTAGATACCATTGATAGAGTGAGGACATCACTAGATACTATTGATAGAGTGAGACAATCACTAGATACCATTGATAGAGTGAGACAATCACTAGATACCATTGATAGAGTGAGGACATCACTAGATACTATTGATAGAGTGAGACAATGACTAGATACTATTGATAGAGTGAGGACATCACTAGATACCATTGATAGAGTGAGGTCATCACTAGATACCATTGACAGAGTGAGACACTCACTAGATACCATTGATAGAGTGAGGATGTCACTAGATACCATTGATAGAGTGGGGACATCACTAGATACCATTGATATAGTGAGGCAATCACTAGATACCATTGACAGAGTGAGACACTCACTAGATACCATTGATAGAGTGAGGATGTCACTAGATACCATTGATAGAGTGGGGACATCACTAGATACCATTGATTGATATAGTGAGGCAATCACTAGATACCACTGATAGAGTGAGACAATCACTAGATACTATTGATATAGTGAGTATATCACTAGATACCATTGGTAGAGTGAGACAATCACTAGATACTATTGATAGAGTGGGGACATCACTAGATACCATTGATAGAGTGAGGAAATCACTAGATACCATTGATAGAGTGAGGACATCACTAGATACCATTGATAGAGTGAGGACATCACTAGATACTATTGATAGAGTGAGAATATCCCTAGATACCATTGATAGAGTGAGAATATCCCTAGATACCATTGATAGAGTGAGAATATCACTAGATACTATTGATAGAGTGAGACAATCACTAGATACTATTGATAGAGTGAGGCAATCACTAGATACTATTGATAGAGTGAGACAATCACTAGATACTATTGATATAGTGAGGAATCACTAGATACCATTGATAGAGTGAGACAATCACTAGATACTATTGATAGAGTGAGGACATCACTAGATACCATTGATAGAGTGAGGCAATCACTAGATACCATTGATAGAGTGAGGATATCACTAGATACCATTGATAGAGTGAGGACATCACTAGATACCATTGATAGAGTGAGGACATCACTAGATACCATTGATAGAGTGAGACAATCACTAGATACCATTGATAGAGTGAGGACATCACTAGATACCATTGATAGAGTGAGGACATCACTAGATACTATTGATAGAGTGAGGACATCACTAGATACTATTGATAGAGTGAGGACATCACTAGATACTATTGATAGAGTGAGACAATCACTAGATACCATTGATAGAGTGAGGACATCACTAGATACTATTGATAGAGTGAGACAATCACTAGATACCATTGATAGAGTGAGACAATCACTAGATACCATTGATAGAGTGAGGACATCACTAGATACCATTGATAGAGTGAGGCAATCACTAGATACTATTGATAGAGTGAGACAATCACTAGATACTATTGATAGAGTGAGGACATCACTAGATACTATTGATAGAGTGAGACAATCACTAGATACTATTGATAGAGTGAGGATATCACTAGATACTATTGATAGAGTGAGACACTCACTAGATACCATTGATAGAGTGAGAAAATCACTAGATACCATTGATAGAGTGAAGACATCACTAGATACCATTGATAGAGTGGGGACATCACTATATACTATTGATAGAGTGAGACAATCACTAGATACCATTGATAGAGTGAGGACACCACTAGATACCATTGATAGAGTGAGGATATCACTAGATATTATTGATAGAGTGAGACAATCACTAGATACCATTGATAGAGTGAGACAATCACTAGATACCATTGATAGAGTGAGACACTCACTAGATACCATTGATAGAGTGAGACAATCACTAGATACCATTGATAGAGTGAGACAATCACTAAATACACTTGATAGAGTGAATCACTCACTAGATACCATTGATAGAGTGAGTAAATCACTAGATACCATTGATAGAGTGAGGACATCACTAGATACCATTGATAGAGTGAGGCAATCACTAGATACTATTGATATAGTGAGACAATCACTAGATACTATTGATAGAGTGAGACAATCACTAGATACTATTGATAGAATGAGACATCACTAGATACTATTGATAGAGTGAGACAATCACTAGATACTATTGATAGAGTGGGACATCACTAGATACCATTGATATAGTGAGGAATCACTAGATACCATTGATAGAATGGGACATCACTAGATACCATTGATAGAGTGAGGCATCACTAGATACCATTGATAGAGTGAGGATATCACTAGATACCATTGATAGAATGGGGACATCACTAGATACCATTGATAGAGTGAGGCAATCACTAGATACCATTGATAGAATGAGGACATCACTAGATACCATTGATAGTGTGAGGATATCACTAGATACTATTGATAGAGTGAGGCAATCACTAGATACCATTGGTAGAGTGAGGACATCACTAGATACCATTGATAGTGTGAGGACATCACTAGATACTATTGATAGAGTGAGAATATCCCTAGATACCATTGATAGAGTGAGAATATCCCTAGATACCATTGATAGAGTGAGAATATCACTAGATACTATTGATAGAGTGAGACAATTACTAGATACTATTGATAGAGTGAGGCAATCACTAGATACTATTGATAGAGTGAGTATATCACTAGATACCATTGGTAGAGTAAGACAATCACTAGATATTATTGATAGAGTGGGGACATCACTAGATACCATTGATATAGTGAGGCAATCACTAGATACCATTGATAGAGTGAGGATATCACTAGATACCATTGATAGAATGAGGACATCACTAGATACCATTGATAGTGTGAGGACATCACTAGATACCATTGATAGAGTGAGAATATCCCTAGATACCATTGATAGAGTGAGAATATCCCTAGATACCATTGATAGAGTGAGAATATCACTAGATACTATTGATAGAGTGAGACAATCACTAGATACTATTGATAGAGTGAGGCAATCACTAGATACTATTGATAGAGTGAGACAATCACTAGATACTATTGATAGAGTGAGAATATCACTAGATACCATTGATAGAGTGAGGATATCACTAGATACTATTGATAGAGTGAGGCAATCACTACATACTATTGATAGAGTGAGACAATCACTAGATACCATTGATAGAGTGAGGACATCACTAGATACTATTGATAGAGTGAGACAATCACTAGATACCATTGATAGAGTGAGACAATCACTAGATACCATTGATAGAGTGAGGACATCACTAGATACTATTGATAGAGTGAGACAATCACTAGATACTATTGATAGAGTGAGGACATCACTAGATACCATTGATAGAGTGAGGTCATCACTAGATACCATTGATAGAGTGAGACAATCACTAGATACTATTGATAGAGTGAGACAATCACTAGATACTATTGATAGAGTGAGACAATCACTAGATACCATTGATAGAGTGAGACAATCACTAGATACTATTGATAGAGTGAGGATATCACTAGATACTATTGATAGAGTGAGGCCATCACTAGATACCATTGATAGAGTGAGGCACTCACTAGCTACCATTGATAGAGTGAGACAATCACTAGATACTATTGATAGAGTGAGACAATCACTAGATACTATTGATAGAGTGAGACAATCACTAGATACCATTGTTAGAATGAAGACATCACTAGATACTATTGATAGAGTGAGACAATCACTAGATACTATTGATAGAGTGATACAATCACTATATACTATTGATAGAGTGAGGACATCACTAGATACCATTGATATAGTGAGGACATCACTAGATACCATTGATATAGTGAGAAAACACTAGATACTATTGATAGAGTGGGGAAATCACTAGATACTATTGATAGAGTGAGGATGTCACTAGATACCATTGATAGAGTGAGGACATCACTAGATACCATTGGTAGAGTGAGACAATCGCTAGATACTATTGATAGAGTGAGTATATCACTAGATACCATTGATAGAGTGAGAAACTCACTAGATACCATTGATAGAGTGAGGATGTCACTAGATACCATTGATAGAGTGGGGACATCACTAGATACCATTGATATAGTGAGGCAATCACTAGATATATACCATTGATAGAGTGAGGACATCACTAGATACTATTGGTAGAGTGAGGCAATCACTAGATACCATTGATAGAGTGAGACAATCACTAGATACCATTGATAGAATGAGGACATCACTAGGTACCATTGATAGAGTGAGGATATCACTAGATACCATTGATAGAGTGAGGCAATCACTAGATACCATTGATAGAGTGAGACAATCTCTAGATACTATTGATATAGTGGGGCAATCACTAGATACCATTGATAGAGTGAGGCAATCACTAGATACCATTGATAGAGTGAGGATATCACTAGATACCATTGATAGAGTGAGGATATCACTAGATACCATTGATAGAGTGAGGCAATCACTAGATACTATTGATAGAGTGTGGATATCACTAGATACTATTGATATAGTGAGACAATCACTAGATACCATTGATAGAATGAGGACATCACTAGATACCATTGATAGAGTGAGGATATCACTAGATACTATTGATATAGTGAGACAATCACTAGATACTATTGATAGAGTGAGACAATCACTAGATACTATTGATAGAGTGAGGATATCACTAGATACTATTGATAGAGTGAGACAATCAATAGATACCATTGATAGAGTGAGACAATCACTAGATACCATTGATAGAGTGAGGACATCACTAGATACTATTGATAGAGTGAGACAATCACTAGATACCATTGATAGAGTGAGACAATCACTAGATACCATTGATAGAGTGAGGACATCACTAGATACTATTGATAGAGTGAGACAATCACTAGATACCATTGATAGAGTGAGACAATCACTAGATACCATTGATAGAGTGAGGACATCACTAGATACTATTGATAGAGTGAGACAATCACTAGATACTATTGATAGAGTGAGGCTATCACTAGATACCATTGATAGAGTGAGGACATCACTAGATACTATTGATAGAGTGAGAAAATCACTAGATACTATTGATAGAGTGAGACATCACTAGATACCATTGATAGAGTAACAACACAAACCAAAATGAGGACATCACTAGATACTATTGAAGAGTGAGACAATCACTAGATACTATTGATAGAGTGATACAATCACTAGATACTATTGATAGAGTGAGGAAATCACTAGATACCATTGATATAGTGAGGACATCACTAGATACCATTGATATAGTGAGACATCACTAGATACTATTGATAGAGTGAGACACAAACAAAAAGACATCACTAGATACCATTGATAGAGTGGGACATCACTAGATACTATTGATATAGTGAGCAATCACTAGATACCATTGATAGAGTGAGACAATCACTAGATACCATTGATATAGTGAGTACTCACTAGATACCATTGATAGAGTGAGACAATCACTAGATACTATTGATAGAGTGGGACATCACTAGATACCATTGATAGAGTGAGGCAATCACTAGATACCATTGATAGAGTGAGACACACAAACAAAACAATCACTAGATACCATTGATAGAGTGAGGACATCACTAGATACCATTGATAGAGGAGGACATCACTAGATACCATTGATAGAGTGAGGCAATCACTAGATACTATTGATAGAATGAGAAATCACTAGATACCATTGATAGAGTGAGGATATCACTAGATACCAATGATAGAGTGAGACAATCACTAGATACTATTGATAGAGTGAGGACATCACTAGATACCATTGATAGAGTGAGGCAATAACTAGATACTATTGATATAGTGAGACAATCATTAGATACTATTGATAGAGTGAGTACATCACTAGATACAATTGATAGAGTGAGACAATCACTAGCTACTATTGATAGAGTGAGAAAATCACTAGATAATATTGATAGAGTGAGAAAATCACTAGATAATATTGATATAGTGATACAATCACTAGATACCATTGATAGAGTGAGACAATCACTAGATACCATTGAAAGAGTGAGGACATCACTAGATACCATTGATAGAGTGGGGACATCACTATATACCATTGATATAGTGAGACAATCACTAGATACCATTGATAGAGTGAGGACATAACTAGATAATATTGATAGAGTGAGACAATCACTAGATACCATTGATAGAATGAGGACACCACTAGATACCATTGATATAGTGAGTACATCACTAGATACTATTGATAGAGTGAGACAACACTAGATACCATTGATAGAGTGATACAATCACTAGATACCATTGATAGAGTTAGAAACTCACTAGATAACATTGATATAGTGAGACAATCACTAGATACCATGATATAGTGAGACAACACTAGATACCATTGATAGAGTGAAACACTCACTAGATACCATTGATAGAGGAGACAATCACTAGATAACATGATAGAGTAAGGACATCACTAGATACCATTGATATAGTGAGGCAATCACTAGATACCACTGATAGAGTGAGACAATCACTAGATACTATTGATAGAGTGAGTATATCACTAGATACCATTGATAGAGGAGACAACAAAAACAAAAAAACACACAAACAAAAAAACACCACCAAACAAAAAACAACACAAACAAAAAACAACAAAAACAAAAAAAATCACTAGATACTATTGATAGAGTGAGGACATCACTAGATACATTGATATAGTGAGGATATCACTAGATACCAAAAACAACACAAACCAAAAAACAACACAAACAAAAAACACACAAACCAAAAACACACAACAAAAAACAACACAAACCAAAAAACACCACAAACAAAAAAACAACCAAACAAAAAACACAAACCAAAAAACAACACAAACAAAAAACACACAAACAAAACACCAACACACAACAAAAAACAACAAAAACAAAAAAACACAAACCAAAAACAACACAAACATGATAGAAGAGGATATTACTAGATACCATTGATAGAGTGAGACAATCACTAGATACTATTGATATAGTGAAACAATCACTAGATACCATTGATAGAGTGAGAAAATCACTAGATACCATTGATAGAGTGAGGACATCACTAGATACTATTGATAGAGTGAGGACATCACTATATACTATTGATAGAATGAGACATCACTAGATACCATTGATAGAGTGAGGACATCACTAGATACTATTGATAGAGTGAGACAATCACTATATACCATTGATAGAGTAAGGACATCACTAGATACCATTGATAGAGTGAGGAAATCACTAGATACCATTGAAGAGTGAGACAATCACTAGATACCATTGATATAGTAAGACATCACTAGATACCATTGATAGAGTAAGACAATCACTAGATACTATTGATATAGTGAGGATATCACTAGATACCATTGATATAGTTAGACAATCAATAGATACTATTGATATAGTGAGGACATCACTAGATACTATTGACAGAATGAGACAATCACTATATACTATTGATATAGTGAGACAATCAATATATACTATTGATAGAGTGAGACAATCAATAGATACTATTGATAGAGTGAGGACATCACTAGATACCATTGATAGAGTGAGAAAATCACTAGATACCATTGATATAGTGAGAAAATCACTAGATACCATTGATAGAGTGAGACAATCACTAGATACCATTGATAGAATGAGGACATAACTAGATACCATTGATAGAGTGAGACAATCACTAGATACCATTGATAGAGTGAGACAATCACTAGATACCATTGATAGAGTGAGACAATCACTAGATACCATTGATAGAGTGAGACAATCACTAGATATCATTGATATAGTGAGACAATCACTAGATACCATTGATAGAGTGAGGACATCACTAGATACCATTGATAGAGTGAGACAATCACTAGATACTATTGATAGAGTGAGGATATCATTAGATACCATTGATAGAGTGAGACAATCACTAGATACCATTGATAGAGTGAGACAATCACTAGATACTATTGATATAGTGGGGAAATCACTAGATACCATTGATAGAGTGAGGATATCGCTAGATACCATTGATGGAGTGAGACAATCACTAGATACAATTGATAGAGTGAGACAATCGCTAGATACCATTAATAGAGTGAGGACATCACTAGATGCTATTGATAAAGTGAGGATATCACTAGATACCATTGATAGAGTGAGGACATCACTAGATACTATTGATAGAATGAGGACATCACTAGATACTATTGATAGAGTGAGACAATCACTAGATACCATTGATAGAGTGAGACAATCACTAGATACTATTGATAGAGTGAGGACATCACTAGATACTATTGATAGAGTGAGACACCACTAGATACCATTGATAGAGTGAGGACATCACTAGATATTATTGATAGACAGAGACAATCACTAGATACCATTGATAGAGTGAGGAGATCACTAGATACCATTGATAGAGTGAGGATATCACTAGATATTATTGATAGAGTGAGACAATCACTAGATACCATTGATATAGTGAGACAATCACTAGATACCATTGATAGAGTGAGACACTCACTAGATACCATTGATTGAGTGAGACACTCACTAGATACCATTGATAGAGTGAGACAATCACTAGATACCATTGATAGAGTAAGGACATCACTAGATACCATTGATAGAGTAAGGACATCACTAGATACCATTGATAGAGTGAGACAATCACTAGACATACCATTGATAGAGAGAGACATCACTAGATACCATTGATAGAGTGAGGACATCACTAGATACCATTGATAGAGTGAGATAATCACTAGATACCATTGATAGAGTGAGACAATCACTAGATACCATTGATAGAGTGAGACAATCACTAGATACCATTGATAGAGTGAGGACATCACTAGATACCATTGATAGAGTGAGACAATCACTAGATACTATTGATAGAATGAGGACATCACTAGATACCATTGATAGAGTGAGACATCACTAGATACCATTGATAGAGTGAGACAATCACTAGATACCATTGATAGAGTGAGACATCACTAGATACTATTGATAGAGTGAGACAATCACTAATACCATTGATAGAGTGAGACAATCACTAGATACCATTGATAGAGTGAGACAATCACTAGATACCATTGATAGAGTGAGGACATCACTAGATACCATTGATAGAGTGAGGCAATCACTACATACTATTGATAGAGTGAGAATATCACTAGATACTATTGATAGAGTGAGACAATCACTAGATACTATTGATAGAGTGAGACAATCACTAGATACTATTGATAGAGTGAGACAATCACTAGATACTATTGATAGAGTGAGAATATCACTAGATACTATTGATAGAGTGAGAATATCACTAGATACTATTGATAGAGTGAGGATATCACTAGATACTATTGATAGAGTGAGGACATCACTAGATACCATTGATATAGTGAGGACATCACTAGATACCATTGATAGAGTGAGAAAACACTAGATACTATTGATAGAGTGGGGAAATCACTAGATACTATTGATAGAGTGAGGATGTCACTAGATACCATTGATAGAGTGAGGACATCACTAGATACCATTGATAGAGTTAGGACATCACTAGATACCATTGATAGAGTGAGGTTGTCACTAGATACCATTGATAGAGTGGGGACATCACTAGATACCATTGATATAGTGAGGCAATCACTAGATACCATTGATAGAGTGAGACACTCACTAGATACCATTGATAGAGTGAGGATGTCACTAGATACCATTGATAGAGTGGGGACATCACTAGATACCATTGATTGATATAGTGAGGCAATCACTAGATACCACTGATAGAGTGAGACAATCACTAGATACTATTGATATAGTGAGTATATCACTAGATACCATTGGTAGAGTGAGACAATCACTAGATACTATTGATAGAGTGGGGACATCACTAGATACCATTGATATAGTGAGGATATCACTAGATACCATTGATAGAATGAGGACATCACTAGATACCATTGATAGAGTGAGGCAATCACTAGATACCATTGATAGAGTGAGGATATCACTAGATACCATTGATAGAATGGGGACATCACTAGATACCATTGATAGAGTGAGGCAATCACTAGATACCATTGATAGAATGAGGACATCACTAGATACCATTGATAGTGTGAGGATATCACTAGATACTATTGATAGAGTGAGGCAATCACTAGATACCATTGGTAGAGTGAGGACATCACTAGATACCATTGATAGTGTGAGGACATCACTAGATACTATTGATAGAGTGAGAATATCCCTAGATACCATTGATAGAGTGAGAATATCACCAGATACTATTGATAGAGTGAGACAATTACTAGATACTATTGATAGAGTGAGGCAATCACTAGATACTATTGATAGAGTGAGACAATCACTAGATACTATTGATATAGTGAGTATATCACTAGATACCATTGGTAGAGTAAGACAATCACTAGATACTATTGATAGA
Organism: Archivesica marissinica; assembly: GCA_014843695.1. Lineage (NCBI taxonomy): Eukaryota > Metazoa > Mollusca > Bivalvia > Venerida > Vesicomyidae > Archivesica > Archivesica marissinica. Next base: position 60,945,961 of record CM026391.1, on the reverse strand, counting down.
GTGGGGACATCACTAGATACCATTGATATAGTGAGGCAATCACTAGATACCATTGATAGAGTGAGGATATCACTAGATACCATTGATAGAATGAGGACATCACTAGATACCATTGATAGTGTGAGGACATCACTAGATACCATTGATAGAGTGAGAATATCCCTAGATACCATTGATATAGTGAGAATATCCCTAGATACCATTGATAGAGTGAGAATATCACTAGATACTATTGATAGAGTGAGACAATCACTAGATACTATTGATAGAGTGAAGCAATCACTAGATACTATTGATAGAGTGAGACAATCACTAGATACTATTGATAGAGTGAGAATATCACTAGATACCATTGATAGAGTGAGGATATCACTAGATACTATTGATAGAGTGAGGCAATCACTACATACTATTGATAGAGTAAGACAATCACTAGATACTATTGATAGAGTGAGGCAATCACTACATACTATTGATAGAGTAAGACAATCACTAGATACTATTGATAGAGTGAGGCAATCACTACATACTATTGATAGTGTGAGAATATCACTAGATACTATTGATAGAGTGAGACAATCACTAGATACTATTGATAGAGTGAGACAATCACTAGATACTATTGATAGAGTGAGACAATCACTAGATACTATTGATAGAGTGAGAATATCACTAGATACTATTGATAGAGTGAGAATATCACTAGATACTATTGGTAGAGTGAGGATATCGCTAGATACTATTGATAGAGTGAGGACATCACTAGATACTATTGGTAGAGTGAGGATATCGCTAGATACTATTGATAGAGTGAGAATATCACTAGATACCATTGATAGAGTGAGGCAATCACTAGGTACCATTGATAGAGTGAGACAATATCTAGATACTATTGATAGAGTGAGGCAATCACTAGATACCATTGATAGAGTGAGGATATCACTAGATACCATTGATAGAGTGAGGATATCACTAGATACCATTGATAGAGTGAGGCAATCACTAGATACTATTGATAGAGTGAGGATATCACTAGATACGATTGATATAGTGAGACAATCACTAGATACTATTGATAGAGTGAGACAATCGCTAGATACTATTGATAGAGTGAGGACATCACCAGATACCATTGATAGAGTGAGACAATCACTAGATACTATTCATAGAGTGAGGATATCGCTAGATACTATTGATAGAGTGAGACAATCAATAGATACTATTGATAGAGTGAGACAATCACAAGATACCATTGATATAGTGAGGACATCACTAGATACTATTGATAGAGTGAGACAATCACTAGATACCATTGATAGAGTGAGACAATCACTAGATACCATTGATAGAGTGAGGACATCACTAGATACTATTGATAGAGTGAGACAATCACTAGATACGATTGATAGAGTGAGACAATCACTAGATACCATTGATATAATGAGGACATCACTAGATACTATTGATAGAGTGAGACAATCACTAGATACCATTGATGGAGTGAGACAATCACTAGATACCATTGATAGAGTGAGGACATCACTAGATACTATTGATAGAGTGAGGATATCGCTAGATACTATTGATAGAGTGACGACATCACTAGATACCATTGATAGAGTTAGACAATCACTAGATACCATTGATAGAATGAGGACATCACTAAATACTATTGATAGAGTGAGACAATCACTAGATACTATTGATAGAGTGATACAATCACTCGATACTATTGATATAGTGAGGACATCACTAGATACCATTGATATAGTGAGGACATCACTAGATACCATTGATAGAGTGAGAAAACACTAGATACTATTGATAGAGTGGGGAAATCACTAGATACTATTGATAGAGTGAGGATGTCACTAGATACCATTGATAGAGTGAGGACATCACTAGATACCATTGATAGAGTTAGGACATCACTAGATACCATTGATAGAGTGAGGTTGTCACTAGATACCATTGATAGAGTGGGGACATCACTAGATACCATTGATATAGTGAGGCAATCACTAGATACCATTGATAGAGTGAGACACTCACTAGATACCATTGATAGAGTGAGGATGTCACTAGATACCATTGATAGAGTGGGGACATCACTAGATACCATTGATTGATATAGTGAGGCAATCACTAGATACCACTGATAGAGTGAGACAATCACTAGATACTATTGATATAGTGAGTATATCACTAGATACCATTGGTAGAGTGAGACAATCACTAGATACTATTGATAGAGTGGGGACTTCACTAGATACCATTGATATAGTGAGGATATCACTAGATACCATTGATAGAATGAGGACATCACTAGATACCATTGATAGAGTGAGGCAATCACTAGATACCATTGATAGAGTGAGGATATCACTAGATACCATTGATAGAATGGGGACATCACTAGATACCATTGATAGAGTGAGGCAATCACTAGATACCATTGATAGAATGAGGACATCACTAGATACCATTGATAGTGTGAGGATATCACTAGATACTATTGATAGAGTGAGGCAATCACTAGATACCATTGGTAGAGTGAGGACATCACTAGATACCATTGATAGTGTGAGGACATCACTAGATACTATTGATAGAGTGAGAATATCCCTAGATACCATTGATAGAGTGAGAATATCACTAGATACTATTGATAGAGTGAGACAATTACTAGATACTATTGATAGAGTGATGCAATCACTAGATACTATTGATAGAGTGAGACAATCACTAGATACTATTGATATAGTGAGTATATCACTAGATACCATTGGTAGAGTAAGACAATCACTAGATACTATTGATAGAGTGGGGACATCACTAGATACCATTGATATAGTGAGGCAATCACTAGATACCATTGATAGAGTGAGGATATCACTAGATACCATTGATAGAATGAGGACATCACTAGATACCATTGATAGTGTGAGGACATCACTAGATACCATTGATAGAGTGAGAATATCCCTAGATACCATTGATAGAGTGAGAATATCCCTAGATACCATTGATAGAGTGAGAATATCACTAGATACTATTGATAGAGTGAGACAATCACTAGATACTATTGATAGAGTGAGGCAATCACTAGATACTATTGATAGAGTGAGACAATCACTAGATACTATTGATAGAGTGAGAATATCACTAGATACCATTGATAGAGTGAGGATATCACTAGATACTATTGATAGAGTGAGGCAATCACTACATACTATTGATAGAGTAAGACAATCACTAGATACTATTGATAGAGTGAGGCAATCACTACATACTATTGATAGAGTAAGACAATCACTAGATACTATTGATAGAGTGAGGCAATCACTACATACTATTGATAGTGTGAGAATATCACTAGATACTATTGATAGAGTGAGACAATCACTAGATACTATTGATAGAGTGAGACAATCACTAGATACTATTGATAGAGTGAGACAATCACTAGATACTATTGATAGAGTGAGAATATCACTAGATACTATTGATAGAGTGAGAATATCACTAGATACTATTGGTAGAGTGAGGATATCGCTAGATACTATTGATAGAGTGAGGACATCACTAGATACCATTGATAGAGTGAGACAATCACTAGATACTATTGATAGAGTAAGACAATCACTAGATACTATTGATAGAGTGAGACAATCACTAGGTACCATTGATAGAGTGAGACAATCACTAGGTACCATTGATAGAGTGAGACAATCACTAGATATGACGAGGAGCAGCATTGGCTTGTGTGCACACATATAATGCTTAATAATACAAAAACTCTTCAAACTCTATCATATGTGCACTGTATGCCCATCGGATGCCAAGTATCACACTGAGAGACATCGGTCAGTTACTCCCCCTGGATACTCCCTAATAGTAGATAGGTCCTATTAAGTGTTTCTTCTGTCTTTATCGTTGTTTCCTTTGCACAACATGCTAGCATATTTATTTACTATCACTTCTTATGAGTATTAAATTACTATATCTCGACAGATCTCGTACAGTATATACAATGGGTACTTATTTGTAACAATGTTACAGTTAATTAACACAATTTTGATAAAATCACATTTTACATACCGTTAGGGAACAATAGTAAAAACAAAGGATTCTAACTAAAAGGACCTATTCACATTTTGGAATAAATCAGACCTTATCGGCCAAGGGAGGTAATAGAAAATTAGAAATGTCACTCATTATATGTGTTTATGTTCTTCAGATGAGCTGGAAACTTAAGTCAAATCCTCTAAACCCAGCTCACAAAGTGGTCTTTCAACCCCAATTTAAAGTGCAGTTTCAAAGAAAACCGAGAGCTATTGCCCCACTAGGTATACGCATGGAACAATGTCTAGATGACCTACATATTGACATGAAATCTATTGCACAGTATAAAATCCCAGATTCTCCTCCTTGGACCCTTAAAACTGCCGAGTTTCGCTTTGATCTCACTTCTGATAAAAAGTCTATTACAGACAGGAGCCAGTTTCAAACAAAATATCATGAAATCAGGGAATTTTATTCTGACTTCAAAGCCATATACACAGATGGTTCAAAAGCTGGTGACACTGTTGCGTCAGCAGCAATCTTTGGGAATAAAAATCGGAAATGTAGACTTCCAAACAAGTCCTCAATTTTCTCTGCCGAACTGAAGGCCATAGATCTCGCTCTAGATCTTGCAGTGGAATCACACTATGTTCAATATATCATTTTCTCTGATTCCTTGTCTGTTTTACAGGCTTTGTATTATGAAAAGTTTGAAAATCCTATTGTTTGTACATTGCTTGAAAGGATTTCTTCCCTTTCAGAAACAAATACATTTGTGTTCTGCTGGCTTCCGAGTCATATGGGAATACAAGGTAATGAAATGGCTGACCAGAATGCAAAGCTGGCTTTGTCATTATCAATTTCTAGGATTAAAGTGTGTTATACCGATTTTAAATCTACAATTCTTACCTTAATTCAATCCTCTTGGCAGGCCCAATGGGATGGTGAAATTTTTAACAAACTTCATTCGGTCAAACCAACACTTGGCGAATGGTGCCCAATTTACAGACCTATTCGTCGAGAAGAAGTCATTCTTGCCCGTCTCAGGATTGGTCATTCTCGAATATCACATTCATGGCTGTTGTCAAGAGATGATGCACCAGAATGTATCCCATGCAATACTCTATACACGGTGGAGCATATCTTAATACACTGTGTTGACCTTCAACCAATCCGGTTGCAGTACTACAATGTGGACAACATTAAAAAACTCTTCGACTCTATCAGAGTAGAGTCCATCATATCATTTATCAAGGCAATAGGAATTTATAATAAGCTGTGATATCAATTGTTAATCATGCCTTTGTAGTAATCATTCATTCATATATTACCTGTAATTAATCTTACGTCTTTATAACGTCTTAGTATTAATGTTTACGTAATGCATTACTTATATAGAATTTTATTTCATACACTCGACAATAAACATAACTTTAATGCGCGCTACATGACCTTAGATGTCGATGCGCCGTAAAACACCATTCATTCAGATGAGCTGGGTTATCTTACGAAATCCGTCTATGCTCGACACTGATCGTAGAACATGATTCGTTGTACATAACGTGTGTACCTTGGTGTTTGACCGAGATGATTGCATGGTTCCCGTGTCAATCTCCTATTACCGCTTGACACACTTGACATTGTGGTAGGTCGGGCATGATTCCTCATAATGAATTAATGAGATAGAAGTGCCACCTGGGTTAGTGTAAATAATGAAAAGTATTTATATTCAAGGACATAGAAATGTGTTGTTTGAGTTTTAAAGTACATTTGTAATGGTTTTATTGTTACAATTTGTTTGTTTTAATGGTTGAAAGTCGCAGTAAAAGCTTACATCATGTGACAACTCTCCAGGTCGTGATAGCGCAGTGGTAGAGCGTTCGCTTCAGGTGCGAAAGGCCCCGAGTTCGAGCCCCGCTGGAGCCATTACGATTGTACCCTTAGGCAAGGCATTTAAATTCCACATTGTCTCTTCTCTATCCCTCGTGGCGATGGATTTTATCAGGAATGAGGTCTCGAGAGTGATTAATATAAGTAGTAAGAACTTGTTTCGCAATAGAGCTAAAATAGATTTGTATACACTAATTCTCCAGATACAGATATATAGATATATTTCTTTATCTATAGAGGGTGACCTAATTAGTTCTGAACTAATCTTACTTAAGTCCCTCAAATTGGTGCCCGGTGCCCCTACGAGCAGTATTTCAGGCAACCGGATACAACCACCGACCTATCACAAGCCGCCTGGATAGCTTCCTCACATGCAATAATTCTAACACCTCCTGTGGGAGTCCGGCCAACAACAATGATGGGTACGTACTTTAAATCCAACGACCATAACCACTATTTTTAGATAAAATTACATATTTTAATAAATGAACTGGTCCAAATGCAATTTTCTTATTAATTTATTGGTCTAAAATAACAGTCCATTTCAATTACTTAGTGTTGAATGGGTAAACATAATTTAGATTACCCACATAATGAATGCATCCTAATGCCCGCTGACCAATGAAATGCATGTTAATAATGCATACATAGCAAGCCGAGGAGTGCATTGTTCACTTATTTAGAGTTAAACGCAGGATTTACACGAGACATATCATAATAGTGAACTGTTTTGTGCATCTATGTTACAACCGAACCGTGTGGAAGTCACAGAGTCTCCAACCTGTATTGTGTGTGTGTTTTACGTTTATTTATCGTCGCTACCGGTTGCCCATATGAGCGACGCCTCCTGAAGAGATTAGTAATTTTAGATATTTGGAGGATAGTGCAATGATACAGACAGAGACACATTCCAGAGTCTCATCTGGTTCTTTTACGTGCACGGTGTACAGCACCGACACGAGACCTCGGTTTAACGTCAGACGGGGGATCGAACCTGCGATCCCTGGATTACCAGTCCGGCGTGTTATAATACAATTATGCTTCTGCTATACATTATATTCTTCTGCGAATGTCCCGAAGGGCATTTAGCGACTACATTCAGTCATCGCATGATATATCGTGTGAAATACCAAACCTCGCAGATGTTCTACAGTGCAACCAGTATAAATCATACCATTTGCCGTGTACTACAAATCTCACGACATGCAAAATGCAGTTAATTAATTCAGACTGTAAATAAATGCCAGCATGACATTTTAAAATATCTAGGTGAGGGCACTTCGCTGTTCAATGATATTCTAGAAGTAATGTCAGTTTACGAGGCACAATACAATACAATGAAATAGGTATAAACACCACACGATAATCACAACATTATCGGAAGAGTCCATTGACTTGTTATATGTGTTTTATATTACTATTTATAGGCAAACGTTACCATTCAATTCTATAGACTACACAACAGTCAATTTGTATATGAAATAGTAATATAAAAACACCTATAACAAGTCAATGGACTCTTCCGATACTGTTGTGATTATCGTGCGGTGTTTATAAGTAACGATATCCATATTGTCAACATATAGCCAACATCCATATAGAGAACCAAACACTAACAGCGTGGGGAATATAGGTCAGACTGATTGTTATGTTATATTTCGGGGTTTACGCCTGCATCAGCACCATTTTGGGCTATATCGTCGGCGGGCAGTTTACCTAACAACACCTTTCCTGGGCAGGCTCCAGCGGTTAACCAGTACTTGGGTGCACCAACCTCCGTAAGAAACTGCCAACTTTTTCATATAAATGAGACACGGCCTGAGCGGGGCTCGAACCCGTGACCATCAGTGATGATACAAGTCAGCGACCTTAACCACTCGACCACGGAGGCGGACCCAGGTCAGACTGAACCAAATCTTTTAGGCCCCACATTAAAATGACAATAGCTTTTCGTTGTATGAACATGGGAATATTACACTGAATAACAGTTTAAGCCCAGAAGTCAACCTTAAAAGTGAGTCGAAATGCAACCGATTATATATTTATCCATATGTAGTAGACTTCGTAGAGTATAGGTTTTTAAAAATTTATTTAGTTTCAGACACTATCATTTTACATATAACTGGATCTGTTTATATCGATTGTTGTTACGTCAATCTTCGGTTATGTCGAAGTATTTTGTTCGGTCCGACGCAATTCGATATGTATTGGCGGATGTAGACTGTAATTGTGTTTAGGTACAACCGGGGTATTTTTTCAGATTATAAAAAGATCCAGTTATATGTAAAATGATAGTGTCTGAAGCGGGACTTTGATCCGACTTCGAGATAACCGGATAATTCGACATAACCGACTTTGACATAACGGATGGAGACTGTAATCCGAAAAGTTTAATTTAATTTCACTATCTGACATTTGTTTTAAAATATACATAAATAGAAAGCAGACTTAAATAAAATGAAGTATTCAGTCAAACCTCTCTTAAGCAACCAGGGAATCGCAGAACGTGGCTGCTTAGCAAAAATGGCTGCTTAACACAAATTGCTGCTTAGCACAAATGGCTGCTTAACACAAATGGCTGCGTAGTATAGGTCAAATGTATAATAACATAACATATTGGGAATCTGAAAACAGACGGCTTAATACAGGTTGGCTGCTTAATAGAGGTAACCACTAACACATGTTTGGCTGTATGTAAATATTGTAATGTAGTGATTTGAGTCCGCTCACACAATACTCCAGTGTGGAATTTAGTAGCATAAGACAAACGTGCACATTGAGTAGGACATGCTTGAATCCGTGAATCGCATGTTTGATCCCCCGTCTGACCCTAATGGGTCTGTATCATTGCACTGTCCTCCAAAATATAAACTGACTAATCTCTTCAGGAGGCGTCGCTCAAATGGGCTCAGGTAGTGACGATAAATAAACTCAAAACAAATACAAAGGACATGTCAACATGTCTGACAAGTTTTGTTATCTAAGAGATAACCACTACTATCATCTAATCTATCATGCCTACAGCATAATTATGACACAATCGTATTTACATGTTTATATGCAAATAAAACATTATGTAATCTGAGTTTCTAAATATGTTCTTCTATTTAAGTTTATTTAACGTCGTTACGGTTGTTCATTTGAGCGACTGGCAGTTTACCTAACAACACCTTTCCTGGGCAGGCTAGCGGTTAACCAGTATTTGGTGCACCAACCTCCGTAAGAAACTGCTAACTTTTTCATATAAATGAGATACGGTCTGAACGGGGCTCGAACACGTGGCCGTCGGTGATGATAAGTTACAGTGGTATTCAAGTCAGCGACCGTAACCACTCGACCACGGAGGCCGACTCATAAGTATATTATTTATTAAATATGACAACAAAACACGAAACCAGGTTACCAGGATAGCAGTATACAATCATAGACCGCTGTTTTCACCTGCTTTTAGCAAGAAAGTGTACATGTTTCAATTCAATTCAAACGGTTTTTACAAACAATTACTTAGTTAAAGAATCACCGTTCCAGTTAGGTTTGTTACCGAAGGTTCGGCATATAGGCTTCACGCTTAAATTGTATCTTATATAATAAACGAACATGCATGTATAATGGAGACACATGCTTTATCAATGTCAAGCATTGTTGTATCAAATTTTATATACAAAATATATCTGGATCTAATGTACTGTACCTCTTTCATGATTTATTTAGTCTCTGTGATTGTTGTTATGTCGGAAACGGGGGTGGGGTGTGGGTACATTATTGTCTTCGATTATTTATCTATGAAGGTATTTAATCAAGCAAAACTTACGTGCTTCTCTCTGTCTGTCCTGGTCTTTCCGCTACATATATTATGACACTTTCCGCTACATGTATTATGACACTTCATGAGCAAGAAATAATGTAATAATGTGTTTGTAATTCATACACCGGTAGTATGCACAAGGAAACGTGATTTCTTCCCGACAGTCTCCTACAGGTCATGATAAAAATGGAAAATATGCCCACTTTCCATCTGCTATCTATCTATCTATCTATCTATCTATCTATCTATCTATCTATCTATCTATCTATCTATCTATCTATCTATCTATCTATCTATCTATCTATCTATCTATCTATCTATCTATCTATCTATCTATCTATCTATCTATCTATCTATCTATCTTCCTTTAATGTCGAACCCCTCGCGGGGACGTAGACATGTTGCACGTCAAAGACCGCTAAGAAGTTAAGAGTATGAGTGCGCGTCAAAAACCGCTAAGAAGTTAAAAATATGAGTAGTTAAAAGTATAATTTAAAAAGGTATGAAAATAAGTTGTGGTAAAAGTTTAAAAGCAGCTACGCAGAACAACTAGGGACTGGCATGTTCAATATGGCAAACTGCCGTATTGAATTTCTCTATGGTAGGGAGATGCACAATGTCAGGAGGGAGGTGGTTCCAATGATAGATTGTTCTTGGAAAGAAGGAGAACTTGTAGTAGTCTGTAGTTGCTGTAATTAACCTATAGCTTAAGGAATGGCAATGGCGAGTAGGACAGGAGAGGGGAACTAGGTAATTTTCAATGGGAATAGCAACAAGATCATTATGAATTTTATACATAAGGGATAACCTATTGTCAATACGCCATTGATCTAGTCTGCGTAGATTTAGGGAATGTAGCATGTCTGTAACACTAGAGGTACGAAGGAAGTCAGCCTTTATCCAACGGGCTGCTCTTCGCTGGACACCTTCAATTTGGTCTATCAATGTTTGGGTATGGGGCCACCAGATCTCGGAGCCATATTCAAGCTGGGGTCTCACTAATGTCTGGTAAGCCATGGTCTTAAGGGGTTCAGATTTGACCTGGAGGTTTCTACGTAGAAATCCTAATGTTTGGTTTGCTTTCTTTGTTGACCTTTTTATGTGGGTGTCCCACGACAGGTTATATGAGATATCCACGCCAAGGTATTTGGCTGAGGTGACCGACTCAAGTAGGACTCCATGGAGTTTATATTTGCTGGGAATAGAATGTTTCCTTCTGGTGACGTGGATAACTTGACATTTGGAGGAGTTAAATTCCATGTCCCACTCCAACTCCCACTCTTCTAATCTCTTAAGATCATTTTGGAGTGTGACCGATTCATTTGCAGATGTCAGTGCTAGATATACTGCAGTATCATCTGCAAAGATGAGGACTTTGGAACTGATGTTTTGTGGGAGGTCGTTTATGTAGGCTAGGAAAAGCAGGGGTCCAAGTACGGATCCCTGTGGGACTCCAGAGGACACCGGAATGGCCTCTGAACTAGTACCATTAAGGACAACTGACTGGAGTCTATTATCTAGAAAACTCTTAATCCACCTTAATGTTTGACCTCTGACTCCATAGTCATGCATTTTAGTAGTACTTTCTCGTGATTGACCTTATCGAAAGCCTTACTGAAGTCTAATAGGATGAGATCTACCTGATGCTTATTGTAGACAGAGGTAACCAAGTCATTGATTAGCATTACTAATTGGGTCACGCATGACCGTTTTTCTCTAAAACCATGCTGCAAATGGTACAGAATACTGTGGTTAGTGAAGTGTTTTGCTATCGAGGAGGAAACTATATGTTCAAGTACCTTGCATAGAACACATGTCAGTGAGATAGGCCTATAGTTGGCGGGGTCTGACTTGTCCACTTTTTTGTAAATGGGAGCAACATTTGCTGACTTCCACTGGGCCGGCAGTGATCCTTCGTTGAGGGATTTTTGGAATAAGACTTCAAGGATAGGTGAGAGTTCTTTAGACAGAGTTTTAAGTACGATTGGCTTAATTAGGTCAGGACCACTAGCCATGTGGGGGTGCAGGTTATTGAGAAGTTTCTCTATGCCATTTGAGCTTACTGAGATCTCATTCATGTTTGGCGTGGATTGACCATTCAGGTTTCCATATGTGTCCTGAATTTTCATTTTACAAATGGAGGTAAGTCTTAGTGGGGATTTGGAGCTGAAGACAGACTGAAACTGTTTGTTCAGTGCTATGGCTTTAGCAGCTTCTTCATGATGGAATTTGTTTTCATGCTTTAGGGGTGGCATTGATTTGGAATCTTGCTTGGAATGCTTAAGGATGGAATACAGTTTATTGGTGTTTGGCCTATAAGGAAGGGAGGCATCAGCACTGTTTAGATTTAGGATGTTTTCTAGGTATTGATGATAAGCCTCTTTGACCTCTTTCCGCACTAAATGTTTTAGATCCAGGAATTTCTTGCGATTTGAAGGCGTACTTGACTTCTTAGTATTTTTAAAGGCCCTATTTCGCCTTCTAATCATTCGCTTAACACTCTGATTGACCCAGGGTAGGTGGTCTCTTGACGATGACTGTTTGGATGGAATCCATTTATCTGTAAGGGTGTTTAGAGCATGAGAGAAATGTTCCCATAGCTCTTCAGTGTTTAGTGCGGTATATTTACATTCGTTGGTCATAACCTGGTGATAGTCACATAATGACTGTTTAATGGCCTGCCAGTTTGCTTTCTTATAGAGTGAAATCCTGCGAGGCTTTTGATAACATATCCTTGCGGATGTGTTGACTTTTATTTCGATTACATTATGATCACTGATGCCAGGTAGAATATTGACCAGGTTTACTAAACTGGGGTTAGTTGTAAGGAATAAATCCAGGATGTTGTTTTCACGGGTGGGGAGGTTAACCATTTGGGTGAGGTTTGTATCATTAAACGTTTCAATGACCTGCCTATAGAAGGATGGGTGTTTGCAGTCGGTGGATAGGCTGGTAGTGTCCCAGTCCATCTTTGGTAGATTTAGGTCCCCAGCCACCCAGATGTTGGAGAAACGTTTATTAACCTTTTCAATAGACTTACAGAATTGATTGAAACTGTCTATATCAAGCTCATGAGGTTTGTAATAAGCTCCAATAACAAGAGACTTATTTCCTACAAGGTCTAATTTTACCCATAGGTCCTCGCATTCAGACTGTAGGTCGGGCATTTCCTGGGCTGTTAAGCAGTCCCTTATAGCAATAAATATACCTCCACCTGCCTGTTTGATACGGTCACGACGGAAAATGGAGTAACCTAGGTCTGGGTCAAACACTTCACTGGTATAATGCTTAGGTTTAAGCCAGGACTCA
>CM026391.1:60910770-60931892 GCA_014843695.1 Archivesica marissinica | reverse complement strand
TGATAGAGTGAGGATATCACTAGATACTATGGATAGAGTGAGACAATCACTAGATACCATTGATAGAGTGAGATACTCACTAGATACTATTGATATAATGAGACAATCACTAGATACTATTGATAGAGTGAGGATATCACTAGATACTAATGATAGAGTGAGACAATCACTAGATACTATTGATAGAGTGAGGACATCACTAGATACCATTGATATAGTGAGGCATTCACTAGATACTATTGATAGAGTGAGACAATCACTAGATACTATTGATAGAGTGAGGACATCACTAGATACTATTGATAGAGTGAGACAATCACTAGATACCATTGATAGAGTGAGACAATCACTAGATACTATTGATATAGTGAGGACATCGCTAGATATTATTGATAGAGTGAGGACATCACTGGATAATATTGATAGAGTGAGGATATCACTAGATACCATTGATAGAGTGGGGACATCACTAGATACTATTGATAGAGTGAGACAATCACTAGATGCCATTGGTAGAGTGAGGACATCACTAGATATTATTGATAGAGTGAGACAATCACTAGATACCATTGATAGAGTGAGACAATCACTAGATACCATTGATAGAGTGAGACACTCACTAGATACCATTGATATAGTGGGGACATCACTAGATACTATTGATAGAGTGAGACAATCACTAGATACCATTGATAGAGTGAGAAAATCACTAGATACCATTGATAGAGTGAGACAATCTCTAGATACCATTGATAGAGTGAGACAATCACTAGATACTCTTGATAGAGTGAAACACTCACTATATACCATTGATAGAGTGAGGCAATCACTAGATACCATTGATAGAGTGAGGCAATCACTAGATACTATTGATAGAGTGAGACAATCACTAGATACTATTGATAGAGTGAGACAATCACCAGATACCATTGGTAGAGTGAGGACATCACTAGATACCATTGATAGAGTGGGGACATCACTAGATACTATTGATAGAGTGAGACAATCACTAGATACCATTGATAGAGTGAGGACATCGCTAGATATTATTGATAGAGTGAGGACATCACTGGATAATATTGATAGAGTGAGGATATCACTAGATACTATTGATAGAGTGAAACACTTACTAGATACTATTGATAGAGTGAGGATATTACTAGATACTCATCATTGATAGAGTGAGCAATCACTAGATACTATTGATAGAGTGAGACAATCACTAGATACTATTGATAGAGTGAGACATCACTAGATACCATTGATAGAGTGAGGACATCACTAGATACCATTGATAGAGTGGGGACATCACTAGATACTATTGATAGAGTGAGACAATCACTAGATACATTGATAGAGTGAGACATCACTAGATACTATTGATAGAGTGAGGACATCACTAGATACTATTGATAGAGTGAGAAAATCACTAGATACTATTGATAGAGTGAGACATCACTAGATACATTGATAGAGTGAGAATCACTAGATACCATTGATAGAGTGAGACATCACTAGATACATTGATAGAGTGAGACAATCACTAGATACCATTGATAGAGTGAGAAATCACTAGATACCATTGATAGAGTGAGGACATCACTAGATACTATTGATAGAGTGAGGCAATCACTAGATACTATTGATAGAGTGAGACAATCACTAGATACCATTGATAGAGTGAGGACATCACTAGATACTATTGATAGAGTGAGGAAATCACTAGATACTATTGATAGAGTGAGACATCACTAGATACTATTGATAGAGTGAGGACATCACTAGATACATGATAGAATGAGGACATCACTAGATACATTGATAGAACACAAACAATAAGGAGACATCACTAGATACCATTGATAGATGAGACACTAGATATATGATATGAGCAACAGATACATTGATAGAGTGAGACATCACTAGATACCATTGATAGAGTGGACATCACTAGATACATGATAAGTGAGCTCACTAGATCATGATATGAGACATCACTAGATACTATTGATAGAGTGAGACATCACTAGATACTATTGATAGAGTGAGGACATCACTAGATACCATTGATAGAGTGGGGACATCACTAGATACTATTGATAGAGTGAGACAATCACTAGATACCATTGATAGAGTGAGACATCACTAGATAATTGATAATGACATCACTAGATACATTGATAAGTGGGAATCACTAGATACTATTGATAGAGTGAGACAATCACTAGATACTATTGATAGAGTGAGGACATCACTAGATACTATTGATAGAGTGAGACAATCACTAGATACCATTGATAGAGTGAGACAATCACTAGATACTATTGATAGAGTGAGGCAATCACTAGATACTATTGATAGAGTGAGGACATCACTAGATACTATTGATAGAGTGAGACATCACTAGATACCATTGATAGAGTGAGGACATCACTAGATACCATTGATAGAGTGAGACAATCACTAGATACCATTGATAGAGTGAGACAATCACTAGATACCATTGATAGAGTGAGACAATCACTAGATACTATTGATAGAGTGAGACATCACTAGATACCATTGATAGAGTGAGACAATCACTAGATACCATTGATAGAGTGAGACAATCACTAGATACATTGATAGAGTGAGACATCACTAGATACTATTGATAGAGTGAGACAATCACTAGATACTATTGATAGAGTGAGACAATCACTAGATACCATTGATAGAGTGAGGACATCACTAGATACCATTGATAGAGTGAGGACATCACTAGATACTATTGATAGAGTGAGACAATCACTAGATACCATTGATAGAGTGAGGACATCACTAGATACCATTGATAGAGTGAGACATCACTAGATACCATTGATAGAGTGAGGACATCACTAGATACTATTGATAGAGTGAGGAAATCACTAGATACTATTGATAGAGTGAGACAATCACTAGATACTATTGATAGAGTGAGACAATCACTAGATACTATTGATAGAGTGAGGAAATCACTAGATACTATTGATAGAGTGAGACAATTACTAGATACCATTGATAGAGTGAGACAATCACTAGATACCATTGATAGAGTGAAGACATCACTAGATACTATTGATAGAGTGGGGACATCAGTATATACTATTGATAGAGTGAGACAATCACTAGATACCATTGATAGAGTGAGGATATCACTAGATATTATTGATAGAGTGAGACAATCACTAGATACTATTGATAGAGTGAGACAATCACTAGATACCATTGATAGAGTGAGACACTCACTAGATACCATTGATAGAGTGAGGACATCACTAGATACCATTGATAGAGTGGGGACATCACTAGATACTATTGATAGAGTGAGACAATCACTAGATACCATTGATAGAGTGAGACAATCACTAGATACCATTGATAGAGTGAGACCATCTCTAGATACCATTGATAGAGTGAGACAATCAATATATACTATTGATAGAGTGAGACAATCACTAGATACTAGTGATAGAGTGAGACAATCACTAGATACCATTGATAGAGTGAGGACATCACTAGATATCATTGATAGAGTGGGGACATCACTAGATACTATTGATAGAGTGAGACAATCACTAGATACCATTGGTAGAGTGAGGACATCGCTAGATATTATTGATAGAGTGAGGACATCACTGGATAATATTGATAGAGTGAGGATATCACTAGATACTATTGAAAGAGTGAGGACATCAATAGATACTATTGATAGAATGAGGACATCACTAGATACCATTGATAGAGTTGGGACATCACTAGATACTATTGATAGAGTGAGACAATCACTAGATGCCATTGATAGATTGAGGACATCACTAGATACTATTGATAGAGTGAGGCAATCACTAGATACAATTGATAGAGTGAGACAATCACTAGATACCATTGATATAGTAAGGACATCACTAGATACCATTGATAGAGTGGGGACATCACTAGATACTATTGATAGAGTGAGACAATCACTAGATACCATTGATAGAGTGAGGACATCGCTAGATATTATTGATAGAGTGAGGACATCACTGGATAATATTGATAGAGTGAGGATATCACTAGATACTATTGATAGAGTGAAACACTTACTAGATACTATTGATAGAGTGAGGATATTACTAGATACTATTGATAGAGTGAGACAATCACTAGATACTATTGATAGAGTGAAACACTTACTAGATACCATTGATAGAGTGAGAAAATCACTAGATACCATTGATAGAGTGAGGACATCACTAGATACTATTGATAGAGTGGGGACATCAGTATATACTATTGATAGAGTGAGACAATCACTAGATACCATTGATAGAGTGAGGACACCACTAGATACCATTGATAGAGTGAGGATATCACTAGATATTATTGATAGAGTGAGACAATCACTAGATACCATTGATAGAGTGAGACAATCACTAGATACTATTGATAGAGTGAGGACATCGCTAGATATTATTGATAGAGTGAGGACATCACTGGATAATATTGATAGAGTGAGGATATCACTAGATACTATTGATAGAGTGAGGACATCACTAGATACTATTGATAGAATGAGGACATCACTAGATACCATTGATAGAGTGGGGACATCACTAGATACTATTGATAGAGTGAGACAATCACTAGATGCCATTGATAGAGTGAGGACATCACTAGATATTATTGATAGAGTGAGACAATCACTAGATACCATTGATAGAGTGAGACAATCACTAGATACCATTGATAGAGTGAGACACTCACTAGATACCATTGATAGAGTGGGGACATCACTAGATACTATTGATAGAGTGAGACAATCACTAGATACCATTGATAGAGTGAGAAAATCACTAGATACCATTGATAGAGTGAGACAATCACTAGATACTCTTGATAGAGTGAAACACTCACTAGATACCATTGGTAGAGTGAGGCAATCACTAGATACCATTGATAGAGTAAGGACATCACTAGATACCATTGATAGAGTGAGGCCATCACTAGATACTATTGATAGAGTGAGACAATCACTAGATACTCTTGATAGAGTGAAACACTCACTAGATACCATTGATAGAGTGAGGCAATCACTAGATACCATTGATAGAGTAAGGACATCACTAGATACCATTGATAGAGTGAGGCAATCACTAGATACTATTGATAGAGTGAGACAATCACTAGATACTATTGATAGAGTGAGACAATCACTAGATACCATTGGTAGAGTGAGG
The DNA here is from genome assembly GCA_014843695.1 of Archivesica marissinica. Taxonomy (NCBI): domain Eukaryota; kingdom Metazoa; phylum Mollusca; class Bivalvia; order Venerida; family Vesicomyidae; genus Archivesica; species Archivesica marissinica. The sequence continues at coordinate 60,926,649 of CM026391.1, read as the reverse complement.
ACATCACTAGATACTATTGATAGAGTGGGGACATCACTAGATACTATTGATAGAGTGAGACAATCACTAGATACCATTGATAGAGTGAGGACATCGCTAGATATTATTGATAGAGTGAGGACATCACTGGATAATATTGATAGAGTGAGGATATCACTAGATACTATTGATAGGATGAGGACATCACTAGATACTATTGATAGAATGAGGACATCACTAGATACCATTGATAGAGTGGGGACATCGCTAGATACTATAGATAGAGTGAGACAATCACTAGATGCCATTGATAGAATGAGGACATCACTAGATACTATTGATAGAGTGAGGCAATCACTAGATATCATTGATAGAGTGAGACAATCACTAGATACCATTGATATAGTAAGGACATCACTAGATACTATTGATAGAGTTGGGACATCACTGGATACTATGGATAGAGTGAGACAATCACTAGATACCATTGATAGAGTGAGACACTCACTAGATGCTATTGATAGAGTAAGACAATCGCTAGATACTATTGATAGAGTGAGGATATCACTAGATACCAATGATAGAGTAAGACAATCACTAGCTACTATTGATAGAGTGAGGACATCACTAGATACCATTGATAGAGTGAGGCAATCACTAGGTACTATTGATAGAGTGAGACAATCACTAGATACTATTGATAGAGTGAGGATATTACTAGATACTATTGATAGAGTGAGACAATCACTAGATACTATTGATAGAGTGAGACACTTACTAGATACCATTGATGGAGTGAGACAATCACTAGATACCATTGATAGAGTGAGGACATCACTAGATACCATTGATAGAGTGGGAACATCACTAGATACTATTGATTGAGTGAAACAATCACTAGATACCATTGATAGAGTGAGGACATCGCTAGATATTATTGATAGAGTGAGGATATCACTAGATACTATTGATAGAGTGAGGACATCACTAGATACTATTGATAGAATGAGGACATCACTAGATACCATTGATAGAGTGGGGACATCACTAGATACTATTGATAGAGTGAGACAATCACTAGATACCATTGATAGAGTGAGGACATCTCTAGATACTATTGATAGAGTGAGGCAATCACTAGATACCATTGATAGAGTGAGACAATCACTAGATACCATTGATATAGTAAGGACATCACTAGATACCATTGATAGAGTGAGACAATCACTATATACTATTGATAGAGTGAGGATATCACTAGATACCATTGATAGAGTGAGACAATCAATATATACTATTGATAGAGTGAGGACATCACTAGATACTATTGACAGAGTGAGACACTCACTATATACTATTGATAGAGTGAGACAATCACTAGATACTATTGATAGAGTGAGACAATCAATAGATACTATTGATAGAGTGAGGATATCACTAGATACCATTGATATAGTTAGACAATCACTAGATACCATTGATAGAGTGAGGCAATAACTAGATACTATTGATAGAGTGAGGATATCACTAGATACTATTGATAGAGTGAGGACACCACTAGATACCATTGATAGAGTGAGGACATCACTAGATACTATTGATAGTGTTAGACAATCACTAGATACCATTGATAGAGTGAGGACACCACTAGATAACATTGATAGAGTGAGACAATCACTAGATACCATTGATAGAGTGAGAAAATCACTAGATACCATTGGTAGAGTGAGAAAATCACTAGATACTATTGATAGAGTGAGACACTCACTAGATACTATTGATAGAGTGGGACACTCACTAGATATCATTGATAGAGTGAGACAATCACTAGATACCATTGGTAGAGTAAGGACATCACTAGATACCATTGATAGAGTGAGGCAATCACTAGATACTATTGATAGAGTGAGACAATCACTAGATACCATTGATAGAGTGAGGCAATCACTAGATACCATTGATAGAGTGGGGACATCACTAGATACCATTGATAGAGTGAGGACATCACTAGATACTATTGATAGAGTGAGACATCACTAGATACTATTGATAGAATGAGGACATCACTAGATACTATTGATAGAGTGAAGACATCACTAGATACTATTGATAGAGTGAGGACATCACTAGATACTATTGATAGAGTGAGGAAATCACTAGATACCATTGATAGAGTGAGACAATCACTAGATACCATTGATAGAGTGAGGACATCACTAGATACCATTGATAGAGTGGGAACATCACTAGATACTATTGATTGAGTGAGACATCACTAGATACCATTGATAGAGTGAGGACATCGCTAGATATTATTGATAGAGTGAGGACATCACTAGATACTATTGATAGAGTGAGGACATCACTAGATACTATTGATAGAGTGAGGACATCACTAGATACCATTGATAGAGTGGGGACATCACTAGATACTATTGATAGAGTGAGACAATCACTAGATACCATTGATAGAGTGAGGACATCTCTAGATACTATTGATAGAGTGAGGCAATCACTAGATACCATTGATAGAGTGAGACAATCACTAGATACCATTGATAGAGTGAGGACATCACTAGATACCATTGATAGAGTGAGACAATCACTATATACTATTGATAGAGTGAGGATATCACTAGATACCATTGATAGAGTGAGACAATCAATATATACTATTGATAGAGTGAGGACATCACTAGATACTATTGACAGAGTGAGACACTCACTATATACTATTGATAGAGTGAGACAATCACTAGATACTATTGATAGAGTGAGACAATCAATAGATACTATTGATAGAGTGAGGATATCACTAGATACCATTGATATAGTTAGACAATCACTAGATACCATTGATAGAGTGAGGCAATAACTAGATACTATTGATAGAGTGAGGATATCACTAGATACTATTGATAGAGTGAGGACACCACTAGATACCATTGATAGAGTGAGGACATCACTAGATACTATTGATAGTGTTAGACAATCACTAGATACCATTGATAGAGTGAGGACACCACTAGATACCATTGATAGAGTTAGACAATCACTAGGTACCATTGATAGAGTGAGAAAATCACTAGATACCATTGGTAGAGTGAGAAAATCACTAGATACTACTGATAGAGTGAGACACTCACTAGATACTATTGATAGAGTGGGACACTCACTAGATATCATTGATAGAGTGAGACAATCACTAGATACCATTGGTAGAGTAAGGACATCACTAGATACCATTGATAGAGTGAGGCAATCACTAGATACTATTGATAGAGTCAGACAATCACTAGATACCATTGATAGAGTGAGGAAATCACTAGATACCGTTGATAGAGTGGGGACATCACTAGATACCATTGATAGAGTGAGGACATCACTAGATACTATTGATAGAGAGAGGACATTACTAGATACTATTGATAGAATGCGGACATCACTAGATACTATTGATAGAGTGAAGACATCACTAGATACTATTGATAGAGTGAGGACATCACTAGATACTATTGATAGAGTGAGGCAATCACTAGATACCATTGATAGAGTGAGACAATCAATAGATACCATTGATAGAGTAAGGACATCACTAGATACCATTGATAGAGTGGGGACATCACTAGATACTATGGATAGAGTGAGACAATCACTAGATACCATTGATAGAGTGAAACACGCACTAGATACTATTGATAGAGTAAGACAATCGCTAGATACTATTGATAGAGTGAGGATATCACTAGATACCATTGATAGAGTGAGACAATCACTAGATACTAATGATATAGTGAGACAATCAATAGATACTATTGATAGAGTGAGGATATCACTAGATACCATTGATAGAGTGAGCCAATCACTAGATACTATTGATAGAGTGAGGATATCACTAGATACCATTGTTAGAGTGAGGACATCACTAGATACTATTGATATAGTGAGACAATCACTAGATACTATTGATAGAGTGAGAATATTACTAGATACTATTGATAGAGTGAGACAATCACTAGATACTATTGATAGAGTGAGACACTCACTAGATACCATTGATAGAGTGAGGACATCACTAGATACTATTGATAGAGTGAGGACATCACTAGATACTATAGATAGAGTGAGGCAATCACTAGATACCATTGATAGAGTGAGACAATCACTAGATACCATTGATAGAGTAAGGACATCACTAGATACCATTGATAGAGTGGGGACATCACTAGATACTATGGATAGAGTGAGACAATCACTAGATACCATTGATTGAGTGAGACACTCACTAGATACTATTGATAGAGTAAGACAATCGCTAGATACTATTGATAGAGTGAGGATATCACTAGATACCATTGATAGAGTGAGCCAATCACTAGATACTATTGATAGAGTGAGGATATCACTAGATACCATTGTTAGAGTGAGGACATCACTAGATACTATTGATATAGTGAGACAATCACTAGATACTATTGATAGAGTGAGAATATTACTAGATACTATTGATAGAGTGAGACAATCACTAGATACTATTGATAGAGTGAGACACTCACTAGATACCATTGATAGAGTGAGGACATCACTAGATACTATTGATAGAGTGAGGACATCACTAGATACTATAGATAGAGTGAGGCAATCACTAGATACCATTGATAGAGTGAGACAATCACTAGATACCATTGATAGAGTAAGGACATCACTAGATACCATTGATAGAGTGGGACATCACTAGATACTATTGATAGAGTGAGACAATCACTAGATACTATTGATAGAGTGAGACATCACTAGATACTATTGATAGAGTGAGACAATCACTAGATACTATTGATAGAGTGAGGCATCACTAGATACCATTGATAGAGTGAGACAATCACTAGATACTATTGATAGAGTGAGGACATCACTAGATACTATTGATAGAGTGAGACAATCACTAGATACTATTGATAGAGTGAGGAAATCACTAGATACCATTGATAGAGTGAGGAAATCACTAGATACTATTGATAGAGTGAGACAATCACTAGATACTATTGATAGAGTGAGGACATCACTAGATACTATTGATAGAGTGAGACAATCACTAGATACTATTGATAGAGTGAGGATATCACTAGATACTATTGATAGAGTGAGACAATCACTAGATACTATTGATAAGTGAGACATCACTAGATACCATTGATAGAGTGAGACAATCACTAGATACCATTGATAGAGTGAGGACATCACTAGATACCATTGATAGAGTGAGGACATCACTAATACTATTGATAGATGAGACAATCACTAGAACATTGATAAGTGAGAATCACTAGATATATTGATAGAGTGAGACAATCACTAGATACCATTGATAGAGTGAGACACCACTAGATACCATTGATAGAGGATATCACTAGATACTATTGATAGAGTGAGACAATCACTAGATACCATTGATAGAGTGAGACAATCACTAGATACCATTGATAGAGTGAGACAATCACTAGATACCATTGATAGAGTGGGACATCACTAGATACTATTGATAGAGTGAGACAATCACTAGATACCATTGATAGAGTGAGGACATCACTAGATACTATTGATAGAGTGAGGATATCACTAGATACTATTGATAGAGTGAGGACATCACTAGATACTATTGATAGAGTGAGGACATCACTAGATACCATTGATAGAGTGGGGACATCACTAGATACTATTGATAGAGTGAGACAATCACTAGATACCATTGATAGAGTGAGACATCACTAGATACCATTGATAGAGTGAGACAATCACTAGATACCATTGATAGAGTGAGACAATCACTAGATACCATTGATAGAGTGAAACATCACTAGATACCATTGATAGAGTGAGACAATCACTAGATACCATTGATAGAGTGAGGATATCACTAGATACTATTGATAGAGTGAGACAATCACTAGATACTATTGATAGAGTGAGACAATCACTAGATACTATTGATAGAGTGAGGACATCACTAGATACTATTGATAGAGTGAGACATCACTAGATACTATTGATAGAGTGAGGATATCACTAGATACTATTGATAGAGTGAGGACATCACTAGATACTATTGATAGAGTGAGGACATCACTAGATACCATTGATAGAGTGGGGACATCACTAGATACTATTGATAGAGTGAGACAATCACTAGATACCATTGATAGAGTGAGGACATCACTAGATACTATTGATAGAGTGAGGCAATCACTAGATACCATTGATAGAGTGAGACAATCACTAGATACCATTGATAGAGTGAGGACATCACTAGATACCATTGATAGAGTGAGGACATCACTAGATACTATTGATAGAGTGAGACATCACTAGATACCATTGATAGAGTGAGGACATCACTAGATACTATTGATAGAGTGAGACATCACTAGATACTATTGATAGAGTGAGACATCACTAGATACCATTGATAGAGTGGGACATCACTAGATACTATTGATAGAGTGAGGCAATCACTAGATACCATTGATAGAGTGAGACAATCACTAGATACTATTGATAGAGTGAGACATCACTAGATACCATTGATAGAGTGAGGACATCACTAGATACTATTGATAGAGTGAGACAATCACTAGATACTATTGATAGAGTGAGACACTCACTAGATACTATTGATAGAGTGAGACAATCACTAGATACTATTGATAGAGTGAGGCAATCACTAGATACCATTGATAGAGTGAGACAATCACTAGATACTATTGATAGAGTGAGGACATCACTAGATACCATTGATAGAGTGAGGCAATCACTAGATACTATTGATAGAGTGAGACAATCACTAGATACTATTGATAGAGTGAGACATCACTAGATACTATTGATAGAGTGAGACAATCACTAGATACCATTGATAGAGTGAGACAATCACTAGATACTATTGATAGAGTGAGGACATCACTAGATACTATTGATAGAGTGAGACAATCACTAGATACTATTGATAGAGTGAGACATCACTAGATACTATTGATAGAGTGAGGAAATCACTAGATACTATTGATAGAGTGAGACAATCACTAGATACCATTGATAGAGTGAGGACATCACTAGATACCATTGATAGAGTGAGACAATCACTAGATACTATTGATAGAGTGAGACAATCACTAGATACCATTGATAGAGTGAGGACATCACTAGATACTATTGATAGAGTGAGGACATCACTAGATACTATTGATAGAGTGAGGACATCACTAGATACTATTGATAGAGTGAGACATCACTAGATACCATTGATAGAGTGGGGACATCACTAGATACTATTGATAGAGTGAGACAATCACTAGATACCATTGATAGAGTGAGGACATCACTAGATACTATTGATAGAGTGAGGCAATCACTAGATACCATTGATAGAGTGAGACAATCACTAGATACCATTGATATAGTAAGGACATCACTAGATACCATTGATAGAGTGAGACAATCACTAGATACTATTGATATAGTGAGGATATCACTAGATACCATTGATAGAGTGAGGACATCACTAGATACTATTGACAGAATGAGACACTCACTATATACTATTGATAGAGTGAGACAATCACTAGATACTATTGATAGAGTGAGACAATCAATAGATACTATTGATAGAGTGAGGATATCACTAGATACCATTGATATAGTTAGACAATCACTAGATACCATTGATAGAGTGAGGCAATCACTAGATACTATTGATAGAGTGAGGATATCACTAGATACTATTGATAGAGTGAGAACACCACTAGATACCATTGATAGAGTGAGGACATCACTAGATACTATTGATAGAGTGAGACAATCACTAGATACCATTGATAGAGTGAGGATATCACTAGATACTATTGATAGAGTGAGACAATCACTAGATACCATTGATAGAGTGAGACACTCACTAGATACCATTGATAGAGTGAGACAATCACTAGGTACCATTGATAGAGTGAGACAGTCACTAGATACCATTGGTAGAGTGAGACAATCACTAGATACTATTGATAGAGTGAGACACTCACTAGATACTATTGATAGAGTGAGACACTCACTAGATATCATTGATAGAGTGAGACAATCACTAGATACCATTGATAGAGTAAGGACATCACTAGATACCATTGATAGAGTGAGGCAATCACTAGATACTATTGATAGAGTGAGACAATCACTAGATACCATTGATAGAGTGAGGACATCACTAGATACCATTGATAGAGTGGGGACATCACTAGATACCATTGATAGAGTGAGGACATCACTAGATACTATTGATAGAGTGGACATCACTAGATACTATTGATAGAGTGAGGATATCACTAGATACCATTGATAGAGTGAGACAATCACTAGATACTAATGATATAGTGAGGACATCACTAGATACTATTGATAGAGTGAGACAATCACTAGATACTATTGATAGAGTGAGACAATCAATAGATACTATTGATAGAGTGAGGATATCACTAGATACCATTGATAGAGTGAGCCAATCACTAGATACTATTGATAGAGTGAGGATATCACTAGATACCATTGATAGAGTGAGGACATCGCTAGATGCTATTGATATAGTGAGACAATCACTAGATACTATTGATAGAGTGAGAATATTACTAGATACTATTGATAGAGTGAGACACTCACTAGATACCATTGATAGAGTGAGGACATCACTAGATACCATTGATAGAGTGGGGACATCAGTATATACTATTGATAGAGTGAGACAATCACTAGATACCATTGATAGAGTGAGGACATCACTAGATATTATTGATAGAGTGAGACAATCACTAGATACTATTGATGGAGTAAGGACATCACTAGATACCATTGATAGAGTGGGGACATCACTAGATACTATGGAGAGTGAGACAATCACTAGATACCATTGATAGAGTGAGACACTCACTAGATACTATTGATAGAGTAAGACAATCGCTAGATACTATTGATATAGTGAGGATATCACTAGATACCATTGATATAGTTAGACAATCACTAGATACTATTGATATAGTGAGGACATCACTAGATACTATTGATAGAGTGAGACAATCATTAGATACTATTGATATAGTGAGACAATCAATATATACTATTGATAGAGTGAGCCAATCACTAGATACTATTGATAGAGTGAGGATATCACTAGATACTATTGATAGAGTGAGACAATCACTAGATACTATTGATAGAGTGAGGATATCACTAGATACCATTGATAGAGTGAGCCAATCACTAGATACTATTGATAGAGTGAGGATATCACTAGATACTATTGATAGAGTGAGACAATCACTAGATACTATTGATAGAGTGAGGACATCACTAGATACCATTGATAGAGTGAGGCAATCACTAGATACTATTGATAGAGTGAGACAATAATTAGATACTATTGATAGAGTGAGGACATCACTAGATACTATTGATAGAGTGAGACACTCACTAGATACTATTGATAGAGTGAGACACTCACTAGATACCATTGATAGAGTGAGGACATCACTAGATACAATTGATAGAGTGGGGACATCAGTATATACTATTGATAGAGTGAGACAATCACTAGATACCATTGATAGAGTGAGGACATCACTAGATATTATTGATAGAGTGAGACAATCACTAGATAGCATTGATAGAGTGAGGACACCACTAGATACCATTGATAGAGTGAGGATATCACTAGATATTATTGATAGAGTGAGACAATCACTAGATACCATTGATAGAGTGAGACAATCACTAGATACCATTGATAGAGTAAGACACTCACTAGATACCATTGATAGAGTGAGACAATCACTAGATACCATTGATAGAGTGAGACAATCACTAGATACTCTTGATAGAGTGAAACACTCACTAGATACCATTGATAGAGTGAAACAGTCACTAGATACCATTGATAGAGTAAGGACATCACTAGATACCATTGATAGAGTTAGGAAATCACTAGATACTATTGATAGAGTGAGACAATCACTAGGTACTATTGATAGAGTGAGACAATCACTAGATACTATTGATAGAGTGAGGACATCACTAGATACCATTAATAGAGTGGGGACATCACTAGATACTATTGATAGAGTGAGACAATCACTAGATACCATTGATAGAGTGAGGACATCGCTAGATGTTATTGATAGAGTGAGGTCATCACTGGATACCATTGATAGAGTGAGGCAATCACTAGATACAATTGATAGAGTGAGACAATAACTAAATACTATAGATAGAGTGAGGACATCACTAGATACTATTGATAGAGTGAGACAATCACTAGATACCATTGATAGAGTGAGGACATCACTAGATACCATTGATAGAGTGAGGATATTACTTGATACTATTGATAGAGTGAGACAATCACTAGATACTATTGATAGAGTGAGACACTCACTAGATACCATTGATAGAGTGAGGATATTACTTGATAATATTGATAGAGTGAGGATATCACTAGATATTATTGATAGAGTGAGACAATCACTAGATACCATTGATAGAGTGAGACAATCACTAGATACCATTGATAGAGTAAGACACTCACTAGATACCATTGATAGAGTGAGACAATCACTAGATACCATTGATAGAGTGAGACAATCACTAGATACTCTTGATAGAGTGAAACACTCACTAGATACCATTGATAGAGTGAAACAATCACTAGATACCATTGATAGAGTAAGGACATCACTAGATACCATTGATAGAGTTAGGAAATCACTAGATACTATTGATAGAGTGAGACAATCACTAGATACTATTGATAGAGTGAGGACATCACTAGATACCATTGATAGAGTGAGGACATCGCTAGATGTTATTGATAGAGTGAGGACATCACTGGATACCATTGATAGAGTGAGGCAATCACTAGATACAATTGATAGAGTGAGACAATAACTAGATACTATTGATAGAGTGAGGACATCACTAGATACTATTGATAGAGTGAGACAATCACTAGATACTATTGATAGAGTGAGGATATTACTAGATACTATTGATAGAGTGAGACAATCACTAGATACTATTGATAGAGTGAGACACTCACTAGATACCATTGATAGAGTGAGGACATCACTAGATACCATTGATAGAGTGGGGACATCAGTATATACTATTGATAGAGTGAGACAATCACTAGATACCATTGATAGAGTGAGGACAACACTAGATATTATTGATAGAGTGAGACAATCACTAGATACCATTGATAGAGTGAGGACACCACTAGAAACCATTGATAGAGTGAGAATATCACTAGATATTATTGATAGAGTGAGACAATCACTAGATACCATTGATAGAGTGAGACAATCACTAGATACCATTAATAGAGTGAGACACTCACTAGTTACCATTGATAGAGTGAGACAATCACTAGATAACATTGATAGAGTGAGACAATCACTAGATACACTTGATAAAGTGAAACACTCAATAGATACCATTGATAGAGTAAGACAATCACTAGATACCATTGATAGAGTGAGGCAATCACTAGATACTATTGATAGAGTGAGACAATCACTAGATACTATTGATAGAGTGAGACAACAAAAGAATCACTAGATACCATTGATAGAGTGAGGACATCGCTAGATATTATTGATAGAGTGAGGACATCACTGGATAATATTGATAGAGTGAGGATATCACTAGATACTATTGATAGAGTGAGGACATCACTAGATACTATTGATAGAATGAGGACATCACTAGATACCATTGATAGAGTGGGGACATCACTAGATACTATTGATAGAGTGAGACAATCACTAGATACCATTGATAGAGTGAGGACATCAATAGATCCTATTGATAGAGTGAGGCAATCACTAGATACCATTGATAGGGTGAGACAATCACTAGATACCATTGATATAGTAAGGACATCACTAGATACCATTGATAGAGTGAGGACATCGCTAGATATTATTGATAGAGTGAGGACATCACTGGATAATATTGATAGAGTGAGGATATCACTAGATACTATTGATAGAGTGAGGACATCACTAGATACTATTGATAGAATGAGGACATCACTAGATACCATTGATAGAGTGGGGACATCACTAGATACTATTGATAGAGTGAGGCAATCACTAGATACCATTTATAGGGTGAGACAATCACTAGATACCATTGATATAGTAAGGACATCACTAGATACCATTGATAGAGTGGGGACATCACTAGATACTATGGATAGAGTGAGACAATCACTAGATACCATTGATAGAGTGAGACACTCACTAGATACTATTCATAGAATGAGATAATCACTAGATACTATTGATAGAGTGAGGATATCACTAGATACCAATGATAGAGTGAGACAATCACTAGATACTATTGATAGAGTGAGGACATCACTAGATACCATTGATAGAGTGAGGACAACACTAGATATTATTTATAGAGTGAGACAATCACTAGATACCATTGATAGAGTGAGGACACCACTAGAAACCATTGATAGAGTGAGAATATCACTAGATATTATTGATAGAGTGAGACAATCACTAGATACCATTGATAGAGTGAGACAATCACTAGATACCATTAATAGAGTGAGACACTCACTAGTTACCATTGATAGAGTGAGACAATCACTAGATACACTTGATAAAGTGAAACACTCAATAGATACCATTGATAGAGTAAGACAATCACTAGATACCATTGATAGAGTGAGGCAATCACTAGATACTATTGATAGAGTGAGACAATCACTAGATACTATTGATAGAGTGAGACAATCACTAGATACCATTGATAGAATGAGGACATCGCTAGATATTATTGATAGAGTGAGGACATCACTGGATAATATTGATAGAGTGAGGATATCACTAGATACTATTGATAGAGTGAGGACATCACTAGATACTATTGATAGAATGAGGACATCACTAGATACCATTGATAGAGTGGGGACATCACTAGATACTATTGATAGAGTGAGACAATCACTAGATACCATTGATAGAGTGAGGACATCAATAGATCCTATTGATAGAGTGAGGCAATCACTAGATACCATTGATAGGGTGAGACAATCACTAGATACCATTGATATAGTAAGGACATCACTAGATACCATTGATAGAGTGAGGACATCGCTAGATATTATTGATAGAGTGAGGACATCACTGGATAATATTGATAGAGTGAGGATATCACTAGATACTATTGATAGAGTGAGGACATCACTAGATACTATTGATAGAATGAGGACATCACTAGATACCATTGATAGAGTGGGGACATCACTAGATACTATTGATAGAGTGAGACAATCACTAGATACCATTGATAGAGTGAGACATCACTAGATACTATTGATAGAGTGAGGCAATCACTAGATACCATTGATAGAGTGAGACAATCACTAGATACCATTGATATAGTAAGGACATCACTAGATACCATTGATAGAGTGAGACATCACTAGATACTATTGATAGAGTGAGACAATCACTAGATACATTGATAGAGTGAGACATCACTAGATACTATTATAGATGGACATCACTAGATACCATTGATAGAGTGAGGCAATCACTAGATACTATTGATAGAGTGAGACAATCACTAGATACTATTGATAGAGTGAGGACATCACTAGATACCATTGATAGAGTGGGACATCACTAGATACTATTGATAGAGTGAGGACATCACTAGATACTATTGATAGAGTGGACATCACTAGATACTATTGATAGAGTGAGGCAATCACTAGATACCATTGATAGAGTGAGACAATCAATAGATAATATTGATAGAGTGAGGACATCACTAGATACTATTGATAGAGTGAGACAATCACTAGGTACTATTGATAGAGTGAGGATATTACTAGATACTATTGATAGAGTGAGACAATCACTAGATACTATTGATAGAGTGAGACACTTACTAGATGCCATTGATAGAGTGAGACAATCACTAGATACCATTGATAGAGTGGGGACATCACTAGATACTATTGATAGAGTGAGACAATCACTAGATACCATTGATAGAGTGAGGACATCACTAGATATTATTGATAGAGTGAGGATATCACTAGATACTATTGATAGAGTGAGGACATCACTAGATACTATTGATAGAGTGAGGACATCACTAGATACCATTGATAGAGTGGGGACATCACTAGATACTATTGATAGAGTGAGACAATCACTATATACCATTGATAGAGTGAGGACATCACTAGATACTATTGATAGAGTGAGGCAATCACTAGATACCATTGATAGAGTGAGACAATCACTAGATACCATTGATATAGTAAGGACATCACTAGATACCATTGATAGAGTGAGACAATCACTAGATACTATTGATATAGTGAGGATATCACTAGATACCATTGATAGAGTGAGACAATCAATAGATACTATTGATAGAGTGAGGACATCACTAGATACTATTGACAGAATGAGACACTCACTATATACTATTGATAGAGTGAGACAATCACTAGATACTATTGATAGAGTGAGACAATCAATAGATACTATTGATAGAGTGAGGATATCACTAGATACCATTGATAGAGTGAGACAATCACTAGATACCATTGATAGAGTGAGGAATCACTAGATACCATTGATAGAGTGAGGACATCACTAGATACTATTGATAGAGTGAGACAATCACTAGATACCATTGATAGAGTGAGACATCACTAGATACTATTCATAAATGAGAAATCACTAGATACTATTGATAGAGTGAGGAAATCACTAGATACCATTGATAGAGTGAGACAATCACTAGATACTATTGATAGAGTGAGACATCACTAGATACCATTGATAGAGTGAGGACAACACTAGATACTATTTATAGAGTGAGACAATCACTAGATACCATTGATAGAGTGAGGACACCACTAGATACCATTGATAGAGTGAGAATATCACTAGATACTATTGATAGAGTGAGACAATCACTAGATACCATTGATAGAGTGAGACAATCACTAGATACCATTCATAGAGTGAGACACTCACTAGATACCATTGATAGAGTGAGACAATCACTAGATAACATTGATAGAGTGAGACAATCACTAATACACTTGATAAAGTGAAACACTCAATAGATACCATTGATAGAGTAAGACAATCACTAGATACCATTGATAGAGTGAGGCAATCACTAGATACTATTGATAGAGTGAGACAATCACTAGATACCATTGATAGAGTGAGACAATCACTAGATACCATTGATAGAATGAGGACATCACTAGATACCATTGATAGAGTGAGGACATCACTAGATAATATTGATAGAGTGAGGAAATCACTAGATACCATTGATAGAGTGAGGACATCACTAGATACTATTGATAGAGTGAGGACATCACTAGATACCATTGATAGAGTGAGGACATCACTAGATACCATTGATAGAGTGAGACAATCACTAGATACCATTGATAGAGTGAGACATCACTAGATACTATTGATAGAGTGAGGCAATCACTAGATACCATTGATAGAGTGAGACAATCACTAGATACCATTGATATAGTAAGGACATCACTAGATACCATTGATAGAGTGAGACAATCACTAGATACTATTGATAGAGTGAGACAATCACTAGATACCATTGATAGAGTGAGACAATCAATATATACTATTGATAGAGTGAGACATCACTAGATACTATTGACATAGTGAGACAATCACTATATACCATTGATAGAGCGAGACAATCACTAGATACTATTGATAGAGTGAGACAATCAATAGATACTATTGATAGAGTGAGAAAATCACTAGATACCATTGATATAGT
>CM026391.1:60794943-60909770 GCA_014843695.1 Archivesica marissinica | reverse complement strand
ATATTGGATACTGTGAAGGCATGTAGTATATTGGATACTGTGAAGGCAGGTAGTATATTGAATAATGTGAAGGCAGGTAGTATATTGGATACTGTAAAGGTAGGTAGTATATTGGATGCTGTGAATGCAGGTAGTATATTGGGTACTGTAAAGGCAGGTAGTATATTGGATACTGTAAAGGTAGGTAGTATATTGGATGCTGTGAAGACAGGTAGTATATTGGATGCTGTGAAGGCTGATAGTATAGTGGATACTGTGAAGGCATGTAGTATATTGGCTACTGTGAAGGCAGATACACACATTGTTTTACGCATGAATGTCTACCCTATTTGCATTATTGTGTTATATCAACAAACCGCGTATACGACACTTGGTTATTTGTTGAAATACTCAGTTTTTGAGGCAAACATTGGGGGAAAAAGTATACCATATAATAGGAAATTACATTCTGCAGACATTTGCGTTTTAACAGATATAGAGTCGCTATAATATCAACCATTATGCACTTTGTAGCATATATATGTACTTGTCAGGCAGCTCGAATGTCCTCAAATATATAACCAGACATACCACAATATGTAGGTCTCTATTTAGTATGAACTTCTCTCGAATCCTCTTAATCACATGCTATAGTGCGGGAATATTAATTGATATCCGTAGTATGTCTACTGGTCTATATTAGATACAGACTAATTGGGGGCATATGTTAATGGGAAGTAACTCTTACTGACTTATTCATCTAATTCTGCCTGGCTATCGTCCCTTAATTTGAATCGCAACCGTCATTAAAATGTACCTACCG
This sequence comes from Archivesica marissinica, assembly GCA_014843695.1. Classification (NCBI taxonomy): domain Eukaryota; kingdom Metazoa; phylum Mollusca; class Bivalvia; order Venerida; family Vesicomyidae; genus Archivesica; species Archivesica marissinica. Next base: position 60,908,968 of record CM026391.1, on the reverse strand, counting down.
GAACGTTGATAATGCGTCCTCTCCCAATCATGGGCATGTCCCAGCTGGAGTAGCAGCCTTGTCGTGGGGACTGCACTGCCCACCAGTGGCCATGCATAGCAGCTGCGTAGAAATGGGCGTAGAACAGCCATATACCGATACAAAAAGAAACTGTGCACTTGCCTTAGAGGTAACATTTATATTCTTTTTAGAAAACAATATACAATCAAACCTGTCTTAAGCAGCCATCCAAGGGAATCACAAAACATGGATTCTTAGTACCGGTGGTTGCTTAATAGAGGTGTATTATATTATAAAACAACATATTGGGAATATGTAATTTGGCTGCTTAATACAGGTAGGCTGCTTAAGCGAGGTGACCACTAACACAGGTTTGACTGTAGGCAGATTTGTTATCAAAATGTGCGAACTATTGGATACATTAGTGCAATATGTGAAGGATTATTTTCTTCACTCATGATAGTAAAAATCCATAATTCTAAAATGTGTAACGAAATAGTAATGTTCAATATAAAAGTGCACATATTGTCAGTATATATAGATATTCAACTGAGACTATAGAGTGCATAAACAGAAGATAATTAAAGAAATGCAAGATATCTCCAAGCTTGTATACTGAAGCTGTTGTATGGTCATTCCATTTACAGTCGTGTGTGTGTGTGACTGTTTACCTTGTGCAACATAATACTAATAATCAAAGAACTAGTACTTTCGTAGTTTCATGACGCCATTTTCACACTTTTGGTGATTCTAGAATCGAAATAATATCTGTAGATCTATTGTCGATATCTTTAATCGAATAAAACATGGGTTATCGTTTTGGGCAACAGATGCCCAAGATAAACATTATCTGATATAAATGATTAACACAACTTCAAGATATATTACTCAATTCACTAGCAACACATTATATTGCATGCTTGTTGTAATTCCTATGCCAATGTGTGGATGAATGCATTTAAACGTTTATGCTTGTAGTGGTATTTTGTGAACATATGCTTTACGTGTTGAGACTGTGGTAGCTGCACATTACAACGTTGATACTATCCGGTACTTCAGAATTAGTGGATTACATAGGCCAGACAACTGTCTACACACAGAACATACTAGTTAATACCAATTTACGATTGCGAAACAAGTTCCTACAAGTGATGTCGCATGTGTCACTTTTACAACAATCCTGGCGTAGATTCATATACTTTATTTTCCATTACAGTTGGCCTAAGACATAGAAATATACGTTTCAGGATAATATAAAAACAATATAAAAGTGATAATATAAAAGCAATACAACAACAATACAGCATATCACAGTAACAAATAAAACAATGGACGCGTTAGGTTAAATATAAGTAATACACATACTAATACATTAATACATATACAAGTCCTTACTACAGCGGAGGTTGTATTTCTATATACACTGTATATACATGTATCAGAGTAATATGTTAAGTTATTATACAAAACGTCTATCTCGTAAGAAAATCCTGTTCTGACTGCCAGGGAAAATATTCGAAATACCCACCGGTGCAATTATTTCATATTCTAACACGACCCAGCTAATAACATACATAATTGTAGAGTAAAATCTTGCTCTGGTTATTCTGCGATATACCTACCTTGAACTATGCTACGCGCGCACCGTGTTTTGTCTATTCCATTTATACAATGCGTGTACAATTTTATGAATGAAAGTCACGTGATGTTTGTAAAAAATACCGAGGGAATTCACGAAAATGAGCTATTTTTAGAATCAGATAATCTCGTGTCCGTCTTGTCTTTCTGTTAAGTAACGTTTCAGCTACTAGTATGTACAGTTTTATTTGACAAAATAAATAAAAGTATTGATCAGTTACCACTTTTGTTCATTTATGCACTAGATCGATATTTTCCATAGAAAATAACGTCATCACCCCTTACGCGGGAGGAAATTTCGAAGGCCAAATGCAGCGGCGTTTGAAGAAAATACTCCTTTAAAATTATAGAAGTAAGTCGTGTTATAATCGAAATAATAAGTATCAACCGTGGTATATCGCAGAATAACCCTCGTTTGTCGTTCTTAGGCGTAGAAATATATCACGAATATTTCTACGCATAAGAACTTCAAACTCGGGTTATTCTGCGATATACCACGGTTGATACTTATTATTTCTTAATTATAATCCATTCATACACATAAAATAGATACCCCGATTGGACATATACAAAACAACTCTAACTTTAGCGGACAATTTGTTCGAAATTTCATGGGTAGCATCGGCTATTTCCAACGAAAATGAGGATGCGGAGCACTATCTATTTCGCTGTCTATTCTATGTAAATTCCAGACGCGTACTATTCGTAAACACTCGTACTTATCATCCCTTAAATACAAGAAAACTACTGTTAGGCTTCGAAAACTTAGCGGACAATGAAAACGAATATATTTTCACACAAGTTCAAACATATATTAAAACGACTAAACGCTTCGAGTAAATAACCACATGATCTGTATATATATACATAGGCTGTTCTCTTGTGACGATCTATGTTAGGGTGTGGTGACGGGTGTGGCTGGCTGGGTAACGTTGTATGGTGGGACACTTGATATGAGTAGCTATTACAGTTACATTTCCTAAACTTTTTTGGTTTGTTTATTGTTGTTTTTTGTTTCTAAATTCTTATTATCTAAAATGCTGCTTATTCTCTTAATCATTTTACCCTTTTTCTATTAGTATCATTAAATTAGTAAAGTACTAGCACAACTCTTGTATTCAGTCTCTTTGTTAATTACAATCTAGTCTAAAGGGGAGGGCCGTAACTAATGTTGTTAAAACTTGTGGCCCAACCCATTTGCTTCAACATATAATGACAATCCTTGAGCAAACAATGCCACAAATCATGCATTATGGATAGTTATACATGTTTGTTCATTTGTTTTGTATTGTACATTGTATATATAGAATGCAATAAAATATGATTAAACTAATTGCCGAATGTCTGATATATACTCAATTCCAAAATAAAGTGTACACTTTTGAATTTAGAATATTTCACTATTTAGAAGACGTATCGGTTAGAAATTTCGCATAGCATACCTCAAGTATATTTGTCATCGATCCATTGCATAATCTACCACGTGGTATGCAAAAATTGTCAGTCCAGTCTGTGAGACTTGATTTCGCATGATTTGCACATGCAGCCCGAGGAAAATATACATGTCACCGGAAACTTATATTAGTGTAATCCTTATGTCTTACATAACGGTTAAATCACATTTGAGTTCACATTGGTATACAACGAACATGCCTAGATTGAGCGAAATTCAACGTGTTCAAGCACTAACAATGCTTGCCCATGGTGACAACGTCACTGACGAGTAGAGCGTCATGGTGCCACAGAAACACTATTATTCGCTTGCGCCAACGGTTCCAACAAACAGGTGGTGTAGCAGATCGCCGAAGAACCGGTAGACCAAGAGTAAGAAATCGGCAAACGGACCGGTTTATTACGTTGACGCACCTGCGACGTCGTTTCCAAACAGCGTCTAGTACAGCGAGACAGTATGGTATCAGCAGCCAGACTGTGTTGCGCCGTCTTAGACAGGCCCGGGCCCCCATCCGAGCTAGGAGACCCTATGTGGGACAGATCATGACAGCACGTCATCGGGCTGCTCGGTTGCAGTGGACGAGACGTCATTTCCGCTGGGGGTGACAACAGTGGGCTCGAGTGCTTTTCTCAGATGAGTCCAGATTCAATCTGAGTCACCATGACGGTCGCACGCGGGTTTCTATGAGAAGGGGAGAACGTTCCGCAAACTGTTGTCTCGTGGAGAGGAATAGATTCGGGGGCGGGAGCGTAATGGTTTGGGGAGGGATTATGGGAAGACGAAAGACAAATCTGGTTGAAATACGCGGCAATCTTAACGCACAAAGCTACCTCGACCAGGTTTTGGAGCCTGAAACCGTTCCATTTCTGCAACGACATGGGCCTGCTATGCTAATGCACGATAACGCCCGTCCCCATGTGGCACGAGTCAGTCGACAGTTTCTCAACAGGAACAACGTTGACATGCTTCCCTGGCCTGCTATATCCCAGGATATGAACACAATCGAGCATATCTGGGATTACCTTGGCAGAAGGGTGTGATTCCGAGGAACTATCCATAGTCTGGGGGACTTGGCAAACGCCCTCGTGCAAGAGTGGGATAATATCCCTGACGCAGTAATCAGACGTTACGTGCGGTCTATGTGAAGTCGAATTGCCGCCTGCATCAACAGCAGAGGTGCCCACACAAGATTATTGAATGTGACCTGATGCTTTGAGTACTTTTGCAACTTTGATTTTAGCACCGTCTCCTTTCTCGCATAAAAAGCTACTGAAACTGACCGTGACTTAAAATCTGATATGTCTGCCATATTCTACAGGGTCTGTTCTAAAGTTTGATACCAAATGTATAGGCTTTCGGTTAAATAGGCGATGAGAAATCACAGAAAACAAATTGCACACTTTATTTTGGAATTGAGTATACAATTACTTAAGCTAGAACACATAAAACAACCAGATTAGTGAGTACAACACGAACGCAGCCGATGTTTGAAGCATACATCGCTTCGTTTGACTGTGACACATTAAGAACTACGTATGCTAAAACCTATGTATAAATTACATACTGTGACATGTTATTGCTCACTCTCGATACCTCAATCATGGTGGCAGTCAGCGCCATGAGGGACAGAGAAGAAGCCATGTTGAATTTAAATGCCTTAGTTTAGCTTAAACAATATTTTATTTCAATATGTAGGCATACATTGTTTTCTTATAATATACAGTGTGTCAACAGAATTGAGAAGAAAGTATACATTACTTAAATGCATGCAGCTGGGCATGAACGCCGGGCATTTAGCACCTGAAACGAACGCGCTACCACTGCGCTATCACGACGTCCACATAACATATTGCTCCACCATCTACAAAATTCACAATGTTTTATTATTGGAAATATATCTGCATTTTACTAATTGCTTTTTCTACAAACGCCAAGAGATATCAGCTGACAGATCATAAACTATTAATCCAATAGTAGATTCAAAGGACAGTATGTCTTCACGTGGCAAGCTTAATTTCACGTCCATTACATGTATGTATTATTATGTGTTGGCGTAAATGGTGTTGCTCTCTACGTAGGAAAGGAACACGTCGTGGCAAAATTTGAACTGTTCCTGAAAACATAATTACAAACGATATATTATGTAATGATAGCGATAAATGAATGAGTACTATGATATTTAATGAACTCAATACCGTAAGCGATACATATTTCCAACACATGTATGATTAGGAATTGTGATGCAATAGCAACATATCATGTGCCATGCATTCTCTATGATATATGTTTCATTGTACTGTTTGACAGGAATTACATGTCCATGTTGCACATCTCACTGGGATGGCTGAGACACTAGTGTTGATCGGTCGTAGAGCATGAATTAAACAAACTACATTCATATTCATAGAATTACAAGTCTGTATTCACGAATAACATATATTGTGCAAGCCGTTAATTAGTCTGGAAACTAGACTTAACAAATCTAATTGGGTGTTTTTTACGATTATTTATCGTCGCTACCATTTGCCCATATGAGCGACGCCTCCTGAAGAGATTAGGCATTTTAGAATGTTGGAGGATAGGGCAATGATACAGACAGGGACCCATTCCAGTGAATTATCTGGTTCGTTTACATGCACGGTGTAAAACAACGAAACGATACCTCTGTTTAAAGTCCCATCTGAAAGACTGTTAATTTTATTAGGGTCAGATGGGCGATCGAACCTGCGATCCTGTGATTACCAGTCCAACGTGTTACGACTGGACTACATATCCGTCTGAAACATTACTGACCCAAACTGTTTGTCAAAATGTATCAAGCATTGTACTATATAAGTGTTTGGAATACTTCATAAATATCTATATGCACTGAACTAGTTTGAATAATTTTAAAACAATAATAATCACAGAGTTACATCCATACAAAGTTACACAATGATTCAGTTTACTCATATGTTATTGCTCAATTCTTTTTACATATACATGTGAATACAAAATATAGCAAATTAAATAAAGGCAAACGGGTCGGGCCACAAGTTCTAGCAACATTAGTGACGGCCCTTCCCGAAGCAATGATGACAGGGATATAGAAACCGAACATGCTTACAACATTCGGAATGATCTGCGGACGCCTTATCCTCAGCTGTCGTATCACTTGTGTGATTGATACTTCGGTCTCAAACCTCACACGTTCAAGTATGTTCATCATCACAACGATCAGCCCGCTCTTTTCAGCTCCATTCCTTCAATAGTTGAATCTTATTACTACACGCTTAGCTTATACAAATTTATTTTAGCTCGATTGCGAAACAAGTTCTTACAACTTATATTAATCAAGCTCGATACCTCATTCCTGATAGAATCCATCGCCACTAGGTAGAGAGAAGAGACAGCATGGAAGCTAAATGCATTGTCTTGCATCAGGGCACAATAGTAACGGCCACATCATGGCTCGAACTACGGGCCTTTCACACCTGAAGCGAACGCGCTACCACTGCGCTATCACGACTTCCACTATACGCTTAGCAAGCCAATACACACATAACTACACAATAACGTATATGTATATATCAGCACATTCTAATCATTCTAGACTCATAACTTCTTCATAAGTTCAAATGTGATCGTCTGTAAATTCAAACTGTCCAGATAAATGTGATAATTACCGTGGGATCTCTAGTGGAAGGCAACAATCAAGTTGACGACACTAAATGCATGTTGATACTGATACAAAATATTGGTAAACTGTGGCACTGGACTTCAATGTTGCCAAATAGACTGAGTGTTCTATAATATATTCAAAGTGTGACGACTAAATGGCATAGTGAAACAAAAAGATGAAGTGTACAACTGGGCTTCATATTAGTGTTGAATGTAAAGGTACGTGTACATATAAGAAGGGATGTTTGGTGATGAAATTAAGACAAATGTGTTCCGTAAAATCGTCCAAGGGCAAAGCACCTGTCATGCATATATATCATCACGCGGAGCCGCTTTGCACAACTAAATGTCCTACTGATTGTTTCTGGTATTGCTACAAACTGCACGATTAGCGCAATGGTTAGCGCGCTAGCTTCTCATCAATGCAACCCGGGTTCGATCTTCGGACCGGGAAGTATGTGAGATGGTACGGTGGTCACTAGAACGGACAGGTGGGTTTTCTCCGGGTACGTCGGTTTCGAAATCATTGTAAAATAAATAAAGTTTAAACAAAGCTACAAGCAAATTCGACAAGGTATGTTGAAGATAAAATAAGGACCAAGTCTGAAAATACTTTTTAAAAAAGCACGATTTTCTCTACATTTGGAGGCTAATATAATTAAGAAATGTAATGTATAGTCAGTCAGGTTGGATATGTGTGAAACTAAATGATATCTTCTCAGGGCAAAGCACCTGTCATGCATGCTCATCATCACACGGAGCTGCTCTGCACACATACATGTATTGCTGATTTATTCTGGTATCGCTAGAAGCAATTTCGCCAAGATACTTATAAAATAAGAACCATGTCTGAATGTATTTTAATAGAACACGTATGTCTCTACTTTTGGAGGCTAATATAATTAAGACATGTTCTATATAGTCAGCCAGGTTGGCTATTTGTGACTCTTTAAAGCTACATTAAATGATGACTTACAAGCATTGTGCTATGATCGGTGTGTTGCCTGTTTGTCTATGAGCAGATTCTATCTCTTGCAGGAATTCCAACATTGTGCTCGCATCAGTCGGGGTAGCTTTCTCTGATGGCCAATGTTTGAATTCAAACTGTGTGATTACATGATCCTAGCAAAGGATTTTACAAACGAAACAGATATACAAATATATGGAAACAGGTTCATCCAATAACGTAGCCAATAATTGGTCCAGTATTAATAGAACACAACTTATAAATGTGTTGAATGTTAAGAACAATATAATACATATATTTAGCGTTACAGATTTATTCCGTGTGTTCCTGTCTGCATCCGTGGTCGGGTGGTTAAGAATAGTGACTTGCATACCACTGTAAGCTATCATCACTGATGATCCCGAATTCGAGCCCCGCTCAGGCCGTGACCCTTTTCATGAAAATGTTGGCAGTTTATTACGGAGGTTGGTGCACAAAGTACTAGTTAACATGTGGAGACTGCCCAGGAAATGTGTTGTTAGGTTAAATGCTCATTGCCAGCGACATATTCCACAATGTATAGGCATAAAACCAGACAAAACAGTCAAACCGTATGTTTCTGAAATCTGATTAACGAATATATTCTTATTCACAACCATCGTGAACAAGCTACCATAATAAGGGTTAACACTACTACTAATACTGTATCCTAAATCTTTTAGAGACATCGGAACAAACCTTCGAGTCGTACTTCAGCAAGTGGGTCCTTTTTGTGAAATGTTGCATTTCATGTTCTGATATCAATGTTATCGTGAAGGGGCCACGCCTCACTGACCCTGTAGCAGGCAAGTACGTTCCGACCTTTATAAACAATGAATACATTTTATAACAAAATAAAACAAGCAGACTCATATCTGTGCGACCCCTGTCGTTGATGGGCTGCATGCGGTACATTATACATTCTAGCTTGGGCTAACTTGATCCGATTTAACCGTATTTGATTACATATGTAAGAATACAATTTTACAATACAAGAATTAGCCAGATGAGGAATTAATTAATAAGTTATATATAATTGAACAATTGCAGACTGAATGCGTTTTCCAAAGCAACACGTACATATATGTGTATTGTAGTTCACTAAGGCAATGCAATCATCAACAATGTTTCTCATTGTTTATACTGACATTGACCACGAACACAAATTGTAACTATGAAGTAGAAGTCGTAATAGCGCTGTGGTAGAATGTTCGATTCAGGTGCGTAAGGTCCTGGGTTCGCGCCCACACTGAAGTTGTTACGATTGTGCCCTTAGGCAATGCATGTAAAGTTCACATTGCATCGTCTATCTCCTTCGTGGCGATGGATTCCATCAGGACTGAGGTGTCGAGAGGGATTAATATAAGATGTAAGAATTTGTTTCGCAATTGACCTAAAATAAATTTGTATTAACTAACGTTGAAATCCGATATAAATTAGGGATGAAAAGCAATGGATAGTGTGCAAATGAAGCAATGCAAAACTGGCTCCTTCATTATGTTCTTCTATTGTGAATCCTAGATGAATACGGTAAGCATAGTTATGGGGAGGCTAACTGGACTATGCATCGTGAAGGTAAATTAGTCGATAAAGCATTTCAGTAAGGTGAGTTGATGCCTGTGAAGCAGAGAAACTAGTGTTGACAGTTGGATCAGAATAGTTCTAAGAAGAGTGTCTAATTCCACCGACATGTATTCTCTGAATCGTCCCTAGTAAACTACCGTGTAGTCTTCACCGAAATATGTGACAAATATTATTGTTTCATAAATATGTCATTGTGCAAATTGTAGCTCCATAAATGTAACCAATTCCATTTCATAATCATGTTCATTTATCTATTTTAATAAAATAATGTACTGTACAATGTTATCAGTACATTGTTTGTCATTAGACGACCATCAATCTATTTTATAACAATCGCACGCACGCACCAATCGCACGCACGCACGCACGCACGCACGCATAATTGTGTATATCATATTATATGCTTCATGTAGGCTACTTAGAACTGTGTAATATAGTTATACGAATAAAACAATACGGAACGAAATAACATGACACATATTTACCTCTTCATTACCCTTGTAGTCAAATGTAACAATGACCTTGACCTCTTGTTCATACACCAACCTGCAGCAGTCGACGGCTGTATTCTTCAGTGGCGTTTGTGTGATAATAAATCCGTGTGAATCACGGTAACTCTGCAATTGGCATTGGAGGCTCAGTTATTAATATAACAACTATTATTATAATAATAGTTAAAAAACGAACTATGTAAGAAGTAATGAAATGAAGTAATTTGTTGACAACAATAGAAACTGAACATGAGATTTTGTGCAATTTATAATATAAAATGTATTGCATACGAATACGTACATATAACAGTAGTTGCTTAATCAAGCAAATACTTACAATATACATCACATATTTTATTATTGATTGTGCCCATTATGTGAGTGAGGTTTACGTTTATTTATCGTCGCTACCGGTTGCCCATATGAGCGACGCCTCCTGAAGAGATTAGTAATTTTAGATTGTGGAGGATAGTGCAATGATAACGACCAATTTCAATGGATGTCCGATCAGTGCAGTGGTTAGCGCGCTCACCAATGCGACCCGGTTTCGATCCTCGGACAGGGAAGTATGTGAGATGGTACGATGGCCGCCAGATCGGACAGGTCGGTTTCTCCGGGTACTCCGGTTTCCTCCCACATGAATGACCACATATACGCTTCCATCCGAGCCAACGAAAGTGATTAATATAAGTTGTTAAAACTTGCTTCGCAATCGTTGTAAAATAAATAAAGTATAAAAATAATATTCCAGAGTCTCCTCTGGTTCTTTTACGTGCACGATGTAAAGCACCGACACGAGACCTCGGTTTAAAGTCCCGTCTGAAAGACCACTACCAATCCAGCGTGTTAACCACTGGACTACGTATACGTCTGTACCCATATGGGTGTCTACTTACTGGTATATATACAGCGTGTTAACCACTGTACTACATATCCGTCTGTACACATACGGGTGTCTACTTACTGGTATATATACAGCGTGTTAACCACTGTACTACAGATCCGTCTGTACACATACGGGTGTCTACTTACTGGTATATATACAGCGTGTTAACCACTGGACTACATATCCGTCTGTACCCATACGGGTGTCTACTTACTGGTATATATACAGCGTGTTAACCACTGTACTACAGATCCGTCTATACACATACGGGTGTCTACTTACTGGTATATATACAGCGTGTTAACCACTGGACTACATATCCGTCTGTACCCATACGGGTGTCTACTTACTGGTATATATACAGCGTTGATGTAGTTGTGGCACCCGGTCACGTTCGTGTACAACCGTGGTCGAAATTCATTCACTACAAAAGATATATTATAACAATGGCGACAAACCATCTATACTTGATGCATTATTGTATTAAATTTTACATACACTATTAATCTTATCAACATTACATGTTAAGATGTCTGCATCGATTACTTAACTCGCTTAAACCAATAACAAATGCCAACCTTAATCTGTTAACATCCAACACTATGTACTCACTAAAACTATAACCTCTGAAATTATTTAGCATATATATAGAATATATTTTATATCACATATGTTTCGAAGTTCATTTATGTAAAATTCAAAGTTAAGGTCTACCTCCAATTAGTTGTTTCTAGAATGACCAGTCATTCCAAACATCCACAACCATTGTAAAGGAACACACACAGTTGAATAGGAATGAATGTGTCTGTCTCCAATATGGAGGCATACGGTTTATTTTGAAACAAGATAAACTGTTAAGCAAAATGTGTAAATGAATGCACCTTAACAATGTTCAAAATACATAAAGTTGGACATAAAGAATATAGTTCACGTATTTTCATTGTTATCATATATATATATTATAACTTCTGAAATTATTTAGCATATACATAGAATATATTGCACGTATTATCATTGTTATCATATTGAGAAAGAGTCAGTTTGTTAAATACTGTCATTTGACATTCTCAATTAATGTCATACCAACTCTCTCAGATATCGGTAACATGACAAAAATAAAGTGTACACTTGCCAACAATTCTGTATTTTTTTAGGAACAAATTATAGGCAAATTTATTATTCCGTTAAAACTTTGCAAAAACAGTAACGTTAATTACTCATATTCTTTCTTTACGGAATACCAAATTTGCCTTTATTTATTTCTAAAATGACATAAAGAATGTTTATGAATAACGCAAGTGTAGGGTTTATTTTTGGTTTCAATATACATAACTTAAAATGTATTTACTTGGGAGTATGTCATCGTATCTGTTCTTGTGTATGTTTTCTGTAGTGTGTGCCGACGAGTATATATAGTCATCTTCTTCAGTATCATTTGCACCATTTGTTTTTCCTAACATTGCCTGTAATAAAATGGTTACAATCATCCACCGATTAAATGCTCATGTGGACATTGTATGTCTTGATGTACCTCCACACACAAAAAAACAAACACGTTTGCAGCGAGCGAGACTCCCACTAGTGAAATCGACTTGCGCTCTGGCGTTTATTTACGGGCATGTTTAATATAAACACAATATATTAAATACAAATATAATGTATATGTACGTGTGACCCCACTGGGGAATCGGTTCCGGGTCGTTGTATCCTAGAAAGTAGTTTTTACAATCAAGCATACCATAATTTGATGATGTTTTACTGTAGAACCAGAGACTGTTATTTCTTATTGTGTTTGTGGTGAATCTGTGGCATTTGTGCTCATTTGAAGAAGACCGTTCGTGCATTTATTACAGTACTACTTTCTCCAGCGTATTGATGAGTAAACAGCCCTACATGACAGCTAGGAACCCTACGTGTTCCATCTGTAAGCGGTGTTTGTTTACATTTTAAAATTGTGAGAAACTTTGATGATGATGCCTTGACTTACTTGTGTCTAACAGCAAGAAGTAGCCCTGGAGTTTAAAGAACATCATGCGGTAAATGTGGATTCTTGTTTGGAACTGAGAATTTGACTGTGACAGTTCATTGATTTACGATAGCACGAAGAAGGAGAAAACACAGTGGTGTGTATCCATAAATGGTGTGTACGTATTTAATCAATACTGTGAATTGTCTACCCATTTTGGATTCCTTATTGCCAAATTAATTTTGGACTGGGCCAGTGTAAATACCACAGGTAAAAATTCATAAATGTGTAGTTTATGTAAAACAACTCTGGAAAACTGTACCCCGAAACCACAAGCGTTATATATTGAAACGTCTATCTTATGTAATGTATATAGCTTCCATCTTCCGCTCCACATATATAATAACTGTGTAATTCCATCATTCTATCCAAGAAAACGCAACATTAATTTCTCCGAAAACGACACTGAACATACACATCCATGCGAACTTGAATGGCTGTAATTGTCGGTCGATGTCCACGATGTTTCGCCTAGAAGTAATCACACTATGTTTTCCCGCTAAGAAAATCACGTGCCTTCACGCATGAATGACACGCAGATATATTGCTCCGCGAACAATAGTGTGTTTATGGCAACGTTAAGACATACGTTCTGAAATATACTGCGTAACGTCCAGATATTTCATGAGTGGTGATTTCATACCATGTTTTATGAAACGAGTTTTGGAATAATGGTATTAAGCGAGCCTTTTGGGAAGATTGTAAGACCCCATTAGACAGAGTGTAAGATCCTTTTTATCGCATTACCAGATTGTAATAACTCTGTTACTTTCATTTTAGCGCCAACTGTCAGCGCAAATTGTCATGACGTCACTATAGTATCATGACGTCACTACTCAAAGCAGCGTGTTTTAGACAGCAACATAATTGCGTCAATACTTCATTTAAATCGTAGTTTGTCTTACCATTAACGTAATGTACCAATTCAATATGCATACTTTAAAATTTAATTTACAAATAATAAGGATTATTCTCTAAACCAATCAGAATCCTTCCAGGTGTTATTACACGTGTGTTCATATTATAATTATCCAATGGTGTTATTACACCGAATAGCAAAGTTATGTAATAAAATAGCAAACGTTAAATGTTAGGTATTTCAAAAAGTCTTCTTCGAATTTATTTTTTAATAAATTATTTAAAAAATGGAACTCACCTCGTACTGCATCCACATCTTTGTCTTGCCAGTATTTGCATCAAAGTCTGTGAGATTCTTGTACACCTTGTGAAAGTCGTAACATGGCACTGGTTCCGACGGTAATACGAGCGCTTCAACCATGGCATTATGCAGATACTTGTACTGTTCCTAATATACGGAAGAAACTTATTAACGTGTCTAGTTTTAATCATTGAAGTGCATCTTATTAATTGTAGGACATATAAACGTAGTTAGATGATCATTTCCACGCTATGGCAATATTATCGTGGAAGTCGTGATAGCTCAGTGATAGCGCGTTCGCTTCACGTGCGAAAGGCCCAGAGATCGAGCCCCGCTGGAGCCGTTACGATTGTGTCCTTAGGCAAGGCATTTAAATTCCACATGCCTCTTCTCTCTCCCCTCGTGGCGATGGATTCCATCAGGAATGAGGTCTCGAGAGTCATTAGTATAAGTTATAAGAACTTGTTTCGCAATCGAGCTAGAATAAATTTGTATAAACTAAAGCACTTACAGTAAAACAGATAATTATAAGTGTGTTAAGTTCAACAAAATATACGTATTTAGTTTATGCAAATTTATTTTAGGTCGATTGTGAAAGAAATTCTTAGAACTTATTTTAAACAATCTCTTGACCTCATTCCTGATGGAATTCATCGCTACGAGGGATAGAGAAGTGGCAATGTGGAATTTAAATACCTTGGCTAAGGGCACAATCGTAACGGATCCAGCGGGACTCGATCTCCGGGTATTTCGAACCTGAAGCGAGCGTGCATTCACGACTTCCACTTATTTCATTTCAAACATTTGAGTTTAAACTAACTATTATACTGTTTGATAACTGGGTCAAGAACATGTGACTTTAAAGTCGTGATGAAGTAATTAAATATTCAGTTCTCTCCAAGAAAATACTTTAAAATATCACAGATATATGCACATATATCTTATTGGACATGGTTTAAACTTATGTATTCATTCATAATGTACAGTACATATATATTGTATCCAGAATGACAATGGATTTAATCGAAAGCTTAAAGCACATATTGGTATGAAAGTACACGTGCATGTACACATGGTATGAACAAATAAAATACACTGAATACAATGATCGAATTCTAAGCTACAGTCAAACCTGTTTTAAGCAACCAGCCAAGGGAGTCAGAGAAAGTGGCTGCTTAACACTGTTGGCTGCTTAATATAGGTTAAATGTATAATAAAACAACAAATTGGGAATATGTAAACTGGCTGCGTAATACAGACTGGCTGCTTAATGGAGGTGACCACTAACATAGTTTGGATTGTATATCATTATCAGGCAAAAGTCACATTGCGTTGCTATATGTGTATTGGCACACACGTCTTATAAATAAATGTACATAAGACGCACTTCGAATCTTACAACTTGCTGGCTATCCCTGTCAACACCAAATGCATCGAAATAGGCTTACACAACATCTAGATCCAGATGAGCCGGCTCGTGACTAGCTGTCTCATGATCTGCACTTTGTGCAAGTAATATTACTATTTTTCGACACAATTACCCATTTTTCTAAATGAACTGGTCCAAATGTAATGTTCTTATTAATGTATTGGTCTAAAAATATCATGCATGAGTCCATGTCAGTTAATTCGTGTTGAATGTGTTCATACGATCGGTTTCCAAAACGATCACGTGTGGTTTACAATTATTATACACAATCAATTTACCTGGTTTTAGTTTCATTGCAAAATTATAATGAAGTGGACAATATATGTGCTATGGAAGATGTTGACCATTTACCTATGTACTTATAGCACTATGTCAAGATATATCTATATTTGTTGTAACCATAGTTACCACATTAACACATTTCTGAAATAGTAGACATAATAATAAGTGGTAATATATCTACCTTAGTCTGAACCATGTTGACTCTTTGCTCTGTCAGTTCTGCTACGCATTGGTAAACATCCACTGAACCGTGGTCTCTCCCTTGGTCGTACAGAATATCTATTGCAATGAACGTACCCGTTCGTCCAACGCCAGCACTGTCAAAGTATCATAAGCCACAGTATGCTATGTTTATATAACGCATTGGTACTAATGATGTTTATATAACGTGTTGGTACTAATAATGTTTATATAACGTGTTGGTACTAATAATGTTTATATAACGTGTTGGTACTAATAATGTTTATATAACGTGTTGGTAATAATGCGTTTTTGTAGCTACACAAATCACGCATCTATTCACTATTCAGTATGCTTGATGGCTGACGGAATCAAGAAATACAGTCCAACCAGTCTTAAGCAGCCAGTCACTGGAATGACAGAAAGTGGCTGTTTAGCACAGGTAGCTGCATAATAGAGGTCGGATGTATAGTAAAACAACATATTGGGAATCTCGAAACTGGATGCTTAATACAGGTTAACTGCGTAATCGAGGTCGGATGTACAGTACAACAAGATATTGGGAATGTGGAAACTAGATGCTTAATACAGGTTAGCTGTGTAATAGAGGTCGGATGTATAGTAAAACAACATATTGGGAATGTGGAAACTGAACGCTTAATACAGGTTATATGCGTACTAGAGGGCGTGTGTATAGTAAAACAAGATATTGGGAATGTGGAAACTGGATGCTTAATACAGGTTAACTGGGTAATAGAGGTCGGGTGTACAGTAAAACAAGATATTGGGAATTTGGAAACTGGATGCTTAATACAGGTTATCTGCGTACTAGAGGTCGGGTGTATAGTAACACATCATATTGGGAATGTGGAAACTGGATGCTTAATACAGATTATCTGCGTAATAGAGGTGACAACTAACACAGGTTTGACTGTAAGCACTAATAGTATTTATTATGTTGAAAACTGGACTAAAAGCATTATTAGAATTGATGTGAATCCTTTATATTTATATTATTGCATATTTCACTGGACGTCATTTTCAGAATATCCCAACATTATTCATATTGAACTCACTTTGATGTGGATAAATAATTCAAAGCCCCATTATGCGTTTACTTAGAATGTGCCGCACATTCAGATATTGGAGCGGATATTGTGATTATTATCTTATATGTTCATCTTTCAATAATTAATGATTACGGTAAATCGTACCACTTGGAAAATATGTCCACAAACTAACCTGCTTTTGTGAAATTACCATTTGGTTTAAACATATTTATTCGACATTATATAACATATTTTACTACAAATATTTATGTACACAATAAATACAAGTGTATTGAAATTACCATTTGCAAATTACTTCCTTTATGTGTATTTTAAATCATTTTTAAATAGTTGTATACTAAAGTTATTGCTAAATACATGTTTGTATGAATTATAGTATTGTTTTTCCAACTGAAGAAACATATTTAAAGATATATAAAGACATGCTTAAAGTGAATTGCCTGCAATGAACAAGCCACGTGTTCATTTTATTAGCGTCGTTCTTTCTGACCTTGTACCAAAACTGGAGCAAGCTAGACGTACTTCGTGGGACATACTTGTCTGGCCATGCAGTATAGTGATACTGAATGATACTTCTCTGCACATTTGGTCGATCCTACAAATGCACCAATACATGCATGCATGTGCTTGTTTACACCACATTATATGTTCCATATCATCGTTACTATGTATATGTAAGATTAAAGGCACTGTCAAAACGTTCAATCAGGTATTCGAGTTAATGAATGCCCTCGTTAATGGTAACTAAGACCATTTAATCCTTCATACAGTTCCGGATTGTCACTATATTGTATTACATACACGAATATAATATCAACATCGCTGTATTCTACCATCAGTATGATATACATAGGATCCTACATGAGTGTGGATTTCATACCATATTTTATGAAACGAGTTTTGGAACATTGCTATTGAAGCGAGCCTTTTTGCGAGTTTAATACCAAAATTCCAACAAGTGTCTCATAAAAATGGTATGAACTCATCATGAATGTGTTATCCTTTTTATCACATTACCATAGTAACCATACATTTGAAGAATAAATCGTTATTGCCAGTTTACTTTGAGCCTTATTGCATCAGTAGGGTGCATTCGTACGCTGCAGTAAATAGTCCTCGATAATGAAACAAACAACCCCAAGCAAATCGACACAATTATTATAATCACTATTTCGATAGTGCATATTTTAACATTTATTGATTTTCAACGGCATATTTCCAATATGTCAAAAGCAATATATTATGCCGCGAGCAATCGGAATCATTCCAGGTATTATTGCATGTGTGCTGATATAAGACAATATGTAATAGATATATTACACTGAATACTTCCAAAAGCATGTCATAAATAACATTTATTTTCATTCAAGAATAAATGTGTACCCAGTACCTGATGATACACTCGCAGATATTGGATGGTAAATTCTGCAAACACATCTTCTGACTCCATGGACACATTGATTAGTCCATACAACATAGACGTATCGGCTCCATCGGGCCAGTATTGGATACATTTCATCTATAAGGAGCAAGGAGCATTGATATTATTGACACATCTATTATAGTTGTAGTGTGTTTGGCCAGAAGACAATGAACGCTATATGTATTACTCTTTTTTCTTGTCCCAACCCAATTTTTTAAAATGGTATTATATTTAGCCGTATTAGACCTAAAAGGTACAATGCCACCATTTGAAAACAGTCCAAATAGTAGTATATTTCCCTACTATATCGCAATCGCAAAAAAGTCACTATATTAATGTTCTTTACATGACTAGAACAAAAGCTAGAGAGTAGTGAATATATTATATTTACACCATTCATGAGTGTATATTAGTATATTTGCATAAGCTCAATTAAATCGATCTTAATACAATGTACATATACAATGTGCTGTAAAAGACTAGAAAATGTAATTGAATAAACCGGTTGTTAATGCCAATAACGACATAACTTTTATCGGGATACGTCATTTAAACATTTTATAAATCACCCATCTCAGAATCTTTCATTGCCAGTAATGTATTCGTACACAGCAACGAAAATTACTGCGAACTCCTTAGCAGTGACATTGAGATGGAGTGTGCTTAAGATGACATTACAACATTTGTGACAGCTAATTGGTGATATTCGGAGTATAATTTGCGAAGAAACCGAAACGTACACAATGGAAGTAATCCGTACGACAGTCTATAAATAGTTCATCTCGATGAGTGTGACAGTGGATATTGTCAACCCTCGGAAGAATAATGCCTTGGTCGACATAATTGTCCTTGGGTTGACAATATCCACTGTCTCTCTCACAGAGACGAACTATTTATTTTTATATACCGAGCAATCGGCTGTTCTGGCCTTTTGTTGTTTGGCATAGAACAATTGTTCAACAAAACATTATTCAAGACTATATGAAAACAAAATGGCGGTAAAACAAATAAAATAACATTGAAATCAAACGGTAACGTCCGAGTAGCGTGATTTTGTTCCGAATGAGGCTATTCAGAGGTTCAGACATTGTCACAACACATTGTAACATATCGCCCACTCTGGCATAGCACATGTTGCATGGGGGTAGACACCTGATGTATAACAATACGTGTTAATGTTGCATTCTTACTTTAGTTTCTTCCACGAGATTTGTAGTCATCGCAATCATATGGACATCTTTCTCCCAGATCATTCTCCAAAAGTCGTTCATGTTAGTTTCAACTGGTCCTAATGTGTCAACACATGAAATTGTATTGTCACATAACAAATGAAGTTGCAAATATTGTTACATGTACGTAAACAGGAAAGGTCTTGGAATATAGGTACCGTACAGGCCTATCATCAGGAATATATTATATTATGAAATAATGTTGGTTTAACTCACTATGCTAAGAGAATGTGTCAAATTAAAGTCAATGCGATACGTATTGGCGTTACTGCTGTACATCAAATCGGTGAATCACCTCCAGAGGCTGGGGAGTTACATGCAGTTTGTTTCCAATTCAACTGTGTGCAGTGTTTCTGAGAAAACAATGGTATATTTACACCATAGTTGTAAATATTTACATTACTGTAATTTATATGACTGTC
Source organism: Archivesica marissinica (assembly GCA_014843695.1). Classification (NCBI taxonomy): domain Eukaryota; kingdom Metazoa; phylum Mollusca; class Bivalvia; order Venerida; family Vesicomyidae; genus Archivesica; species Archivesica marissinica. The sequence continues at coordinate 60,889,051 of CM026391.1, read as the reverse complement.
AGTAATAGATGAAACAAACACATATACCATACCTTGTGCAGCAATGTATGCCTTGTCTTTGAAGTGTCCCTGTAACATATCAAGCACTGAATAATGACACAGTGTATATATCGTGTGACGAACACGCCGATGAACTCATGCTTAATATTGAAATAGCAATTAACATGAGCAATATTTACCTAATCAAACATGGAAACTAGTGTATGACTAATAATAATAATAAATACTTTATTTAACTAGAGAACTCATTTAACAAACGATAATCTACCACAAGGTCCTCAACATATATACAAATCAAATGCAATCAAAGGCTAGGACAATAAGTGAGACCTGCACATTGTAATTAGCGTGCTCGCTTCTCACCAATGTAACCCGGGTTCGATCCTCGGACTTGGAAATATGTTAAATGGTACGGTGGTCGCCTGATCGGACAGGTGGGTTTTCTCCGGAACTCCGGTTTCCTCCCACACAACTGACCACATTTACGCTTTCATTCGCTCCACCGAGAGTGATTAATATAAGTTGTTAAAACGTGCTTCGAATTCGTTGTAAAAGGCAACCGGGAATTTAAATGCATTGCCTAAAGGCACAATCCTAACGGCTCCAGTGAGGCTCGAACTCCGAACAATTGGCACATTAAGGTAACGCGCTACCACTGTGCTATCACGACTTCCACTAGTACAGTTGCATTAGTATTACCTTTATATAGCTTGCATTTATGTAATCAGACGCTGGCTGATCTTGTAATGTTTCTAATACAACACGTGAATGGTCATCTATAAGATTACACAATACATAATGTTATAATATATATTATTCTAACATGTCTTGCTATTATTATTGTGTTCTAATGAACAAAGAACAGATCTACCGTTGTCAAATATGCAATATACCACGGCTAGAACAGGCCTATTTTATGGCTGTTGAATGTTTCCTCCCCTATAAAATCTTATTATGAATGAAATTCACGTGACGTAAACAAAAATCGTCCCCTACAAATAGTAACAAGTAAAATGGCTACAGTGCTACCTGCAGTGGGTGCAATTTGCACTGCAGGCGTTTGATAGGAAACTGGATGAGTACCGGGCATTTTTATGATGGTTTGTAACAAAATGTAAGATGCATTGCCAGGCCAAGATCCATGTCCTCACCCACTACAGTTGCCCACGTTAATGTTCAGAAAAGTCACGCAACTGCAATGCACATGCCTACGGGAAATATCTCAAAGAGCACAATTAATGTCCATGACACAAAATAAGAAGTGCAAATAATCCTTTCCCCTCGGCGTTTGGCGTTTTGTCAACTTTTAAACTGAATGTGTTGGACAGTGTTGAATTGTTTACGAAAATAACAGTGTGACAGGAGGCGTGGCTAAATATGTTTTAAATTTTATTAATATTGTTCCTGAGTATACATTATTCTGCCAACTATTAATACATACATTTATTATTGTTTGAATAAAAATATTAATACATTCTGGCTAATACTGAAAATTAGCATTAGATTTTTAGAGAATCTTTATTTCAGGGAAGTAATTTGTAAAGCCGTCAGCCAAATCACGGAAAGGAGAGAAATTAGGCGACACGCCGCCGGCAAAGTAACACGTACATTTCTTCGTTCGTAGCATTATATTGGGTCATGTTAGAATGGAAATAATATTTGTTTTGCCGTGGTATATCGGCGAATAAACTTAGGCCTACGACCTGCGGGGTTAATTCCTACGCATCAGAACTCCAAACCGTGGTTTATTCGCCGATATACCACGGCAAGACAAATATTATTTCCTAAATACCCACACAACACCTTTTAACACTTCACCACCAACGTCGCTTTCTTTGCAAAGAGCAGATAACTAGATCAGAGAGAACATAATGTGCCATCTGATCAGGCTATATGCTGATTGCTCTTCAGACAGCGGAGCTGAAGCAACTGTCCGAATAGTAAACAACATAGATCCTTATCAGATGCGGCATCTATGTTGTTTGCGCATGCTCTGAACTTATTCGGCGCTGAAAGAGTTAATGTTCTGAACAAAAAACAGCTAGATCATTTGTATTGGCATATTATATTATCATATTTGTGTAAGCAAACAGAAAGCGAAACGTTCTTCAACATTTCAAATTAAAATAAATACACTCACATGCATACATTGCTTTGTATCTATTTTTTCCAGTGTTTCCAGGTTTTTGTGCAACTTTGGTAGGATGATGCAAGCCATATGGTATTGTCTGCAATTAGAGCAACGAAACAGACACTATCAAGCTAACACTGCCTGTAATATTATAAACTATAGACTTGAAATCATCTGTTAAAACATGTTCATTGAGAAACCAATCAAATGACGTGCAGTTGTTTCTATAAATGACGTTTTATCTGAAAATAGAACTGTTAATTGTGGAGTCCCGAAGGGCTCAATATTAGGACCTCTTTTATTCTTACTTTTTATCAATGACTTACCACTAATGTTTTCAAATAAAATCACCGGTAGCGATTTATATGCAGATGATACTACATTATATGATATCCATAATAAGAAAGAAGTGTTAGAAACAAGATTACAACAAGCTTTGGAAGACTTGAAATACTGGTGTTTCCAAAATGGAATGAAGATTAATACAGACAAAACGAAAGTTCTATTTATGATGACAGCCCAGCGAAAATGTGCTTTCCCTAACCCTACACTCTCTCTTAAATATGAAAATATATTATTGAAAACCAGCAAATCAGAGAAGTTGCTTGGAGTACACATTCAGGATTCATTAAAATGGGACTCACATATCAAATATATTGTGCAAAAAGATTTCAACTAACATTTGGCTATTAGGTAAAATACGGTATATTGTGAATCTGAACTACAGGATACTTTATTACAAGGCATATATCCAACCACATTTTTATTATTGTTGTATCATATGGGGAAACACCACACAACAACATATCAACACATTATTAAGATTGCAGAGACGAGCTTGTAAATTCATTCTGGGCCAAGATTATATTTCTTTGCGTGAATCAATGTCTGAAATTAATATAATGACTTTTGACCAACGGATTATTTTTCAAAAAGCAGTAACAATGTACAAAATTATGAACAATATTGTACCGAATTATTTGAATGAACATTTTCAATTAAGACATTGCAATTCAGTTACTTCAGATATGACATTGAGAAATGTTTCAAATATGGATCTCTATATTCCAAGACCTAGATGTGAAATGTATAAGAAATCATTAGAATACTCTGGTCCAAAGATATGGAATTGTCTACCATTTGAAATTAAGACATCCAGATCTTTAAATATATTCAAGACAAAATGTAAAGTATGGATACAACGTTTTAATTGGTAGACACTAGACAGTTATATATATATAATGATTGTAAATCAATATGCTTATGTCGTTTTGTATTTCTATCAAAGTACCTGATTTACTTAGGCTGTTGTTTAAGTTACATTGTACAACATTATGCATGTATATTGTACGGCATAACTATGTTATAATTATTGTGTATGTACATTTATTCTATAGTGTTAACAAATTGAAGAGGGCCCTAAGGAGGATTAGTTCAAAACTAATTAGGTCACCCTCTATAAATAAAGAAATATATCTAGTTACATCTGGTGTTGTGCACGGAATCTTTATAGAATTAAATGGAAAAATCATCGAATTCGAAAATTCAAAAGTCTAATATTGTCAATAGTTCGTCAATAATCCGTTAGGATTCGAGCAATATGAGTAAATAGACATATAACTTCGATATCAGTATTATTAAAGACTTACAAATGATGACATAGTTCTCATTGATGACAAATCAACATATCAGCTTGACTGTCCGATTTGCGCAGTGGTTAGCGGCTCGCTTCTCACCAATGCAGCACTAGTTCGATCCTCGGACCTGGTAGTATGTGAAATGGTACGGTGGTCGTCAGATCGGACAGGTGGATATTCTCCGGGTACTCCGGTTTCCTCCCACATGAATTACCACACTTACGCTTTCACCCGAGCCAACGAGAGTGATTAATATATGTGATTAATATAAGTTGTTAAAACTTGCTTCGCAATCATTGTAAAATAAATGGTTCTACTACCGCCTTAGATCGATTGACATTCAGGTATGTATACACTGCAGATAATTAGCTTGTCTGGTTCTACTGTCGCTATAGATCGTTTGAGAACCATACTATGCGGTGTAGATGCCTAGTTTATCTGGCTATACAGTATGTATGGATGGTTGGAGAACCAGCCATGTATGTTGTGTATATTGCTTAATGTATCTGGCCCACTAGTAGTCATAGATGGTTTGACAACCAGCCACGTATGTGGTGTAGATTGCTTAATTGATCTGGCTCTACATTAGTCATAGATGGTTTGACAACCAGCCATGTATGTGGTGTAGATTGCTTAATTTATCTGGATCTACAGTAGTCATAGATGGTTTGACAACCAGCCATGTATGTGGTGTAGATTGCTTAATGTATCTGGTTCTACATTAGTCATATATGGTTTGACAACCAGACATGTATGTGGTGTAGATTGCTTAATTTATCTGGATCTACAGTAGTCATATATAGTTTGACAACCAGCAATGTATGTGCTGTAGTGTTCAACTTGTATGGTTGTATTGTTGGAACCATTGTTCTGTTAAGCTGTATTTACACGTCAAAATGACCAGACATAATGGTATGTCATAATATCTGTGATGTTCTTGGTCCATATTAATGGCGATGTACGGTAAATAATTTGAATTATATTTCGTATTGTATAGTCAGAATTGTTTGTACTCGGAGTGGCATTAAGTGACAACCAGTCATTTGCATCTAACCAGCTAGCAACCTTTGTATCAGTCGGAGGCATCCCTGCGTGCCATTTTCAGGTCCTGAATCCGGACTAACATATGATTACCTGGAACTTCTTTTCAAGATAGCCAGTATTTGCTAGACTTTTGGTCACATATGCTTCAAGATCGACAATGAGGATTTCATATTCTGTTTTCTGTCGAACAAATGATCCTTGATTGTAATAAATACCAGCACTGTCTTTCACATCATTTGACTGATTATTTGCTGATTCTGAAAAATATCAGCCTGATATCACAATTCACACACACATATATAAATATAATACATATTCATTAACTGCTACGTTTATTTATGACATGTGATCATTAACTAATTATGTGTGTATACTATGATAAAACAAACTAATTATAAAAATAAAGACAATAACAAATCCGGAAAATTTCGCTAGGTTGCTCTAATCAGTTTGTTTGCATGTCTGTTTTGTTAGCACCAACAGCTTAGGTCGTGCCTATCCAGTTAGTATTGGTGGAAGAAGATCCTGCGTGCAGCCGAGCACCCATATAGAAACACTGACCACCCACAAGCCAGCTAGATAGCTTCGTCACATGGTGTTATTCGATACCACATGTGTGATTCGAACATACAGCGGTGAGGGACAACGACCGTAACCACTCGGTCACTTGCTCTAAGCAGCCATATATTAATATTTATATGCATAAAGATGTAGGTATAATACTAGTATGACTATTACTATTGAGTTATACTATCAGAGAAACAAAGCTATGTCTTGAAGGAATTCTAATTCTAACCACGGTATTAGTCAGCAGTATAAATTGATAAAATACTAGAGGACATTGAAAACGCAAACCTATACTAGAGGACATAGAAAACGCACACCTATACTAGAGGACATAGAAAACGCACACCTATACTAGAGGACATAGAAAACACACACCTATACTAGATGACATAGAAAACGCACACATATACTAGAGGGCATAGAAAGACGCACACCTATACTAAATGACATAGAAAATGCACACCTATACTAGAGAACATAGAAAACGCACACCTATACTAGAGGGCATAGAAAACGCACACATATACTAGATTACATAAAAACTCACACCTATACTAGAGGACATAGAAAACGCACACATCGGATAAGTGTGTTTTTGCATGAAAAACAATAAATATATAAAAACAGTTTTAAACATTTTGGAATATTTAGTTGTTCAGTTTGTGGTTTGTAATAAAGATGTAATATATCTTTGATGGAATCCTTCGTATTTCGTTTTCATGTAATAATAATAATCATCATATAATGTAGGTGTGCGTTTGTTTGCTATGTCCTATGTATTATCATTCCACTAACACAATTGAAACAGGCCAACAATCACCGTTAATTCCGGCTTGATAGGACACATATCTGAATACACCCGTATCAGATTAATTACTCTAGTTCGGTACAGATCCCATGCAATGTCAATACCTATTACACATCACAATAAATTGATACTACCTCTGGACGTTTTTAGTTCCACCTGAAGTTCTGTAGAGTTGACGTGGACATCACTTCGTTGGACAAGTTTCTTTCCTCTTTCGCTGTCAGAATTTATAATTGTGTCATATTCCACGATTGGGTTAGATTCTTTTCTATAATGATTCAAAGATGTTGATTGTTGTACTGGTGTGTTAAATAGTCTATACCCGAACATAATATAAAATATCATGTATTTTAATTTTGATGTTTCAACTACAGTGAATAATATATGTTATCACTATTTAAATATAATATACATACTACATATCCATTAACAAAATAATTAAAATTCCGGAACATGTTTATGCAATCATATGTATGCAATCAAACATCATACTGGTACTGCCGGGTTCCCGTCCATGCCTGACATACCGCTAGGTGGGAATCCTTCCTCCACCAGCAATAGCCGGATATTCGCCATACGACATAAGCTATTGCTGAACAGAATCTTAAATATGCACGTGTGCATTATATCTTAAAGTTGTCTCTGTTTCCGGATTCTCAGAAATTGAAAGACAGTGACCAGAACCGCGATTATAACAATAGCGGCAGCTACACCTCCCACTACTACAGCCACGCTCACGCCCGACGGCGGGGATGCTGAAAACCACGAAAGAAAGGTTACTGGTGAACTTCATAATATTACACTATACTCTAAGAATCACCTAGGTAAGATGCCATCAACACAATGCTAATTCCGCCTGACAGGAAACAACAGCATCACTTCACCGTTTGAAATTATCATGTATTTACATATTATTAGTAATAAGGACAATATAGCAAGTTACTCCATTTAAGGAATTAATCGATGGCTATAGTTTCCACCTGTGTATCAACTGTATTGGGCGTGGTTATTGTGTGTGGATGCCGAACGTATCCATGCTAACTTTAAACATGGCCAATGGAAACTATTAACCAGCGATGCATTACTTATATTTACATTAAGTATTCTTTTCAATGACACAACGAAAGCATAGCACACTTTGCATTAGAACGCAAGTATACACTGATATGCATACTGTAATGAGAATAATGTTTTAAATTATTGTTGCAAGTATTGCTGGTTTGTCTGTTGTGGGGTTTGTGGGATTAAAGTAGCATAATTTAGGTCATGTCCACACTTCATATATTATTGATGGATGACGACTTCGGGGTCGTCTCGGAACAGTACTTCACACACAGACATGCACCAGGGTAGAACCACCGACCTACCGCCTAGATACTTGGCTATATTCCTCAATTGAAATAATTCGAAACCCACAGTGGGATTAGAACCTACTGTGGTGAGTGGCAAGTTATTGGTGTTGGAGTTTAATGTCGCACCAACAGCTTAGGTCTATATGACGACGCTCCAGCTAGTATTGGTGACGAAAGACCCCGGGTGCCTCTGTGAGCAGTAGTTCAGGTACGGATGGATACACGGGTAGAACCACAGGTTTTCGGCAAACCAGCTGAATAGTTTCCTCATTTGAAAGAATTCGACACTCCCAGTGTGAATCGAACCATCCGCGATATGAGGCACGTGATTTCAAGTCAACTCGACCACAGAGGTCCCCCTCCTCGCCGGCTGCACGCAAATAATATTCCAAATGAATATAACACAAATTACCTTCAATACATGTATCACCGGTAAATTCATCTGCACAACCTTCGAGACAGATGCCCGTTACTTTGTCACATCCTGTTCCCACCTTGCAGTTACCACATGTGCCACTACAATTTACACCGTGTGAATTCTCTTCACATGCTGGAATTAAAATCAATTACACACATGTTCTAAGTGTATCATTTCGTTAAGATGTGGGTCTAACGTCTCAATGGCAGCTCTGGTTCGATAACAACTCTCCGTCTCTATTATTTGTATACCTTTATTCGTATTGCACCAATTGTCTTTAAAATAAAGTGTTTCTACTGAAAGAAAGGACTCTCCGGCTGTTATTGGTCCACTCACGAGCAGTATTTCAGACACGGACAGACACTTATATGTACAGTTTATATGAAATGATTCGACAGACACATTGAATTCGAACCCACAGTTTGAAAGGGCATATGAAGTCAACAACATTAACAACTCGGCCACGGAGGCCACACTTGGTATATGTAATTAATTAATTCGTCAACACATAACGTCATTGACGAATACTAATTCAAAGCACAACATTATATAATATTAATTAATGACTTCCTTAAATAAATAACTTAACATTTCTGCTTGTCTCCAATACAGCACACATTCATGTTCATTTTATGTCAAGCCCCTTGCGGGGCCCTAGACATACTTCCACTATCAGTATATATGTTATTGCGAAGCAGTCAAAATTGTACCTTCCTGACAGAGATTCGAGTGTTTGAAACATGGGCTGCATCCAAGATTACAATGTCCAGTCACATGATTACAGGTTACATCGTCAACACACGACCCACAATGTGACATACACTGTTCTCCATACATTCCTGTTTAACATTCTGTGAAAGATATACCACAGTGTAGACAAAACCGTGTAATTCAATTAAGTGACTTGTATAAACTAGTTAGGGCCTGAAACAGAGTTGGCGAAATACAGTTCGTTATGCTTCATGTGATTCACACACTTATTAATTAGAAGTTACATGATTCAGAAACATAATACACGACATGTTATATTTCAGGAGAAATCACTTATTTTCCGTTAATATAAGACTTTCACAGATTATGACATGCGTGATATTTCGGCAAGAGTTTGCAGGAGAAAGCTTGAATCCGTTAGCCTAAGTTGGAATAATGATGACCATGGTAAACATTTAGATTCCATCCCAAATGAAGATGAATTGATTTAGTATAGTATATGATTTGGCTTTGAACAAAGCAAAAAGCAATACCAATAGAATACTGATGACCATAGGCCTATATTCCATTCTATCTGAGATGTTTATATTAGGCTGTCCGATTAGCACAGTGGTTAGCGTGCTCGCTTCTCACAAATGCATCACGGGTTCGATCCTCGGACCGGGAAGTATGTAAGATGGTACGGTGGTTGCCAGATCGGATAGATGGGTTTTCTCCGGGTACTCCGGTTTCCTCCCACACGAATGACCTCATTTACGCTTTCATCCGCACCAACGAGAGTGGTTACTATAGATATTAGATCTTTCTTCGCAATCGTTGTAAAATAAATAAAGTATACACTTTTTAACTGAGATGAATTGATTTTGTAGTAAATGGTTTAACTTTGAACAGAGCAAAACGCAAAACAAAACGATTCGTATGAAATATCTTTGTAAATACATGGTGGTTAAATAATGACTAAATACTGAACTAATTGTAATATTAAATCAGCCAATCAACAAAGGTAATGTCACTGGTACAATGGCATTTAAAGATGGTTCAAATATTACCTTGATCGCATAGAGTTCCTTGCCACCCAGGTTGACAGCCATTGCAATTTCCGTCAACATGATTACAAGAACCAGCTACCACACACGACGTACTGCACGTCCCGATGCAGTTGTTACCGTAGCTACCATTAGTATATTCTGCAGTTGAATAAATGAAACATATTACTTGACAGGTATATGAGACCAGTCTTAAAACAATGCTGATGTGTTTCTTTTCACGCATGTATGTATCTTTGCAATGTTGTATGTACATGTATGGTATGTAGATAGCTTATTCATTATGGATATGTATCTTTGCAATGTTGTATGTACATGTATGTAGATAGCTTATTCGCTATGGGTCTGTATCTTTGCAATGTTGTATGTACATGAATGTAGATAACTTATTCGTTATGGGTATGTATCCTTGCAATGTTGTGTGTACATGTATATAGATAGCTTATTCGGTATGGGTATGTATCTTTGCAATGTTGTATGTACATGAATGTAGATAGCATAATCGTTATGGGTATGTATCTTTGCAATGTTGCATGTACCTGTATGTAGATAGCTTATTCGTTATGGGTATGTATCTTTGCAATGTTGTATGTACCTGTATGTAGATAGCTTATTCGTTATGGGTATGTATCTTTGCAATGTTGTATGTACATGTATATAGATATGCTATTCGTTATGGGTATGTATCTTTGCAATGTTGTATGTACATGTATATAGATAGGCTATTCGTTATGGGTATGTATCTTTGCAATGTTGTATGTACATGTATGGTATGTAGATAGCTTATTCATTATGGATATGTATCTTTGCAATGTTGTATGTACATGTATGTAGATAGCTTATTCGCTATGGGTCTGTATCTTTGCAATGTTGTATGTACATGAATGTAGATAACTTATTCGTTATGGGTATGTATCCTTGCAATGTTGTGTGTACATGTATATAGATAGCTTATTCGGTATGGGTATGTATCATTGCAATGTTGTATGTACATGAATGTAGATAGCATAATCGTTATGGGTATGTATCTTTGCAATGTTGCATGTACCTGTATGTAGATAGCTTATTCGTTATGGGTATGTATCTTTGCAATGTTGTATGTACCTGTATTTAGATAGCTTATTCGTTATGGGTATGTATCTTTGCAATGTTGTATGTACATGTATATAGATATGCTATTCGTTATGGGTATGTATCTTTGCAATGTTGTATGTACATGTATATAGATAGGCTATTCGTTATGGGTATGTATCTTTGCAATGTTGTATGTACATGTATGGTATGTAGATAGCTTATTTATTATGGATATGTATCTTTGCAATGTTGTATGTACATGTATGTAGATAGCTTATTCGCTATGGGTCTGTATCTTTGCAATGTTGTATGTACATGAATGTAGAAAACTTATTCGTTATGGGTATGTATCCTTGCAATGTTGTGTGTACATGTATATAGATAGCTTATTCGGTATGGGTATGTATCTTTGCAATGATGTATGTACATGAATGTAGATAGCATAATCGTTATGGGTATGTATCTTTGCAATGTTGCATGTACCTGTATGTAGATAGCTTATTCGCTATGGGTATGTATCTTTGCAATGTTGTATGTACATGTATATAGATAGGCTATTCGTTATGGGTATGTATCTTTGCAATGTTGTATGTACATGTATGTAGATAGCTTATTCGCTATGTGTATGTATCTTTGCAATGTTGTATGTACATGTATGTAGATAGCTTATTCGTTATGGGTATGTATCTTTGCAATGTTGTATGTACATGTATATAGATAGGCTATTCGTTATGGGTATGTATCTTTGCAATGTTGTATGTACATGTATGTAGATAGCTTATTAGTTATGGGTATGTATCTTTGCAATGTTGTATGTACATGTATGTAGATAGCTTATTCGTTATGGATTAGATATTATTTTCAATGTATGAGTTCGCAAATTTTTCAAAATTTCTTATGAGATTACTGTTTCCTTTGTGTTGATGGTATACTTAGTGTATTTGCAAATGTCCAGCTTTTTGTGCTTAGGACTACGCGTTCAAATCGTGCATCCCATTAAAAACTAGTGATTAAGAAATCTGGGAATTTGGGGTTCAAAATATATGATATGTATATTATTAATTGATCTCATATCTGTGTGTATGTACACACTTGGTTTATGAAAATAAAGTTGACACTTGGGTGCAATCCCGTCTAGGTATCGTAATTGGATGCTGCTAATTACAAATCAATTTGGAAAGTAAATTTAAATAATGACCTAATCTCAATCGTATACAACACTTATAACGTTGCGTTGTCCATTGTAAAAGGGTAATGTTCAGTCATTCACAATTAAAATGCCTATATTGGCCATTTGAACTATCTGTAACATAATTGTTTATTTACTTAATATAATATATGTGACAGGGTGAACAAAGTGTATTAAAATATGATTATCATTATATATACTAGAGGGCATAGAAAACGCACACCTACATTATATTATTATTATTATATGAAAACGAAATTCGAAGGATTCCATCAAAGATATATCACAGCTTTATTACAAAACACAAACTGAACAACGAAAAATAATCTAAAATGTTTAAAACTATGTATTTAATTATATAGTTATTGTTTTTCATGTAAAAACACACTTATCCGAAATGTGCGTGTTTATGTCCTCTAGTATACTAGTATAGTAATAAATATGTTACAACTAATTGTTTATAATTTGAAACAGAAATAATACATAACAAGAATAATATGTTCAGCGAAATATTCTCTGAACTGATACCCATCTTAACAAAATGAAGTTAGCAGAAATGCACTAACAGAGGCATGTTACAGTGTGCATTTCTACTGTTTTCAATTTGATACGACCATCTTACTGAGGTTATTTCTCTTTTATGTAGATTCTGTTTTAGTGCATATATGCACATTTCATTTCGATAATAAAGAATTTATACCTATGTTATGTTCTACCTGTTTTAGCTTCATTCCTGCAGATTGAAACTGGCGTATCATTTTAGAGACAGAGACAAACTATTTCTATTTGATGTAGCATCTGGTTTTAATGCATTGTTCTGTTGATTTCATTTTGATGCGCCTGCGACGTGATGGTCATTGTACACGCAATGTTATTAAATGTTTGTTTACCATAGTGTCACCCCTATGTAAAGGGCCATCCATTTCTGACATATGATACACCTCTTTTTGTGAATATCATTACTTCCAGAACCCTATGCTCGGTAACCATTATTTAACTAGCTGGCGACTCACCAACCAGCCATATCAGAATTAAACCCCATGAAGAGGTTCGAACCTTAGACCTCCCGTTCCGTAAACGGACGCCTTAACCACGGCCACGGAGACGCTATGATAGTTTACACCTTTTACCTGTAGTGCATAATGGTGTAGTCTTATATCCCGCAGAGCAACCGGTATCACATCCACCGTTTACAGTATTACACGGTCCTTCAGAGCAATGAACACAGACAGTTTTACACGCTTAACCCCACGAACCGCTCTGACATGCTGTAGGTGTAAGAAAACAAATTATTCATGTTGTGCTTAAAACACGATACTACATTTTTAATATATTTCAAAATTCTGTTTAGATTAATGATCATTGCAGTGAACAGTTTAATCGAGAACACACGCAAATAGGTTGGACTGACAACGACTTATGACAACAATACAATGGCTGATAGCTGGCGCTGTACATAGTTTTAACCAGATCATATTTTGCGAAGGAACAACACGACTTCTATCCTGGATGCGGCTGTGATGAAGACGAAACAACCAGAAACGTTCTAGCTGCCGTGGGTTGTCAAATCGTGGAAGATGTGACCTTAAATGGCTGCCGTTCAGAAATAGACAATTCATGTTATTTCATCTTCTAGACGAAAGACGCACCTGTCAGGGATGTCTCAGTTAGACCAATGAACCGACGCACAGTCGCCCATATGCCTCGGTCGGTGGGAATTTAAAAATCAAAACAACAGGATTGAATATTGAACAGTTTCCCGATTTCAATACTATGCTGTGTATAGTGAAAACTCGTTAAACAGGACAGATCAATAACCACAAATTATGTATGTTTTCACTATGAATATGACAATCTTATATACTATAACACTCATTTAATTATTTCCGTACTCTGCGTTCGTTATGAGTAATATTGACTAGTCCAATACACATATTAATACAATGCGATGGCAATGTTGTATGTACATGTATGTAGATAGCTTATTCGTTATGGGTATGTATCTTTGCAATGTTGTATGTACATGTATGTAGATAGCGTATTCGTTATGGGTATGTACCTTTGAAATGGTGTATGTACATGTATGTAGATAGCCTATTCGTTATGGGTATGTATCTTTGCAATGTTGTATGTACATGTATGTAGATAGCTTATTCGTTATGGGTATGTATCTTTGCAATGTTGTATGTACATGTATGTAGATAGCTTATTCGCTATGGGCATGTATCTTTGCAATGTTGTATGTACATGTATGTATATATCTTATTCGTTATGGATATGTATCTTTGTAATGTTGTATGTACATGTATGTATATAGCTTATTCGTTATGGGTATGTATCTTTGCAATGTTGTATGTACATATATGTAGATAGCTTATTCGCTATGGGTATGTATATTTGCAATGTTGTATGTACATGTATGTAGATAGCTTATTCGTTATGGGTATGTATCTGTGCAATGTTGTATGCACATGTATGTATATAGCTTATGCGGTAAATGTCGATTCTTGATTGGAACTGAGCATTTGACTGTGACATTTGATCGATTTACTATAGCACGAAGAAGGAGTACTATTCAGTGGTGTGCATCCCTATGTTCATCGTTTTATCTTACCGGTATCACAGTAAGCACCGTCCCACCCTGGCTTACATCCTTGCACACAGGTCCCATTAACGTGATCACAGATAGACCCTCCAGCACGTTGGCAGTAAGTTCATAATAATTTACTGTAAAATGAACAGTTACTATTTGTAGTTATTCTCACTTTGGTCGCATTTTGACGCCATATATCCTGGACTACAGCCATTGACACAGTGACCGTCTGTCTTTCTACACACGTCATTGTTAATGCAACGTCCACTACAATTGTGCATACAGTTCCAGCCATAGTGGCCATCAGTACACTCTGAAATACAATAAAATACAAGCATAGCCCAGATCTGCATGCAGAAACTAATCACACCTAGTTTAATTATGTCTAAGGTTGCTATATTATCCTCACCCAAGAACTGCATTCAACACAACTTTTTGTATTTGCAACCCGGAAGTTTGTCTCGATTGCTAGAGGTCAACTCAGTGGGTATTAACCCTGGTAACTGTGAGGTCAAGTTTCCGAACAAACGGTTACACCATTCTCCAGCATCATATATTTTTAACTATTACCCGCGTGACGGTAACATTCGAGACTGTTACAAGCAGGTTGATTTATAATTCTGAAATTAAGCTTAAAGCATGCGATTGTAGCTGGGCGCGTTGTTACTTAGGCTCTTAATGTGTACAACATAACTATCTTATAACGAAACGATGGTACAACCTAACTATCTTATAACGAAACGATGGTACAACATAACTATCTTATAACGAAACGATGGTACAACATAACTATCTTATAACGAAACGATGGTACAACATAACTATCTTATAACGAAACGATGGTACAACATAACTATCTTATAACGAAACGATGGTACAACCTAACTATCTGATAACGAAACCATGGTACAACATAACTATCTTATAACGAAACGATGGTACAACATAACTATCTAATAGCGAAACGATGGTACAACATAACTATCTTATAACGAAACGATGGTACAACATAACTATCTTATAACGAAACGATGGTACAACATAACTATATTATAACGAAACGATGGTACAACATAACTATCTTATAACGAAACGATTGTACAACATAACTATCTTATAGCGAAACGATGGTACAACATAACTATCTTATAACGAAACGATGGTACAACATGACTATCTTATAAAGAAACGATGGTACAACATAACTATCTTATAACGAAACGATAGTACAACATATTGCCAGACAAGAAAGATCGTCCAAACGTAGTAAAAACTATTGTTGTTTTATAAACTGCTATTGGAAACGGATTATCTAAATATTTGAAACATACATTCAATTTAGTCAACGCACGTAATGTTCGACATAATAAAATAAATACGACAATGTGTTTCGGATGCAGTCAGTATTGTGAATCACCTCTGTCGCTAGTCATTCATCAGAACTGGCAATACGGACTGTTACCCCGTATGTAGTATGTTATTTATAACAAACACATATACAATTCTACGGACATATAAATAATTACTGATGTGCATACACACACGTACCTGTTTTGCATGTTGGTGCATTCATATACCCGTACTCACATCCTGCAGGGTACTCCCCAGTTATGACGTCACATACTGCAGACGCTTAACATTTACCGCATTGCCTTTCACAGCACTGTCCCCATTGAGCGTCTGTACATTCTATAATAGTCAATAACATATACAGGTGCAAATATTTACTAAATATATGTCTCTCATTAACCATACAATACCTCCTCGCAGCTTACACGTTGCCCCGGGACACATCTCGCAGCAGCAGCGTAGACGTTCGCGAGTGTCTGGGTGTCAAAGTTGCCGCAATGATTTATCCACCATCGCTAATGCTACTGTCATCGATAATGAGTACATCGAATAATCGATATATATACTTATCTACGTAGACATCACCAGCTAGAACATAATCACATGGGGAGACTTAGATCAACAACTTTAGACACACTTCTACAAGACATCTACATACACAGCTCTACATCAAATAATCGAAGGTGCCGACATCTAGTTCATACATGTAGTATGATGAAATATGATCGAAATTATCCAAATGCGCTTAAATAATTATTATCCGGAATCAGATTAACTGTGAACTAATGTAGCAAATAGTATGTATATTTAACAATGTGAACTATTTTAATTAAGCAGAGTTATCAGTTATGTCCATTTCACTGAAATGTTCAGACTTTCAGGTCTATATTTAGAATATACTCGCACATGGAAGGTCACGAGACCGATCAGCTGTTCAGTGCCACCATATCCCAGTCACTGAGTGTGACCACATGTTTTTTATTTTAGTGTTGGACAGTTTTATATTTTATCAAGGTAAGTATGCTTTCAAATGTTTTGGGAGTTATTGCATTCAGTGTACAAAGATAATATACATGTTTCAAGTGAACTTGTTTGTGTTGGCATTCCATATTTTGGCAGTAAATAAGTACAATGTTCTTCTGGTAAAGGTCAAGCTAGCAGCATTGAATTGTCTGTTTATAATATTTCTAATAGTTATTAATACTAATAACATGGTATTCACAATTGCATATTGTCTCTTACATACACATAATACTTATTTGCAGGGTTTTGTTATTTGCTTAACAACCATGTTCAACGTTGGGAGATAATTAATTGGGCGAAAGGAAAACGCATCGTTCCACAAATGGTGAGCTTTATAAAGAGTGTATTTAAATGTATATTGAAGGATTAAATTGCTCAATGATACATTTATTTGATTGAATATGTGATGTTTATTTAATAGGTCGATATATGTTGGATATCTCGCTATAGAAGATTTATAGGCAGGCATCCGGGTCTTTGATGACACTGGACTCATGGATTGGTTATGAAATGATAATGCCAGAAATAACAATTGTCACTGTGACATATAATGTACAATTTGAATATATAGATATATGTCTTTCAGGAGTATTGATGGATAATACATATTATTCATTGCTGTTTATATATATATATATATACATAGTTCAGAGTGTTAAAGTCCAACTACAACTTGAGTTAAACTCCATCTACAACTTGAGTTAAACGCCAGCTACAACTTGTGCTAAGCTCCAGCTACAACTTGAGTTAAACTCCAGCTACAACTTGAGGTAAACTCCAATTACTATTAGAGTTCGTATTCCTGTTCAACAACCAACCATGGATATGAAGATTCCTGAAAGCATTGTAATAAATGAATTATTGGAACTATACTGTATGTGTTGACCATCACTTAGTCCAAATCATCCAAACTATTCCCCTTCACTCTGTCATAAATGTTCTGTTTCTGAGTTTGGTATCCTGTACGTGCGTTTCGGAGCTAGTGTTTGTGTTCACGTGTGTGATTTAATCTTCTCTATTATCCTAACATGCCATTATGTGCATCTTTAAAATCATATATGTGTACTATATGTGTACTATATGTGTACTATATGTGTACTTTATGTGTACTATATGTGTACTATATGTGTACTATATGTATACTATATGTGTACTATATGTGTACTATATGTGTACTATATGTGTACTATATGTGTACTATATGTGTACTATATGTGTACTATATGTGAGAGTGTGTATGATATTAGTGTGTGTATTGTTGGGCATGGTTCATTTGTATAAATAAAATATATCTGTATGTGAAAAGCTTTGTTCCCAAAATTAATTTCATATCCTACTAATTAAATTACATTTATGCATTTGTCGAAATTCAGATACAAGTACTCGAAATATAATCTGGAAATTATCGAATGAGAAATTACAACTTGTTAACAATTGAAATGAGAACATTGAAATGGTATAGTCAAGGAATAGCTTTCTACAATATTAACATGAACAGTATATGCTTACCGATGTCACATTGTTCGCCTACACCAGTCCATCTACCGAGACATCCGGATGTACAAATACCCATCATCCTGTCTTCCACTGATATAACGCTATTTTTACAATAGCATTTCTTCGTACAGTCGTACCCTCACATATTTTCCTGGCAATCTAAAGAAAGTGAGGTGGCTGTGAAAGTAGTATGACTTGCAACTGTTAGGAATATTTAATAGCGAGAGTATCGCTAAGCACAAACAGGTGCAGTGGCTAGCACGATCGCTTCGTACCAATGCAGTGGTTAGCACGATCGCTTCTCACCAATGCAGTGGTTAGTATGCTCACTTATCACCAATACAGTGGTTAGCATGCTCGCTTCGCACCAATGCAGTGGTTAGTATGCTCGCTTCTCACCAATGAAGTGGTTAGTATGCTCGCTTATCACCAATACAGTGGTTAGCACGCTCGCTTCTCACCAATGCAGTGGTTAGCACGCTCGCTTCTCACCAATGCAGTGGATAGCACGCTCGCTGCTCACCAATGCAGTGCTTAGTATGCTCGCCTCTCACCAATACAGTGGTTAGCAGGCTCGCTTCTCATCAATACAGCGGTTAGCAAGCTCGCGTCTCACCAATGCAGTGGTTAGCACGCTCCCTTCTCACCAATGCAGTGGTTAGCATGCTCGCTTCTCACCAATGCAGTGGTTAGCACGCTCGCTTCTCACCAATGCAGTGGTTAGCACGCTCGCTTCCCAATGCAGTGGTTAGCACGCTCGCTTCTCACCAATGTAGTGGTTAGCACGCTCGCTTCTCACCAATGCAGTGGTTAGCACGCTCGCTTCTCACCAATGCAGTGGTTAGCATGCTCGCCTCTCACCAATGCAGTGGTTACCAGGCTCGCTTCTCACCAATACAGTGGTTAGCAGGCTCGCTTCTCACCAATGCAGTGGTTAGCATGCTCGCCTCTCACCAATGCAGTGGTTAGCACGCTCGCTTCTCACCAATGCCGTGGTTAGCACGCTCGCTTCTCACCAATGCAGTGGTTAGCATGCTCGCCTCTCACCAATACAGTGGTTAGCACGCTCGCTTCTCACCAATGCAGTGGTTAGCATGCTCGCCTCTCACCAATCCAGTGGTTAGCACGCTCGCTTCTCACCAATGCAGTGGTTGGCACGCTCGGTTCTCATCAATGCAATAGTTAGCACGCTCGCTTTTCACCAATGTAACACATTGTATCGGACAGGTGGGTTATCTCCGGGTATTCTGGTTTCCTCCCACACGATTGACCACATTTACGCTTTAATCCGCGCCAACGATAGTGTTTAATATAAGTTGTTAAAACTTATTTCGCAATCGTTGTAAAATAAATCAAGTTTAAGCTAAGCACAAACAAACAAAAGGGGTACCAACTTGATGTGAAGCAAATCTATTAAAATTAATGTGCACATGTTTCGCGCCTGGATTATTATTATTATTGTATATATAATCCATATAGATAATGTACTACTAAATTCAGCAAGGTACCAATCACAAGAATGGCCATTATCGTTAACTTGATACCAAACATGAATAGTTGTGTCATGTGAAACATATTGGTTGTTATGGTGTTTTGATTTCACTGTGTATCCACATATTGGTAAAGTAAATCAGAAGTATTGCTAATCTGTGATATCAGTTTGCTCAGAATAGTTCTCGCGAGTAGCCCATTATCCAAAGTATCATAACCTTGGACTGGAAGAAGCTGCACACATGGTATTGCTATCACTAGAAGGCTTATACAATTATCTGATGGAATAGTTAGCTCATTTGTTATTTGTTTAGACATACTAGTCTCCTCACACATAGGCGAATCCATTAAATGCAGCCTGTCGAATTGGGTGAATTTGTCAATTCTGGCGATTTGTGACCGAAACTGTTTGAACATGTGCTACATAATTTGAAATATAACGAAAGGCAAACCTTGGGGAAATATTTGTTGCGAATGATTTACGAAGTGTGACGAACGGTGTGTTATTCGCTAACATGCATTGGGATGCTCAAACACTCTTTTTTTTCGTATGCAATTAGGAAGGCAACTTTGCGCATGCATCCGAAGCTTACGGACACTATTCAAGACTGGCGAAATGGCGAACACCAGGTGGAGTCATTTTGCCTACTAACTTTCTCCGACTCGACACCACGTCGTATTGTTGTTTGACGGCTGTTTGATTTTCAACTTTTTGAAGTGCTGTAAGTGCAACAGTATACCAAGGGGAAGAGGAAAACATATAGAGCGAGAGCGAGAAAGGCTGCTGCTGGAGGCCTTAATACTGATTTTGGCCATGGTGGGTCACAACTGTTACTTTATGTTTAATACTTCCTGTCTGCACATTAATCATTTTTGAGCAACATCAGATACAAAGGTAATATACAATGGAATGCATTGCTCTTAAATATCAAAGAATACAGCAATTACATTCAAACTATTATTATAATTTAAATATTATCAAACGTTAATCAAAACGATATATTTAAGATCATATATGCAATCATGTAATACATGCAATGATTAGAGATACATACAGTGATATACTGTGGAAGTCGTGATGGTCAAGTGTTCCAGTCCCGCTGAGATCGTGTTTCTTTATATCTTTATATGAATAAGTTGGCATATTCTTACGGAGCACTAAGCACTATTTAACCGTTGTAGCCTATCCAGGAAAGGTGTTGTTTGGTTAACTGATATTCGCTCAAATGGGCAACCGGTAGCGATGTTAAATAAACTTGCGCTTTCGCTTCAGGTTCGAAATGCCTGGAGTTCGAGCGCCACTGGAGCCATTACGATTGTGCCGTTAGTAAAGACATTTAAGTTTCACATTGTCTCCTCTCTGCAGATCTCCACCATAATGTCATTTTGGTTCGTAATTATGTACTTCAACATGATACTTACCTCCACATACTCGGACCTCACAAACACCCAATGTAGCATACCCACTCATGCCGATCTGCAAGTGTTGTGCTATGGCATGGACGTCGACTGATTCTTACCTCCAAATACTCGGACCTCACAAACACCCAATGTAGCATCCCCACTCATGCCGATCTGCACGTGTTGTGTAATGGCATGAACTTCGACTTCAGTATGTGGATCAAACGTAGAATCAGTATGCACGAGCGACCAGGTTGTACTGTCGTTTGATACAGATACGTAGTAGTATCGAATGTGATCTGAAAATTATCGCTGCATCATAATATACGATTACAATGGCATTCTTACATGGTTGTTCATGGAACATTGGCTGAATTCTTTCTTTTCTTTTGGTGAAGACAGACAATTCGTTTATTCATCATATAAGTATGCACAATCATAGTTACACATATATGGTACTCGTGCAAAAATGTACATATCTAATTACAATAAACTTGTTTCAGCTATAGGATTTTTTCAAAGCCAGATTTTTAAAAAAACAAACAAAAAACTTATATTTTGAAAGTAAATATATTATTAACATGGACCCGAAATAGTGTGCACACTCTATGGACCGTATATGCAACATTAGACTATGTGCAATTAATTATATGAGCATAGCGTAGTCGTGAAGTAAAAGTGTATTCAATCACTACTATACCTATGTTTAATTGAACACATTAGTCCCCATTCTCTTGTGTAGAAGGGTTGTACCGAATATTGCTAGTACCTGTGGCCTGCATGATTGTCTTGTTTATTGACGTCTTATTCATGCATATGTATAGTAAAAACAAATCAAGCAATGAACATGATGGCGTCAATAATTCAGATTTACTTCCGATGTCGAGGGTCAAAAACTTCCAATCTTCGAAGGCAAAACTCGCCAATCTCCAACTTTACCCTCCTAAGCCAAATACTGAAGATTTTAGAGATTCTTTCTTATATTCAGGGTCACACTCATGGAATTCCCTCCCTTATCACATCAAAACAGCACATTCTGTTCCACTTGTCAAAGCTTTATATATCAGGTGGTGCAATGAACAGACCAATGACCTAATAAACTGATAATTTACAATTATACATGAATATAAGTATTAGTTCTTGCAGCTTATATCTTATTATGGTTTACTGGTTACTGTTTACATTATGTTATTTAATGTGTTATTTTGTTGAGGGCATCATGGTAGATTGACTTAATTGTTCAAATGAGTTCTCTCTTTAAATAAAGTCTTTATTATTATATATGTTATATAAGAATAGTATAATCAAAAGCTAACCGAAAGTCGGATAGCAGGGCCTATATAATACATTTTATTTCCTTACGCAATTGCATGGAATTAGTGGATACGAATTTATTACATGAAGTGGATTATTAGCACATTAAAATAACCTTGTTTTCAATAAATGTCAGTTCGCTTTACAAGAATAGCTAAGATTGCCAGTATCAAATTGTGTTCAAATGATGTTTATTTTAATTCACATTCACAAACCGTCTGTGTATGGTAGAATTTCAATGCTGTCAATCCGCATTATGCGTCGTAGATTGATATTCCACCATGGATTCGATTCCCGCGTCGTTATTATGCAACTCGAACTATCGACCTGCCATATTCCATCCACAGCTTTATTGGCATTATCTGAAGTACTCTGGGTCGCTAGTCCTCCTATTGCAAGATTCCTACCTAAACATGCATGATAAATGACAAACATTATTTCAGGTGTTACGCCTTCATCAGCAACATATTGGACTATACCACATGCGGGAGGTTTACATAGCAACATCTTTCCTTGGCAAGCAACATCGGTTAACTAGTACTTGATGTGGTGCATCAACATCAGTAAGAAACAGTTATGTTATGTTAGCTCGATTGCGAAACAAGGTCTTATTTCAATCACATACGAGACCACATTCCTGGTGGAATTCATCTCCACTAGGGAGAGAGAAGAATTTACGTGGAATTGAAATGTCTTGCCTAAGGGCACAATCGTAACGGCTCCAGCGGGGCACGACCTCCAGGCCTTTCACACAAGATCTCCACTAAGAAACAGTGAGCAATGGCAGGCAGAAATATATATAAGATCGGAAAGCAGTATATGATCGCTATACAATTACAACAAATGTATTGACAGCATGGGCCGTTACTCGACGAGATATGGGCCCGAGGTTATGAACATTTTCTCCAATCTCAATACAATATCTGGCGTCTGATTGGTTCAGCTGATAGTGAATCTCAGAAACAAGTTCAATCAAATCAATGAAGCTTGAGTTTGAGACCTCCAACACTGTCATCGTATTATATTCAACTCATGTGAGCTTTGATTTAGATATTTCTCGATGTGTCTGGTGTGTTGGTTGGGGAGGTGTTATACCAGTTAGGTCATATTTTGACCCTGCGGCTATTCATTGTGGAGAAGGAACCCGGGTGCCCTTCCGAGCAGAATTTAAGGCACTGAAGCGCACCCGGGCAAAACCACCTATCTTCCGCAAGTCAGCTGAATATCCTCCTCACATCAACGATAGCCAATGAGATCCGAATCGACTGTGGTTAGTGGTTACGTTTTTGAAGGCAATGACCGTAACAACATTGCAACTGCGGGCGCGATATATTCGTGTTCATTTATACAATTGTATATATCGACATGACGTCATCAACAGGAGGTCAAACTAAAATTGAACATGAAATTATGCATTCAAATACCGCCATCAAATAAGAAATCATCTATAACGTTTTTAGTTTTCAATGCCTGTTATTTAGTTTGTATTATATGTTGCTATGATGTGTGGGTTGATCCACTGTTTCTTACATTGTATATAGTGTATGTAGAGTATGTGTCATATTAGAGCATGTTAAAATATAACTATTACAGTAAACTAAACTGTAAATAATTGATGATGTGCTACGTTTATTTATCGTCGCTACCGGTCGCCCATATGAGCGACGCCTCCTGAAGAGATTAATCAATTTAGATGTGTGGAGGATAGTGCAATGATACAGACATATACCAAATTCCAGCGTAGCCCTGGTTCGTTTACGTACACTGTGTAAAGCACCGACTCGAGACCTCGGTTTAAAGTCCTATCTTATAGACTATTAACTTTATTAGGGTCAGACGGGGGATCGAACCTGCTAAATGTAAAATATGTGTATAAATCTAAATTACACAATGGATTAACGACATGGCCATGGTTATACAAGCAATTATAACAAGTAACAGTTACCTCCATATATTCTAACATCACAGAGAACTAGTTGCGTTGCTGTATTTGTCAGTTGTATCCTAACTTGGTTGCCTACGTGTTCAGTGGCACAGTTTGCAGTGATTGTTGTGGATCCTGGTACTGTACCGGCATGATTATAACACTGTTGTTGTGTCTCGGGATAGTAGGCACTGTTCGAGAACTGAGATTCCGGAATTGTTTCAACGGACACATTAAACCCACCAAAGTACTCTGCAGAAGTTAACAAAGGTGACACAGTATTCCGATAAGCATGTCCAGGAAAAAACATGTCAAGAATAATGGAACATATAAACGAAATATTTGTGTTTGGTTTTATTTAATATCAGTATATTTAACGAAGCTACTGGTTGCCCGGGCAGATTTCCTAACAGTGATGCCTTTCCTGCACAGGCACCAGCGGTTAACCAGTACTTGGTACGCATACCTCCACTAGTTCATGTATGCATACTCTGTGGATTTCTTGTATATATTCACAAAGCGAGAACACAGTTTTCTTTGACAATTTATAAATGCACAGTTAACGAGATGTAATACGTGTATGATCTACACATCTGACTAAATAACTGCTTTATTGAACTGCTTGATTCTTTTCATTTGCTCATGGATATAATTATGCTGTAGTAGGTTGTATAAACGTAAATAGGCAATGTAGTCCCAATAACTAATATAGTTAATTTTTCATTTTGGTAAAATTGCATTTTCATGACAGACAGTGTATAGTGTTTGTGTTTTTTGAGAAATTATGTAACTTGAGAAGACTGCAGACTAGTTGATGTGTAGAATACAGTGTATAAACACAGTGACGTTATTCACAGGCGAGCACTGGCTATTTGAAACTTAATATTCTTGGTGAGTTTCAGGCTGATTTGAATACCTCTTCACAATGGATGACTGTGGTATCCGAGTAAATGAAAGATTGGAAATATAAATGAACAGACTATATGTTTTTACTTTTTACTATGTATTTAATAGGTAATGTATATGTTGTTTTACAACCTAGTAGTCTTAAAAGGATGTGGCAAGGACAGGTATGTCGTGCAGACGGGTCGGTAGTCCACTGTTCAACATGTTGGACTGGAATCACAGGTTCGATCCCCGTTTGATACTAATACTATTAACAGTCTTTGGTATGATACTTTATACAGAGGTATCGCGTCGGTGCTTTACACAGTACACGTAAATGAACCAGGTGATACACTGGAATGGATCTCTAGTTGTATCAGTGCACTATCATCCAAAAAATCTAAAATGAATAGTCTCGTCAGGAGGTGTCGATCATATGGGCAACCGGTAGCGACGATACATATACTATTAGGTAAAACACACACACACTTATGTAGTCCTTGAACAAGGTATCTCACACACATTGCTTAGTACTGGTTAACCGCTTATGTTGACTAAGTCTGCCCCGGAAAAAATCATGACTCCCTTTACACGAGGTAAAATAAACGTGCATCAATGCTCCAAGTAAATAGAGTGACATATATTGTACGGTAGTTGATTATTATCGAATGGTACCGACTGTCAATCAAGGTATATATAGTGTTTGGCAATATTAATCTGAGACATTTGCATATTCCGTGAACTTACTTCGTTAATAATCGGATTTCCGAAGTAAAATATGAGCTTTAGATTATGGTACACTTACTTACTGACTTGATTCAAATACTAACGGTAACAACCTAACGTATGACCTGGTCGTAGTTCACGGAGACTTACGAAGGCTTTGGCGGAGATTAATGAGTCTCAGTGTAATGTTGCCAAGTAATACACTTCAATATCGCATGTATTTTCGTGAAAACCCAATATAGCGTGACAGGTAAATAAATGGTGCAATGTATGTGTTCTAGATAAACCAAATTAATGTTAAGCACAATTTACACCTGACCTACCAACATATATTGTTTATCTAAACATTGTTATCGAAAGGCAAGCAAATTTCATCTAAACCGTAGTGTGCAAACCAGAAACATCCGAGTGTCCATTTGTACTAGAACCATAGATTTACTTCGAAGTTGCACTAATGCAGGAATTACTTATGAATGCATCATGTCAATTACCTATGTTCCAGAAGTAGTACAGTACTTGTAAGCAACACGCCATACTAACATGTTCCAATACAATGTATCATCTTACAGAGATATGTTGAGAGCACAGTTACTGAAATTGTGCCAATCGACGATGGTGGAACCATCATACCACATCAACCAGATGGCAGAAGAGTATGGGCATCGGGTTTGAGATTGCCACCCTATCACGCGGATCTCAATCCGATTGAGATAGTGTGGGCAGATCTCAAGGGGTACGTCGCTAGGAACAACACTTGCTTCAAAATGGGTACAGTAAAGATCTTATTCGAGGGCTACTTGGCGAAACAGCATGTGGAGACGTGGGTGAAGTGTGTACAGCACGTCGTAGATGCCGAGGTAGAGTACAGCAAGATAGATATAGCTGTTGATACAGAGATTGAACACGTTAGTATACTCATAGCAAATAAATAAATTAACAATTAAATAATTAACATTAAAATATTTTTAATTCATTCATTAATAAAATTTATTTTTCGTTTCAGGTGATCATCAATTTGGAAGAAACGGACAGCTCTGGAGCGGAAAGTGACGCCAGCACAGACACAGACCCACGTTTCGATGTATCTACCGCCAGTGGCAATGCTACTGCAAATGAATTGTTTTGTATTGTGAATTTCAAATCAAATGCAATTATAAGAAGAATAAAAAATAAATGAAACTGAAAAAATTATCAAAATATTAAAACAAATAATATTCTTGATACAATATAAAAAATAGAACTTCCTCTCCTGGGATTCGAACCCGCACTAAGAAAGCTAGCTAAAGTAAATGTTGTTTCTGAAGTCAGCGCCTTAACCTCTCGGCCATCCCAGATGATGTTCTTTTCAGTACAAAGACTTGCATTTATTGTTCTCAATACATATCGAATGTGTTGATTTATGTTCTATATTTAGGGTGAGCCAATATAGTTTGCGAAAACTATACACGTCAATATCGCAGGTATGTTCGTGAAAACCCACTATAGCTTGACAGGTAAATAAATGTTGCAAAATAAATGTTGCAATGTATGTGTTCTATATAAACCAAATTGATGTTAAACTCAATTTACACCTGACCTATTACTTGGCAACATTAAACTGAGACTCATTAATCTCCGCCAAAGCCGTCGTAAGTTTCCGTGAACTACGACCAGGACATACGTTAGGTTTTTACCTTTAATATTTGAATCAAGTCAGTAAGTAAGTGTACTATAATCTAAAGCTCATATTTCACTTCGGAAATCCGATTATTAACGAAGTAAGTTCACGGAATATGCAAATGTCTCAGTTTAATATTGCCAAACAGTACCCAGATATATTGTTTATCTAAACATTGTTATCGAAAGGCAAGCAGATTTCATCTAAACCGTAGTGTGCAAAGCAGAAACATCCGAGTATCCATTTGTACTAGAACCATTGATTTACTTCGAAGCTACACTAATGCAGGAAATACCGATGAATGCATCAGGTAAATTACCGATGATCCAGAAGTAGTACTTGTAAGCAACACGCCATACTAACATGTTCCAATACAATGTATCATCTTACAGAGATATGTTTATAACATCTTAGTACTCCATCATGATGTATATACAGAACATTTAAAGGTTTACTCACTTATGGACTCCGTGAGGGTGATAAACTCAAGTCTTCTAATGGTGGCCTTGTACGGTAACAATACTTTCCACCACGGTGCCACTGTCCTATTAGCAGACGCAGTGTTTGTTTTGCTGCATGTTGCTATGTCATTGTCGAATGCTAAAGCCGAGTACGTGGGAGGGTCATTGTTATCTAAGTGACGACTGGTTCTTCCTTCTGCTATATTATCTAAAATGAAGGCAGCATACAAATGTCATTTTACATTCTTTTCTGGAAGCGCTCGACATGTAGTGCCATGCACGATATTCTTGAATAACCACAGTCATGAAAGCACAGTGGTAGTGTGTTCGCTACCGAAATTCATTTCTCAATCAAAAAGTCCTAATTAGTATGGTTATATAAAAGTTTGGAGTTCGAGCCCCGCTGGAGCGGTTAAGATTGTGCCCTTATGGTAGGCATTTAAATTCTACGTTGCATTTTCTCTCTCCTTCGTGGTGATGGATTCCATCAGGAATGAGGTCTCGAGAATGATTAATATAAGTTGTAAGAACTTGTTTCGCAATCGAGCTAAAATAAATGTGTATAAACTAAACGTCGTAATTCCGAAATGCACCCCATTAATGCGAAGATGCAATGTTCAGATTAGGACATTGTATGATACATCAATCACACAATCTGCTAAACAGTAGGACGCATCCATTTTGAAATGAATACAGTGCCTTGTAGCTGAGCAATGCTACTCAAGTTCATTAGAGTTTGTTGATATAAAGAATATATGTGTTTATTTAGTTTAAACTTTAAATATTCTATAACGATTGTAGCACGTTTTAACAACTTATATTAATCACTCACTTTGGCGTGAATGAAAGCGTATATGTTGTCATTTGTGTGGGAGCAATAACCGGAGAAAGCCCACATCTCCGATCTAGCGATCATCATACTATCTCACATACGATGATCGAACCCTCTTTGCATTGGCGAGAAGCGTATCGCGCTAACCATTGCGCTAATCGAACAGCCATTTGTGTGTATCAGTGTAAGATAGGATTTTAGTTCATTGAGTGATCACAGACATTTGTATGTCCACGAGTGACGTTTAGTCATTTGTTTAAATAAATATTTCGGTGAGCATGAGATGAAATAAAATCCAATCTAACACTCAGTCTAATAAACACATATCTTCTTTTCTTTTACATATCTCCTTTGACTAAACTAATATTTGTTTTCGAATTGTATTGCTTATAACTGCGCTGTCGGGAGCGTCACACAACCGCGTACTCACGTCTGTTAGTGTGATCATCTGTAATTAGAAATATGTCTTGTATAAGCTTCAAGTTAGTTCTTGTTTGCAATCTTACAATCTACAGACAAAACAAATGTAATATAATATATTACTTTATAATTAACTATTCATGTTTATCAGAAAATCGCTAAAATACAAACGTACATCCAACCGCGGAGGAATACGAAACTCAAGCAGTGGCAGAGAAAATGTCATTTTTCACTGTTTCAAAACAGATATATTTATTTGATCATAATATTAGGCAATATGCCCTTGAGCTCACATATATATATATATAACACGTTTTACAATCATAATGATCAGTGGTCAAATCTATAAGGGGTGTAGAAGTACTAATTACTGTAATATGTGTGGAGAAAAGTGTTTAATATTAAATGATATAGCAGCTGCCTATCTCCAATATTCACACCACTAAAGCAGATGTTTCCCCAATATTCATACCACAATAGCAGATGGTTCCCCAATATTCATACCAATATAGCAGATGTGTCCCCAATATTCACACCACTATAGCAGATGTTTCCCCAATATTCACACCACTATAGCAGATGGTTCCCCACTATTCATACCACTATAGCAGATGTTTCCCCAATATTCACACCACTATAGCAGATGTTTCTCCAATATTCACACCACTATAAATGATGTTTCCACAATATTCATACCAATATAACAGATATGTTCTCAATATATACACCACTATAGCAGATGTCTCCCCAATATTTACACCACTATTGCAGATATCTCCCCAATATGTACACCACTATAGCAGATGAGTCCCCAATATTCACAACACTATATCAGATGTTTCCCCATTATTCATACCACTACAGTAGATGTTTACCGAATATTCACACCACTATAGCAGATGTTTCCCCAATATTCACACCACTATAACAGATGTTTCCCCAATAGTCATACCACCATAGCAGACGTTTCCTCAATAATCACACCACTATAGCAGATGTTTCCACAATAGTCACACCACTATAACACATGTTTCCCCAATAGTCACACCACTGTAGCAGATGTTTCCCCAATATTAACACTACTATAGCAGATGTTTCCCCAATATGCATACCACTATAGCAGATGTTTCCTCAATATTTACACCACTATAGCAGATGTTTACACAATATCCACACAACTATAGTAGATGTTCCCCAATATTCACACCACTATATGAGATGTTTCCCCAATATTCACACCACTATAGCAGATGTTTCCCCAATATTCACACCACTATAGCAGATATCCCCCCAATATTTACACCACTATAGCAGATATATTCCCAATATTTACACCACTATAGCAGATGTTTCCCCATTATTCACATCACTATAGCAGATGGTTCCACAATATTCACACCACTAAAGCAGATGTTTCCCCAATATTCAAACCATTATAGCAGATGTTTCCCCAATATCCATACCACTATAACACATGTTTCCCCAATAGTTACACCACTATAGCAGATGTTTCCACAATAATCACACCACTAGGGCAGATGTTTCCCCAATATTCACATCACTATAGCAGATGTTTCCCCAATATCCACACAACTATAGCAGATGGTTCTCAAATCGTTAAACCACTATAGCAAATGTGTCCCCACTATTCTCACAACTATATTAGATATTTCCCCAATATTCACACCACTATAGCAGATGTTTCCCCAATATTCACACCACTATAGCAGATGTTTCCTCAATACTCCCACCACTATAGCAGATGTTTCCCCAATATTCATACGACTACAGCAGATGTGTCCCCAATATTCACAACACTATAGCAGATGTTTCCCCATTATTCATACCACTACAGTATATATTTCCCGAATATACACACCAATATAGCAGATGTTTCCCCAATATTCACACCACTATAACAGATGTTTCCCCAATAGTCATACCACTATAGCAGATGATTCCTCAATAATCACACCACTATAGCAGATGTTTCCACAGTAGTCATACCACTATAGCAGATGTTCCCCAATATTCAAACCATTATAGCAGATGTTTCCTCAATAATCATACCACTATAACACATGTTTCCACAATAGTCACACCACTATAGCAGATATCCCCCAATATTTACACCACTATAGCAGATGTATCCCAATTAATCACATCACTATAGCAGATGGTTCCACAATATTCACACCACTAAAGCAGATGTTTCCCCAATATCCATACCACTATAACACATGTTTCCCCAATAGTTACACCACTATAGCAGATGTTTCCCCAATATTCATACCACTACAGCAGATGTGTCCCCAATATTCACAACACTATAGAAGATGTGTCCCCATTATTCATACAACTACAGTATATATTTCCCGAATATATACACCAATATAGCAGATGTTTCCCCAATATTCACACCACTATAACAGATGTTTCCCCAATAGTCATACCACCATAGCAGATGATTCCTCAATAATCACACCACTATAGCAGATGTTTCCACAGTAGTCATACCACTATAGCAGATGTTCCCCAATATTCAAACCATTATAGCAGATGTTTCCTCAATAATCACACCACTATAACACATGTTTCCACAATAGTCACACCACTATAGCAGATATCCCCCCAATATTTACACCACTATAGCAGATGTTTCCCCATTATTCACATCACTTTAGCAGAGGGTTCCACAATATCCATACCACTATAACACATGTTTCCCCAATAGTTACACCACTATAGCAGATGTTTCCCCAATATTCAAACAACTAGGGCAGATGTTTCCCCAATATTCACATCACTATAGCAGATTTGTCCCCAATATTCACACAACTATAGCAGATGGTTCTCAAATCGTTAAACCACTATAGCAAATGTGTCCCCACTATTCTCACAACTATATTATATATTTCCCCAATATTCACACCACTATAGCAGATATCTCCCCAATATTTACACCACTATAGCAGATGTTTCCCCAATATTTACACCACTATAGCAGATATATCCCAATATTTACACCACTATAGCAGATGTTTCCCCATTATTCACATCACTATAGCAGAGGGTTCCACAATATCCATACCACAATAGCAGATTTTTTCCCAATTTATACACCACTATAGCAGAGGTTTCTCCAATATGCACACCACTATAAATGATGTTTCTACAATATTCATACCAATATAACAGATGTTATCTCAATATTTACACCACTATAGCAGATATCTCCCCAATAGTTACACCACCATTGCAGATATCTCCCCAATATTTACACCACTATAGCAGATGTTTCCCCATTATTCATACCACTACATCAGATGTGTCCCTAATATTCACAACACTATAGCAGATGTTTCCCCATTATTCATACCACTACAGCAGATGTTTCCCCAATATTCACAACACTATAGCAGATGTTTCCCCATTATTCATACCACTACAGCAGATGTTTCCCCAATATCCACACCACTATAACAGATGTTTACCGAATATTCACATCACTATAGCAGATGTTTACCCAATATTCACACCACTATAACAGATGTTTCCCCAATAGTTATACCACTATAGCAGATGTTTCCTCAATAATCACACCACTATAGCAGATGTTTCCACAATAGTCACACCACTATATCACATGGTTCCCCAATAGTCACACCACTGGAGCAGATGTTTCCCCAATATTAACACTACTAGAGCAGATGTTTCCCCAATATGCATACCACTATAGCAGATGTTTCCACAATATTGATACCACTATAGGAGATGTTTCCACAATATCCACACAACTATAGTAGATGTTCCCCAATATTCACACCACTATATGAGCTGGTTCCACAATATTCACACCACTAAAGCAGATGTTTCCCCAATATTCACACCATTATAGCAGATGTTTCCCCAATATCCATACCACTATAACACATGTTTCCCCAATAGTTACACCACTATAGCAGATGTTTCCACAATATTCACACCACTAAAGCAGATGTTTCCCCAATATTCACACCACTATAGCAGATGTTTCCTCAATAGTCACCCCCACTATAGCAGATGTTTCCCCAATATTCATACCACTAGAGCAGATGTTTCCCCAATATTCACAACACTATAGCAGATGTTTCCCCATTATTCATACCACTACAGTAGATATTTCCCGAATATACACACCACTATAACAGATGTTTCCCCAATAGTCCTACCACTATAGCAGATGATTCCTCAATAATCACACCACTATAGCAGATGTTTCCACAATAGGCACACCACTATAGCAGATGTTCCCCAATATTCAAACCATTATAGCAGATGTTTCCTCAATAATCACACCACTATAACACATGTTTCCCCAATAGTCACACCACTATAGCTGATATCCCCCCAATATTTACACCACTATAGCAGATATCTCCCCAATATTTACACCACTATAGCAGATGTTTCCCAATTATTCACATCACTATAGCAGATGGTTCCACAATATTCACACCACTGAAGCAGATGTTTCCCCAATATTCAAACCATTATAGCAGATGTTTCCCCAATATCCATACCACTGTAACACATGTTTCCCCAATAGTTACACCACTATAGCAGATGTTTCCCCAATATTCACACCACTAGGGCAGATGTTTGCCCAATATTCACATCACTATAGCAGATTTGTCCCCAATATTCACACAACTATAGCAGATGGTTCTCAAATCGTTAAACCACTATAGCAAATGTGTCCCCTCTATCCTCACAACTATATTATATATTTCCCCAATATTCACACCACTATAGCAGATATCTCCCCAATATTTACACCACTATAGCAGATGTTTCCTCAATATTAACACCACTATAGCAGATACCTCCCCAATATTTACACCACTATAGCAGATATCTCCCCAATATTTACACCACTATAGCAGATGTTTCCCCATTATTCACATCACTATAGCAGAGGGTTCCACAATATCCGTACCACAATAGCAGATGTTTCCCCATTATTTACACCACTATAGCAGAGGTTTCTCCAATAAGCACACCACTATAAATGATGTTTCTACAATATACATACCACTATAACAGATGTTATCTCAATATTTATATCACTATATCAGAAGTCTCTCCAATGTTTACACCACTATAGCAGATATCTCCCCAATATTTACACCACTATTGCAGATGTTTCCCCATTATTCATACCACTACAGCAGATGTGTCCCCAATATTTACAACACTATAACAGATGTTTCCCCAATATCCATACCACTATAGCAGATGTTTCTCCAATATTCACACCACTATAACAGATGTTTCCCCAATAGTCATACCACTATAGCAGATGTTTCCTCAATAATCACACCACTATAGCAGATGTTTCCACAATAGTCACACCACTATAACACATGTTTCCCCAATAGTCACACCACTGTAGCAGATGTTTCCCCAATATTAACACTACTATAGCAGATGTTTCCCAAATATTCATACCACTATAGCAGATGTTTCCTCAATATTTACACCACTATTGCATATGTTTCCACAATATCCACACAACTATAGTAGATGTTCCCCAATATTCACACCACTATTTGAGATGTTTCCCCAATATTCACACCACTATAGCAGATGTTTCCCCAATATTTAAACCACTATAGCAGATATCCCCCAATATTTTCACCACTATTGCATATGTTTCCACAATATCCACACAACTATAGTAGATGTTCCCCAATATTCACACCACTATATGAGATGTTTCCCCAATATTCACACCACTATAGCAGATGTTTCCCCAATATCCATACCACTATAACACATGCTTCCCCAATAGTTACACCACTATAGCAGATGTTTCCCCAATATTCACACCACTAGGGCAGATGTTCCCCCAATATTCACATCACTATAGCAGATGTTTCCCCAATATTCACACAACTATAGCAGATGGTTCTCAAATCGTTAAACCACTATAGCAAATGTGTCCCCACTATTCTCACAACTATATTATATATTTCCCCAATATTCACACCACTATAGCAGATTTTTTCTCAAATAGTCACACCACTATAGCAGATGCTTCTCCAATATTCACACCACTATAGCATATGTTTCCCCAATATTCACACCACTATAGCAGATATCTCCCCAATATTTACATAACTATAGCAGATATCCTCCCAATATTTACACCACTATAGCAGATGTTTCCCCATTATTCACATCACTATAGCAGATGGTTCCCCAATATTCATACCACAATAGCAGATGTTTCCCCAATATTTACACCACTATAGCAGATGTTTCTCCAATATTCACACCACTATAGCAGATGTTTCTCCAATATTCACACCACTATAAATGATGTCTCCCCAATATTCACACAACTATAGCAGATGGTTCTCAAATCGTTAAACCACTATATCAAATGTGTCCCCTCTATTCTCACAACTATATTAGATATTTCCCCAATATTCACACCACTATAGCAGATTTCCGTCAATACTCACACCACTATAGCAGATGTTTCTCCAATATTCACACCACTATAAATGATGTTTCCACATTATTCATACCACTATAACAGATGTTTTCTCAATAGTTACACCACTATATCAGATGTCTCCCCAATGTTTACACCACTATAGCAGATATCTCCCCAATATTTACACCACTATAGCAGATGTTTCCCCATTATTCATACCACTACAGCAGATGTATCCCCAATATTCATACCACTATAGTAGATGTTTCCCCAGTATTCACACCACTATAGCAGATGTTTCCCCAATATTCATACCATTATAGCAGATGTTTCCCCAATATCCATACCACTATAGCAGATGTTTCCCCAATATTCATACCACTACAGCAGATGTTTCCCCAATATCCATACCACTATAGCAGATGTTTCCCCAATATTCACACCACTATAGCAGATGTTTCCCCAATATTCAAACCATTATAGCAGATGATTCCCCAATATTCACACCACTATAGCAGATGTTTCCTCAATACTCACACCACTATAGCAGATGTTTCTCAAATAGTCACACCACTATAGCAAATGCTTCCTCAATATTCACACCACTATAGCATATGTTTCCCCAAAATTCACACCACTATAGCAGATGTTTCTACAATAGTCACCCCCACTATAGCATATGTTTCCCCAATATTCACACCACTATAGCAAATATCTCCCAAATATTTACACAACTATAGCAGATATCTTCCCAATATTTACACCACTATAGCAGATGTTTCCCCATTATTCACATCACTATAGCAGATGTATCCCCAATATTCACACCACTATACCAGATGGTTTCCCAATATTCATACCACAATAGCAGATGTTTCCCCAATATTTACACCACTATAGCAGATGTTTCTCCAATATTCACACCACTATAAATGATGTTTCCACAATATTCATACCACTATAACAGATGTTTTCTCAAGATTTACACCACTATATCAGATGTCTCCCCAATGTTTCACCACTATAGCAGATATCTCCCAAATATTTACACCACTATAGCAGATATCTCCCCAATATTTACACCACTATAGCAGATGTTTCCCCATTATTCATACCACTACAGCAGATGTATCCCCAATATTCACACCACTATACCAGATGGTTTCCCATTATTCATACCACTATAGTAGATGTTTCCCCAATATTCACACCACTATAGCAGATGTTTCTCCAATATTCAAACCATTATATCAGATGTTTCCCCAATATCCATACCACTATAACACATGATTCCCCAATAGTTACACCACTATATCAGATGTTTCCCCAATAACCATACCACTATAACACATGTTTCCCCAATAGTTACACCACTATATCAGATGTTTCCCCAATATTCATACCATTATAGTAGATGTTTCCCCAATAGTCATACCACTATAGCAGATGTTTCCCCAATATTTAAACCACTATAGCAGATATTCCCCAATATTTTCACCACTATTGCATATGTTTCCACAATATCCACACAACTACAGTAGATGTTCCCCAATATCCACACCACTATATGAGATGTTTCCCCAATATTCACACCACTATAGCAGATGTTTCCCCAATATCCATACCACTATAACACATGCGTCCCCAATAGTTACACCACTATAGCAGATGTTTCCCCAATATTCACACCACTAGGGCAGATGTTTCCCCAATATTCACATCACTATAGCAGATGTTTCCCCAATATTCACACAACTATAGCAGATGGTTCTCAAATCGTTAAACCACTATAGCAAATGTGTCCCCACTATTCTCACAACTATATTATATATTTCCCCAAAATTCACACCACTATAGCAGATTTTTCTCAAATAGTCACACCACTATAGCAGATGCTTCCCCAATATTCACACCACTATAGCAGATGTTTCTCCAATATTCACACCACTATAAATGATGTTTCCACAATATTCATACCACTATAACAGATGTTTTCTCAAGATTTACACCACTATATCAGATGTCTCCCCAATGTTTCACCACTATAGCAGATATCTCCCAAATATTTACACCACTATAGCAGATATCTCCCCAATATTTACACCACTATAGCAGATGTTTCCCCATTATTCATACCACTACAGCAGATGTATCCCCAATATTCACACCACTATACCAGATGGTTTCCCATTATTCATACCACTATAGTAGATGTTTCCCCAATATTCACACCACTATAGCAGATGTTTCTCCAATATTCAAACCATTATATCAGATGTTTCCCCAATATCCATACCACTATAACACATGATTCCCCAATAGTTACACCACTATATCAGATGTTTCCCCAATAACCATACCACTATAACACATGTTTCCCCAATAGTTACACCACTATATCAGATGTTTCCCCAAT
The DNA here is from genome assembly GCA_014843695.1 of Archivesica marissinica. Taxonomy (NCBI): domain Eukaryota; kingdom Metazoa; phylum Mollusca; class Bivalvia; order Venerida; family Vesicomyidae; genus Archivesica; species Archivesica marissinica. The sequence continues at coordinate 60,850,600 of CM026391.1, read as the reverse complement.
ATTCATACCATTATAGTAGATGTTTCCCCAATAGTCATACCACTATAGCAGATGTTTCCCCAATATTTAAACCACTATAGCAGATATTCCCCAATATTTTCACCACTATTGCATATGTTTCCACAATATCCACACAACTACAGTAGATGTTCCCCAATATCCACACCACTATATGAGATGTTTCCCCAATATTCACACCACTATAGCAGATGTTTCCCCAATATCCATACCACTATAACACATGCTTCCCCAATAGTTACACCACTATAGCAGATGTTTCCCCAATATTCACACCACTAGGGCAGATGTTTCCCCAATATTCACATCACTATAGCAGATGTTTCCCCAATATTCACACAACTATAGCAGATGGTTCTCAAATCGTTAAACCACTATAGCAAATGTGTCCCCACTATTCTCACAACTATATTATATATTTCCCCAATATTCACACCACTATAGCAGATTTTTCTCAAATAGTCACACCACTATAGCAGATGCTTCCCCAATATTCACACCACTATAGCATATGTTTCCCCAATATTCACACCACTATAGCAGATGTTTACCCAATATTCACACCACTATAGCAGATATCTCCCCAATATTTACATAATTATAGCAGATATCCTCCCAATATTTACACAACTATAGCAGATGTTTCCCCATTATTCACATCACTATAGCAGATGGTTCACCAATATTCATACCACACTAGCAGATGTTTCCCCAATATTTACACCACTATAGCAGATGTTTCTCCAATATTCACACCACTATAAATGATGTTTCCACAATATTCATACCACTATAACAGATGTTTTCTCAATAGTTACACCACTATATCAGATGTCTACCCAATGTTTACACCACTATAGCAGATATTTCCCCAATATTTACACCACTATAGCAGATGTTTCCCCATTATTCATACCACTACAGCAGATGTGTCCCCAATATTCACAACACTATACCAGATGTTTTCCCATTATTCATACCACTATAGTAGATGTGTCCCCAGTATTCACACCACTATAGCAGATGTTTCCCCAATATTCATACCATTATAGCAGATGTTTCCCCAATATCCATACCACTATAGCAGATGTTTCCCCAATATTCACACCACTATAGCAGATGTTTCCCCAATATTCAAACCATTATAGCAGATGATTCCCCAATATCCATACCACTATAACACATGTTTCCCAATATTTACACCACTATAGCAATGTTTCCCCATTATTCACATCACTATAGCAGATGGTTCCACAATATTCACACGACTAAAGCAGATGTTTTCCCAATATTCACATCACTATAGCAGATGTTTCCCAATATTCACACCACTATAGCATATGTTTCCCCAATATTCACACCACTATAGCAGATGTTTCCACAATAGTCACCCCCACCATAGCAGATGTTTACCCAATATTCACACCACTATAGCAGATATCTCCCCAATATTTACACCACTATAGCAGATGTTTCCCCATTATTCACATCACTATAGCAGATGTTTCCCCAATATTTACACCACTATAGCAGATGTTTCTCCAATATTCACACCACTATAAATGATGTTTCCACAATATTCATACCACTATAACAGATGTTTTCTCAAGATTTACACCACTATATCAGATGTCTCACCAATGTTTACACCACTATAGCAGATATCTCCCCAATATTTACACCACTATAGCAGATATCTCCCCAATATTTACACCACTATAGCAGATGTTTCCCCATTATTCATACCACTACAGCAGATGTTTCCCCTATATCCATACCACTATAGCAGATGTTTCCCCAATATTCACACCACTATAGCAGATGTTTCCCCAATATTCAAACCATTATAGCAGATGATTCCCCAATATCCATACCACTATAACACATGTTTCCCCAATAGTTACACCACACTAGCAGATGTTTCCCCAATATTCATACTATTATTGCAGATGTTTCCCCAATAGTCATACCAATATAGCAGATGTTTCCTCAATAATTACACCACTATAGCAGATGTTCCCCAATATTAACACTACTATAGCAGATGTTTCCTCAATATTCACACCACTATAGCAGATGTTCCCCAATATTCACACCACTATATGAGATGTTTCCCCAATATTCACACCACTATATCAGATGTTTCCACAATAGTCTCCCCCACTATAGCAGATGTTCCCCAATATTAACACTACACTAGCAGATGTTTCCCCAATATTCATATCACTATAGCAGATGTTTCCTCAATATTCACATCACTATAGCAGATTTGTCCACAATATTCAAACAACTATATTAGATGTTCCCCAATATTCATACCACTATAGCAGATGTTTCCCCAATATTCACACCACTAGGGCATATGTTTCCCCAATATTTACACCACTATAGCAGATGTTTCCACAATATTCACACAACTATAGCAGATGGTTCTCAAATCGCTATACCACTATAGCAAATATGTCCCCACTATTCTCACAACTATATTAGATATTTCCCCAATATTCACACCACTATAGCAGATGTTTCCCAAATATTCACACCACTATAGCAGATGTTTCCTCAATGCTCACACCACTATAGCAGAAGTTTCTCAAATAGTCACACCACTATAGCATATGCCTCCCCAATATTCACACCAATATAGCAGATAGTTCCCCAATATTCACACCACCGTATTAGATGCTTCCCCAATATTCACATCACTATAGCAGATGTTTCCCAAATATTCACACCACTATAACAGATAGTTCCCCACTAGTCTCACCACTATAGCAGATGTTTCCCAAATATTCACACCACTATAACATATGTTTCCCCAATATTCACACCACTAGGGCAGATGTTCCCCAATATTCACACCACTATATGAGATGTTTCCCCAATATTCACACCACTATATCAGATGTTTCCACAATAGTCTCCCCCACTATAGCAGATGTTCCCCAATATTAACACTACACTAGCAGATGTTTCCCCAATATTCATATCACTATAGCAGATGTTTCCTCAATATTCACATCACTATAGCAGATTTGTCCACAATATTCAAACAACTATATTAGATGTTCCCCAATATTCATACCACTATAGCAGATGATTCCCCAATATTCACACCACTAGGGCAGATGTTTCCCCAATATTCACACCACTATAGCAGATGTTTCCCCAATATTCACACAACTATAGCAGATGGTTCTCAAATCGCTATACCACTATAGCAAATATGTCCCCACTATTCTCACAACTATATTAGATATTTCCCCAATATTCACACCACTATAGCAGATGTCTCAATGCTCACACCACTATAGCAGATGTTTCTCAAATAGTCACACCACTATAGCATATGCCTCCCCAATATTCACACCAATATAGCAGATAGTTCCCCAATATTCACACCACGGTATTAGATGCTTCCCCAATATTCACATCACTATAGCAGATGTTTCCCAAATATTCACACCACTATAACAGATAGTTCCCCACCAGTCTCACCACTATAGCAGATGTTTCCCAAATATTCACACCACTATAACATATGTTTCCCCAATATTCACACCACTAGGGCAGATGTTTCCCCAATATTCACACAACTAGGGCAGATGTTTCCCCAATATTCACATCACTATAGCAGATGTTTCCCCAATATTCACACAACTATAGCAGATGGTTCTCAAATCGTTAAACCACTATAGCAAATGTGTCCCCTCTATTCTCACAACTATATTAGATATTTCCCCAATATTCACACAGATGTTTTCTCAATAGTTACACCACTATATCAGATGTCTCCCCAATGTTTACACCACTATAGCAGATATCTCCCCAATATTTACACCACTATAGCAGATGTTTACCCATTATTCATACCACTACAGCAGATGTATCCCCAATATTCATACCACTATAGTAGATGTTTCCCCAGTATTCACACCACTATAGCAGATGTTTCCCCAATATTCATACCATTATAGCAGATGTTTCCCCAATATCCATACCACTATAGCAGATGTTTCCCCAATATTCATACCACTACAGCAGATGTTTCCCCAATATCCATACCACTATAGCAGATGTTTCCCCAATATTCACACCACTATAGCAGATGTTTCCCCAATATTCAAACCATTATAGCAGATGATTCCCCAATATTCACACCACTATAGCAGATGTTTCCTCAATACTCACACCACCATAGCAGATTTTTCTCAAATAGTCACACCACTATAGCAAATGCTTCCTCAATATTCACACCACTACAGCATATGTTTCCCCAAAATTCACACCACTATAGCAGATGTTTCCACAATAGTCACCCCCACTATAGCATATGTTTCCCCAATATTCACACCACTATAGCAAATATCTCCCAAATATTTACACAACTATAGCAGATATCTTCCCAATATTTACACCACTATAGCAGATGTTTCCCCATTATTCACATCACTATAGCAGATGTATCCCCAATATTCACACCACTATACCAGATGGTTTCCCAATATTCATACCACAATAGCAGATGTTTCCCCAATATTTACACCACTATAGCAGATGTTTCTCCAATATTCACACCACTATAAATGATGTTTCCACAATATTCATACCACTATAACAGATGTTTTCTCAAGATTTACACCACTATATCAGATGTCTCCCCAATGTTTCACCACTATAGCAGATATCTCCCAAATATTTACACCACTATAGCAGATATCTCCCCAATATTTACACCACTATAGCAGATGTTTCCCCATTATTCATACCACTACAGCAGATGTATCCCCAATATTCACACCACTATACCAGATGGTTTCCCATTATTCATACCACTATAGTAGATGTTTCCCCAATATTCACACCACTATAGCAGATGTTTCTCCAATATTCAAACCATTATATCAGATGTTTCCCCAATATCCATACCACTATAACACATGATTCCCCAATAGTTACACCACTATATCAGATGTTTCCCCAATAACCATACCACTATAACACATGTTTCCCCAATAGTTACACCACTATATCAGATGTTTCCCCAATATTCATACCATTATAGTAGATGTTTCCCCAATAGTCATACCACTATAGCAGATGTTTCCCCAATATTTAAACCACTATAGCAGATATTCCCCAATATTTTCACCACTATTGCATATGTTTCCACAATATTCACACAACTACAGTAGATGTTCCCCAATATCCACACCACTATATGAGATGTTTCCCCAATATTCACACCACTATAGCAGATGTTTCCCCAATATCCATACCACTATAACACATGCTTCCCCAATAGTTACACCACTATAGCAGATGTTTCCCCAATATTCACACCACTAGGGCAGATGTTTCCCCAATATTCACATCACTATAGCAGATGTTTCCCCAATATTCACACAACTATAGCAGATGGTTCTCAAATCGTTAAACCACTATAGCAAATGGTCCCCACTATTCTCACAACTATATTATATATTTCCCCAATATTCACACCACTATAGCAGATGTTTCTCAAATAGTCACACCACTATAGCATATGCCTCCCCAATATTCACACCAATATAGCAGATGTTCCCCAATATTCACACCACTATAGATGCTTCCCCAATATTCACATCACTATAGCAGATGTTTCCCAATATTCACACCACTATAGCAGATGTTCCCCAATATTCACACCACTATAGCAGATGTTCCCCAATATTCACACCACTATATCAGATGTTTCCCCAATATTCACACCACTATAGCAGATGTTCCCCAATATTCACACCACTATAGCAGATGTTTCCCCAATATTCACACCACTATATCAGATGTTTCCCAATTCCCCACTATAGCAGATGTCCCCAATATTCACACCTAGCAGATGTTTCCAATATACACTATAGCAGATGTTTCCCAATATTTACTATAGCAGATTTGTCCACAATATTCAACAACTATAGATGTTCCCAATATTCATACCACTATAGCAGATGTTCCCCAATATTCACACCACTATGGCAGATGTTTCCCCAATATTCACACCACTATAGCAGATGTTTCCCAATATTCACACAACTATAGCAGATGGTTCTAAATCGCTTACCATATAGCAAATATGTCCCCACTATCTCACAACTATATTAGATATTTCCCCAATATTCACACCACTATAGCAGATGTCTCAATTCACACCACTATAGCAGATGTTTCTCAAATATTCACACCACTATAGCAGATGTTTCCCCAATATTCAACCACTATAGCAGATGTTTCCCAATATTCACACCACTATAGCAGATGTTTCCCAATATTCACACCACTATAGCAGATGTTTCCCCAATATTCACACCACTATAGCAGATGTTTCCCCAATATTCACACCACTATAGCAGATGTTTCCCAAATATTCACACCACTATAACATATGTTTCCCCAATATTCACACCACTATAGCAGATGTTTCCCCAATATTCACACCACTATAGCAGATGTTTCCCCAATATTCACACCACTATAGCAGATGTTTCCCCAATATTCACCAACTATAGCAGATTTCTCAAATCTTAACACTATAGCAAATGTGTCCCCTATTCTCACAACTATATTAGATATTTCCCCAATATTCACACACAGATGTTTCTCAATAGTCACACCACTATAGCAGATGTTTCCCCAATATTCACACCACTATAGCAGATGTTTCCCCAATATTCACACCACTATAGCAGATGTTTACCCAATATTCACACCACTATAGCAGATATCTCCCCAATATTACATAACTATAGCAGATGTTCCCCCAATATTTACACCACTATAGCAGATGTTTCCCCATTATTCACATCACTATAGCAGATGTTTCCCCAATATTCATACCACAATAGCAGATGTTTCCCCAATATTTACACCACTATAGCAGATGTTTCCCCAATATTCACACCACTATAGCTGATGTTTCCCAATATTCATACCACTATAGCAGATGTTTTCTCAATAGTTACACCACTATAGCAGATGTCTACCCAATATTCACACCACTATAGCAGATGTTTCCCCAATATTTACACCACTATAGCAGATGTTTCCCCAATATTCATACCACTATAGCAGATGTGTCCCCAATATTCACAACACTATAGCAGATGTTTTCCCATTATTCATACCACTATAGTAGATGTTTCCCCAATATTCACACCACTATAGCAGATGTTTCCCAATATTCATACCATTATAGCAGATGTTTCCCCAATATCCATACCACTATAGCAGATGTTTCCCCAATATTCACACCACTATAGCAGATGTTTCCCCAATATTCAAACCATTATAGCAGATGATTCCCCAATATTCATACCACTATAGCACATGTTTCCCAATATTTACACCACTATAGCAATGTTTCCCCATTATTCACATCACTATAGCAGATGGTTCCACAATATTCACACCACTATAGCAGATGTTTTCCCAATATTCACATCACTATAGCAGATGTTTCCCAATATTCACACCACTATAGCATATGTTTCCCAATATTCACACCACTATAGCAGATGTTTCCACAATAGTCACCCCACCATAGCAGATGTTTACCCAATATTCACACCACTATAGCAGATGTCTCCCCAATATTTACACCACTATAGCAGATGTTTCCCCATTATTCACACCACTATAGCAGATGTTTCCCCAATATTTACACCACTATAGCAGATGTTTCTCCAATATTCACACCACTATAAATGATGTTTCCACAATATTCATACCACTATAACAGATGTTTTCTCAAGATTTACACCACTATATCAGATGTCTCCCCAATGTTTACACCACTATAGCAGATATCTCCCCAATATTTACACCACTATAGCAGATATCTCCCCAATATTTACACCACTATAGCAGATGTTTCCCCATTATTCATACCACTACAGCAGATGTTTCCCCAATATCCATACCACTATAGCAGATGTTTCCCCAATATTCACACCACTATAGCAGATGTTTCCCCAATATTCAAACCATTATAGCAGATGATTCCCCAATATCCATACCACTATAACACATGTTTCCCCAATAGTTACACCACAATAGCAGATGTTTCCCCAATATTCACACCACTATAGCAGATGTTTCCCCAATATTCACACCACTATAGCAGATGTTTCCTCAATATTCACACCACTATAGCAGATGTTTCCCAAATAGTCACACCACTATAGCAGATGTTCCCCAATATTCACACCAATATAGCAGATAGTTCCCCAATATTCACACCACCGTATTAGATGCTTCCCCAATATTCACATCACTATAGCAGATGTTTCCCAAATATTCACACCACTATAACAGATAGTTCCCCACTAGTCTCACCACTATAGCAGATGTTTCCCAAATATTCACACCACTATAACATATGTTTCCCCAATATTCACACCACTAGGGCAGATGTTCCCCAATATTCACACCACTATATGAGATGTTTCCCCAATATTCACACCACTATAGCAGATGTTTCCACAATAGTCTCCCCCACTATAGCAGATGTTCCCCAATATTAACACTACAATAGCAGATGTTTCCCCAATATTCATACCACTATAGCAGATGTTTCCTCAATATTCACATCACTATAGCAGATTTGTCCACAATATTCAAACAACTATATTAGATGTTCCCCAATATTCATACCACTATAGCAGATGATTCCCCAATATTCACACCACTAGGGCAGATGTTTCCCCAATATTCACACCACTATAGCAGATGTTTCCCCAATATTCACACAACTATAGCAGATGGTTCTCAAATCGCTATACCACTATAGCAAATATGTCCCCACTATTCTCACAACTATATTAGATATTTCCCCAATATTCACACCACTATAGCAGATGTTTCCCAAATATTCACACCACTATAGCAGATGTTTCCTCAATGCTCACACCACTATAGCAGATGTTTCTCAAATAGTTACACCACTATAGCATATGCCTCCCCAATATTCACACCAATATAGCAGATAGTTCCCCAATATTCACACCACTATAGCAGATGTTTCCCCAATATTCAAACCATTATAGCGGATGATTCCCCAATATCCATACCACTATAACACATGTTTCCCAATATTTACACCACTATAGCAATGTTTCCCCATTATTCACATCACTATAGCAGATGGTTCCACAATATTCACACGACTAAAGCAGATGTTGTCCCAATATTCACATCACTATAGCAGATGTTTCCCAATATTCACACCACTATAGCATATGTTTCCCCAATATTCACACCACTATAGCAGATGTTTCCACAATAGTCACCCCCACCATAGCAGATGTTTACCCAATATTCACACCACTATAGCAGATATCTCCCCAATATTTACACCACTATAGCAGATGTTTCCCCATTATTCACATCACTATAGCAGATGTTTCCCCAATATTTACACCACTATAGCAGATGTTTCTCCAATATTCACACCACTATAAATGATGTTTCCACAATATTCATACCACTATAACAGATGTTTTCTCAAGATTTACACCACTATATCAGATGTCTCACCAATGTTTACACCACTATAGCAGATATCTCCCCAATATTTACACCACTATAGCAGATATCTCCCCAATATTTACACCACTATAGCAGATGTTTCCCCATTATTCATACCACTACAGCAGATGATTCCCCTATATCCATAACACTATAGCAGATGTGTCCCCAATATTCACACCACTATAGCAGATGTTTCCCCAATATTCAAACCATTATAGCAGATGATTCCCCAATATCCATACCACTATAACACATGTTTCCCCAATAGTTACACCACACTAGCAGATGTTTCCCCAATATTCATACTGTTATTGCAGATGTTTCCCCAATAGTCATACCAATATAGCAGATGTTTCCTCAATAATTACACCACTATAGCAGATGTTCCCCAATATTAACACTACTATAGCAGATGTTTCCTCAATATTCACACCAATATAGCAGATAGTTCCCCAATATTCACACCACCGTATTAGATGCTTCCCCAATATTCACATCACTATAGCAGATGTTTCCCGAATATTCACACCACTATAACAGATAGTTCCCCACTAGTCTCACCACTATAGCAGATGTTTCCCAAATATTCACACCACTATAACATATGTTTCCCCAATATTCACACCACTAGGGCAGATGTTCCCCAATATTCACACCACTATATGAGATGTTTCCCCAATATTCACACCACTATATCAGATGTTTCCACAATAGTCTCCCCCACTATAGCAGATGTTCCCCAATATTAACACTACACTAGCAGATGTTTCCCCAATATTCATATCACTATAGCAGATGTTTCCTCAATATTCACATCACTATAGCAGATTTGTCCACAATATTCAAACAACTATATTAGATGTTCCCCAATATTCATACCACTATAGCAGATGATTCCCCAATATTCACACCACTAGGGCAGATGTTTCCCCAATATTCACACCACTATAGCAGATGTTTCCCCAATATTCACACAACTATAGCAGATGGTTCTCAAATCGCTATACCACTATAGCAAATATGTCCCCACTATTCTCACAACTATATTAGATATTTCCCCAATATTCACACCACTATAGCAGATGTTTCCCAAATATTCACACCACTATAGCAGATGTTTCCTCAATGCTCACACCACTATAGCAGATGTTTCTCAAATAGTTACACCACTATAGCATATGCCTCCCCAATATTCACACCAATATAGCAGATAGTTCCCCAATATTCACACCACCGTATTAGATGCTTCCCCAATATTCACATCACTATAGCAGATGTTTCCCAAATATTCACACCACTATAACAGATAGTTCCCCACCAGTCTCACCACTATAGCAGATGTTTCCCAAATATTCACACCACTATAACATATGTTTCCCCAATATTCACACCACTAGGGCAGATGTTTCCCCAATATTCACACAACTAGGGCAGATGTTTCCCCAATATTCACATCACTATAGCAGATGTTTCCCCAATATTCACACAACTATAGCAGATGGTTCTCAAATCGTTAAACCACTATAGCAAATGTGTCCCCTCTATTCTCACAACTATATTAGATATTTCCCCAATATTCACACCACTATTGCAGATTTTCCTCAATACTCACACCACTATAGCAGATGTTTCTCCAATATTCACACCACTATAAATGATGTTTCCACAATATTCATACCACTATAACATATGTTTTCTCAATAGTTACACCACTATATCAGATGTCTCCCCAATGTTTACACCACTATAGCAGATATCTCCCCAATATTTACACCACTATAGCAGATGTTTCCCCATTATTCATACCACTACAGCAGATGTGTCCCCAATATTCACAACACTATACCAGATGTTTTCCCATTATTCATATCACTCTAGTAGATGTTTCCCCACTATTCACACCACTATAGCGGATGTTTCCCCAATATTGATACCATTATAGCAGATGTTTCCCCAATATCCATACCACTATAGCAGATGTTTCCCCAATATCCATACCACTATAGCAGATGTTTCCCCAATATTCACACCACTATAGCAGATGTTTCCCCAATATTCAAACCACTATAGCAGATGTTTCCTCAATACTCACACCACTATAGCAGATTTTTCTCAAATAGTCACACCACTATAGCAGATGCTTCCTCAATATTCTCACCACTATAGCATATGTTTCCCCAATATTCACACCACTATAGCAGATGTTTCCACAATATTCACACCACTATAGCAGATATCTCCCCAATATTTACACAACTATAGCAGATATCTCCCCAATATTTACACCACTATAGCAGATGTTTCCCCATTATTCACATCACTATAGCAGATGGTTCCACAATATTCCTACCACAATAGCAGATGTTTCCCCAATATTTACACCACTATAGCAGATGTTTCTCCAATATTCACACCACTATAAATGATGTTTCCACAATATTCATACCACTATAACAGATGTTTTCTCAAGATTTACACCACTATATCAGAGGTCTCCCCAATGTTTCACCACTATAGCAGATATCTCCCAAATATTTACACCACTATATCAGATATCTCCCCAATATTTACACCACTATAGCAGATGTTTCCCCATTATTCATACCACTACAGCAGATGTGTCCCCAATATTCACACCACTATACCAGATGGTTTCCCATTATTCATACCACTATAGTAGATGTTTCCCCAATATTCACACCGCTATAGCAGATGTTTCCCCAATATTCATACCATTATAGCAGATGTTTCCCCAATATCCATACCACTATAGCAGATGTTTCCCCAATATTCACACCACTATAGCAGATGTTTCCCCAATATTCAAACCATTATATCAGATGTTTCCCCAATATCCATACCACTATAACACATGATTCCCCAATAGTTACACCACTATATCAGATGTTTCCCCAATATTCATACCATTATAGCAGATGTTTCCCCAATAGTCATACCACTATAGCAGATGTTTCCTCAATAATCACACCACTCTAGCAGATGTTCCCCAATAGTAACACTACAATAGCAGATGTTTCCCAATATTCATATCACTATAGCAGATGTTTCCTCAATATTCACACAACTATATTAGATGTTCCCCAATATTCACACCACTATATGAGATGTTTCCCCAATATTCACACCACTATAGCAGATGTTTCCCCAATATTCACACCACTAGGGCAGATGTTTCCCCAATATTCACACAACTAGAGCAGATGGTTCTCAAATCGTTATACCACTATAGCAAATGTGTCCCCACTATTCTGACAACTATATTAGATATTTCCCCAATATTCACACCACTATAGCAGATGTTTCCCCAATATTCACACCACTATAGCAGATGTTTCCTCAATGCTCACACCACTATAGCAGATGTTTCTCAAATAGTCACACCACTATAGCAGATGCTTCCCCAATATTCACACCACTATAGCAGATAGTTCCCCAATATTCACAACACTATAGCAGATGTTTCCCCATTATTCACACCACTATAGCAGATTTCCCCCAATATCCATACTACTATAATATATGTTTCCCCAATATTCACACCACTATAACAGATAGTTCCCCACTAGTCACACCACTATAGCAGATGTTTCCCCAATATTCACACCACTATAACAGATAGTTCCCCACTAGTCACACCACTATAGCAGATGTTTCCCCAATATTCACACCACTATAACAGATAGTTCCCCAATATTCACACCACTATAACAGATAGTTCCCCAATATTCACACCACTATAGCAGATGTTCTCCGATATTCACACCACTATAGCTGATGTTCCACAATATCCACACCACTATAACAGATGCTTCTCACAAACATTTGCCATCTATAACCGATGTTCCTCACCAACCGTCATCCCTTAGGACATATGTTCCTCACCAACCGTCATCTCTTAGGACATATGTTCCTCACGAACCGTCATCCCTTAGGACATATGTTCCTCACCAACCGTCATCACTTAGGACATATGTTCCTCACCAACAGTCACCTAGGCTGTCCGATTAGTATGCGAGACGGCACGTTGGTAGCCGAGTCGGACAGTTGGGTGTTCTCCTCGTACTCCGGGTACACCTCCAACACGAATGTCCACATGTACGCTGTCATTCGCTGTCATCCGCGCCAACGAGAGTGATTAATATAAGTTGTTATAGCTTGATTCACAATCGTTGTAAAATAAATAATGTTTATAACAGTCACCCACACATATCAGATGTTTCAAACCAACATTCACCCCCTCCCCCCCCCCCTATAGCAGATGTTTACTATATAATACAAGTGACTCCTTAACACGATGTCGGTGCATCAAACAGACGTGACATTGTTCTAATCTGTGTTTACAGTTAAATGGATATATAAATATGACAATTGTTTTATTTTTCAATTCCTTTAGGCTAAAAAGCCCATGAGTACTATCTGAATGATATAGACGAACAGTTAATTTACTAACAAACAAATATAGTAAATATTTCGTATAGATGTATTTGTTAATAACTGATTGAATTCAACGTGGAATGTTTCAATGTACACTGAATAGAAAAGTATGACATATGGATATTTAGACGGGTCAATATATGAAAAATAATGGCCTTACCCCAACAATTTTGCAACAAAAGGTTTTATTGTTTTAAATGCATTGGGGGGTCATACTGAACCTCAAAAAAAAGTCTTCGAAAATCCCACCACGGGAAAGTGGTTAATTAGCATAAATTCAAAATGGCCACGCCCTGAAATTTCAATGTACTACAAACTTTTTTATGGATGGAATTAGACCCTATAAATGTATTACCAATAGATAGAAACATGATACCTCTTAACCAAATAAGTATGTTTAAAATGTTCTATGATGTCACTGTGGTGTAGAAATGACGTCACCATGACGTCACAGGTACCGTATTGTAGGCCTACGCAAACATGGACAAAAAAGTTGAAACAGAAGGTTAATTGAATAATTTTCATTAGAGTTATTGTCTGATATTAACTCTTGCTGATGGTGATTGATTCTTGTCTTTATTTTATTAATTTTCAAAACGAATAAAGTAGGGTAGGGTGGGGCAAGATGCCCACATGAGGTAAAAGGCCCACCCCTCATATCTTGTGTTTACAAGCTTTGTCCACCAGGGTATGTTTTTCACATTGGTGCTGCCACCTTGTAGATCAAACAGTCAAAACATCCTGCAAGTGCAGACAACAGTAAGTACACAAATATGCAGTTTTGCATTTTATGCACAAACCTTAGTTATAACATGCATTACCATTTTGTGGATAACATCACAGGGAATTGGCATTCTGTCTGGATAAATGGAAATGTGACAAGCTAAAATACTTATTGATATTGCAAACGACACTTGGGTGATAATGGGCGAAAGTAGAGTGTGACCTTTCTATTGTTTTAGTGGATCAAATCATCTATAACGCACAAACGAACAGTCCACTGAAAGAAATAACTTTGATGCTTGGCAGTTTTCATACATTTATGAATGTGCTAGGTGCCATCGGTACACTGATGCAAGGCTCTGGCTTAAGAGAAACACTGGAGGTAGTCTATGGAGAGAATGCGGTTAAGCATATGTTCACGGGAAAATCAATGCAAAGGGCATTCCGTGGACACCTTTTAGTAGAGAAATGTATAAATGGCATGATAGTGTCTGATCTCATTGACAGTGACTCTGAGTTTGCTTCCTTAGTCGATCAGTATGAGGATATTTACACCTCACTGATTGCAGGAGAAAGCAATTTGGAATCCCTAGCTACATCTGATTTGAAGATTAAAATTGAACAAGCACTGGAGAAAAGGAGACAAGAACTCACTAGTCGATCAAGGACAAGTAAACTGTGGCTTTCCTACATTAATATGGTTAAAGTGGGTAGGATGCTGATCATGGCCGATCGTATGGGTTCGTGGAAGGCACATATTTCTGCTGTGGCTGAATGCCTGCCAATATTCGCTGCTGCAGGCCATTTCAATTACTTGAAATCAGCATATCTGTATCTACAAAACATGCAACAACTGGAAAAGACGAATCCGACTGTCCATAGAAAGTTTGAAGATGGTTTTCATGTTATTCGCCGAACCGATCAATTCTGGGCTGGTCTTGGTTGTGACCTTGTGATCGAACAGACATTGATGAGATCACTGAAGTCAACTGGTGGTCTGACAAGGGGTAGTGGCATGACGGAGGAGCAGCGTGCACTATGGACACTGTCATCCCCAGTATGTTCTTTATATAATGCTGCCATGCAAGATTTCAATAATCTTGGTTTTACAACAAGTGAACAACACAAGGACTCCATGGAATCGCGGATGAAACGGGATCAGTCAGACCAGGCAAAGATTAAAGATAAACTTGAATCATGCACACCTTTCTCAGTGGATCCCAGCTTGCGAAATATTGTAACTGGAGTTGTTGCAAAAGATGATGTGAAGGTTGATGATTTTCAATCAGTTGTGAAAAAAAGTCATTGAAAAAATGACTGGACAGCCAGTATTTACATATACATGCAAACGGAAGGAAAAGGCTAAAACAATGGGTGACGCATCCGCAATCAAAGTTACTGCAGATCGCACTATAGACCCTGCTCTGTTGTTTCAGAGGCTTCTTGTCATTTATAGAGCAGGGGACGTCTCTTTGGAGGAGGCTGTTAGTTATGAACTTAGTCCATTTACTCCAGCCCTCTTTGATGCAAACAACATATTCAGGAAAGCAGACAAACCCCAGCTTGCTAAAGCAATTGATGAATATTCAAGTAGTTCTTCAGATGAGGCTGTTTCAGACAAAATACCAAAGACTGAACATTATGTGTTAGATGGTGGTTCACTAATGCACCGCGTTAAATGGACAAAGGGAAGTACCTATGGCGCGATAGCTAATGACTATGTGGACCTTACCCTTCACAATTATGGGAAAGCTACAGTTGTCTTTGATGGATATCTTGATGAACCATCCATAAAGGACAATGCCCATCTGCGACGTCAACAGACAAAGCATCCTATAGTAAACTTTACAGCAGAGACTGTATTTATGGGGAAAAAAGAAGAGTTTTTGTCACGAGGTTGCAACAAGCAAGGTTTAATCAACATCATCAGCCAACGGTTAAGGGAGAAAGGATGCAATGTAATCAATGCACGTGGAGATGCTGACTGTGATATTGTACAAGCAGCCATTGCAGCATCAGAGTTTCAGTCAACAACTCTCATAGGTGAAGACACTGATTTGCTCATTCTCCTCCTCTACCATTCAAAACCAGAAAGAAAATGTCTATACTATCGTTCGGACAAGTCTAAAAGCCAAATTCGAGTTTACAACATTAACAAGCTAAAGTGCCTGTTGGGTAACGAGTTATGTTCTCTGCTGCTCTTTGTTCACGCATTTACAGGGTGTGATACCACCTCACGCATCTTTGGGATAGGGAAAAAGGTACTGTTTCAGAACATTTCGAAAGGAGACACTAACATGAAGTCTTGTGCCCTTGCGTTCACTGAACCAGGCCAAAAAAGTGACACTATTGAAGAAAATGGATTGAAAGCGATGATTCTTCTGTTTGGCGGAAAGGTTACATCTGACACTCTCACCTCATTGCGACATAGCATCTTAACAAAGAAAGTAGTTTCTGCCACATCATTTGTAACACCAAAACGGCTTCCACCAACTGCATCTGCAACTAAATACCATTCCTTACGAGTCTACTATCAGATCATGACATGGCTGGGAAAAGAGACTAGCCTCGATGCAACAGACTGGGGATGGAAATATGAGACCAATCAATTCATCCCAGTAATGACTGATAAGAATGCCGCACCAGACAATCTACTAAAAGTAGTCCATTGCAAATGCACAACAGGCTGCAGTACACAACGCTGCACTTGCCGAACCTATGGATTACCCTGTACATCTGCTTGTGGACAGTGCCAACTTGATTCATGCAACAACCCTCATAACCATTCGCAGGCGGATCAGGATACTTGCAATGACGATGACAATGATGACCTGTAATTTATCGTATGTGGCAATGTGGCACTACTATTGCTCATTTTCATTGGTATTTGAAAATTTAGTGCAATACATTAGCCGTGACGTCATTTCTACGTCACAGTGACGTCATAGAAAATGTTCAACATGCTTATTTAGTTAAGAGGTATCATGTTTCTATCTATTGGTAATACATTTATAGGGTCTAATTCCAACCATAAAAAAGTTTGTAGTACATTTAAATTTCAGGGCGTGGCCATTTTGAATTTATGCTAATTAACCACTTTCCCGTGGTGGGATTTTCGAAGACTTTTTTTCTGGGGTTCGGTATGACCCCCAATGCATTTAAAACAATAAAACAATTTGTTGCAATTTTGTTGGGGTTAAACCGTATATTGACCCGGCTAATTATGGATCTTGAGCAACATGCATATATTATGTATGACAGGTTATATATCATTATTTTCCAAGAATAAGATTAATTTGCAAATTAACAATGTTTTTTATGATATCATTACATATTTACATATTGTAAAACTTTTATCTACAGCTATAAGTGCTATACATAAATAATGGAAATATTACTCAAGAAACTAGTTATACTACTAAAATAAGTCTCTTCTGAATGGAGCTTATTATAAACCCCATGAGCTTGATATAGACAGTTTCAATCAATTATGTAAGTCTATTGAAAAGGTTAATAAACGTTTATGGGACCTAAGCCTCCCAAAGATGGACTGGGATACTACTAGCCCATCCACCGATTGCAAACACCCATCCTTATATAGGCAGATCATTGCAAAGTTTAATGATACAAACCTCACCCACATGGTCAACCTCCCTACCCGTGAAAACAGGATTTATTCCTTACAACGTACCCCACTTTGGTAAATCAGGCCAATATTCTACCTGGCATCAGTGATCATATTGTAGTCGAAATAATAGTCAACAAATCTGCAAGGATACGTTATCAAATACCTCGCAGCATTCCATTCTATTAGAAAGCAAACTGACAGGCCATTAGACAGTCATTAGATGACTATCACCAGGATATGATCACCGAATGTAAATATTCCGCACTAAATACTGAAGAGTTATGGGAACACTTTTCTCATGCTCTACATACCCTTACAGATAAATGGATTTCATCCAAACAGTCATCGATAAGAGATCATATACCCTGGGTCAATCAGATTGTTAAGCGAATGATTAGAAGGCGAAATAGGGCAAATACTATGAAGTCAAGTACGCCTTTAAATCGCAAGAAATTACTGGATCTCAAATATTTATTGCGGAAAATGTCAAAGAGTCTGATCACAAATATCTTGAAAACATCATAAATATAAACAGTGTTGATGCCTCCCATCCTCACAGACCAAACACCAAGAAACTGTATTCCCTCCTTAAGCATTCCAAGCAAGACTCCAAATCAATGCCACCCCTAAAGCATGAAAACGAATTACATCATGAAGAAGCTGCTAAAGCCACAGCACTGAACAAACAGTTTCAGTCTTTCTTCAGCTCCAAATCACCACTAAGACTTACCTCCATTTGTATAATGAAAATACAGGAAACAAATGGAAACCTGAATGGTCAATCCACGCCAAACATGAATGAGATCACAGTACGTTCAATTGGCATAGAATAACCAATATAACCAATAACCCGAACCCCCATAAGGCTAGTGGTCCTGATCAAATTAAGCCAATCATACTTAAAATCCTGTCTAAAGAACTATCACATATCCTTGAAGTCTTATTCCAAAAATCCCTCAACGAAGAATCACTGTCGGCCCAGTGGAAGTCAGCAAATGTTGCTCCCATTTTCAAAAAGAGGACAAGTCAAACTACGCCAGCTATAGACCTATCTCACTGACATGTATTCTATGCAAGGTTCTTGAACATATAGTTTCCTCCTCGATAGTAAAACACGTCACTAACCACAGTATTCCGTACCATTTGCAGTATGGTTTTTAGAGAAAAACGGCCATGCGTGACCCAATTAGTAATGCTAGATAATGACTTGGTTACCTCTGTCTACAATAAGCATTAAGTATTTCTCATCCTATTATACTTCAGTAAGGCTTTCGATAAGGTTAATCACGATAAAGTACTACTACAAATGCACAACTATGGAGTCAGAGGTCAAACATTAAGATGGATTAAGAGTTTTCTAGATAATATACTCCAGTCAGTTGTCCTTAATGGTATTAGTTTAGAGGCCATTCCGGTGTCCTCTGGAGTCGCACAGAGATCCGTACTTGGAATCCTGCTTTTCCTAGCCTATATAAACGAACTCCCACAAAACATCAGTTCCAAAGTCTGTATCTTTGCAGATGGTACTGCAGTCTATCTATCACTGACACCTGCAAATAGATCGGTCACACTCCAAAACGATCTTAAGAGATTAGAAGAGTGGGAGTTGGAGTGGGACATGGAATTTAACCCCTCCAAATGTCAAGTTAGCTACGTCACCAGAAGGAAGCATCATATTCCCAGTCAATATAAACTCCATGGAGTCCTACTTGAATCGGTCGCTCAGCCAAATACCTTGGCGTGGATATCTCAAATAACCTGTCGTGGGACACTCACATAAAAAGGTCAACTAAGAAAGCAAACCAAACATTAGGATTTCTACGTAGAAACATCCAGGTCAAATCCGAACCCCTTAAGTCAATGGCTTACGATACACTAGTGAGACCCCAGCTGGCATATGGCTCCGAGATCTGGTCGCCCCATACCCAAACATTGATATACCAAATTAAAAGTGTCCAGCGAAGGCAGCCCACTGGATAAAGGCCGACTTATATCGTACCTCTAGTGTTACAGACATGCTACATTCCCTAAATCTACGCAGACTAGATCAACGGCGTATTGACAATATGTTAAATATCCCTTATGTATAAAATTCATAATGATCGTGTTGCTATCCCCATTGCAAATTACCTAGTTCCTCTATCCCATCCTACTCGCCATTGCCATTCCGTACGCTATTGGTTAATTACAGCAACTACAGATTACTACAAGTTTTCCTTTTGTCCAAGAACAATCTACCATTGGAACCATCTCCCTTCTGATATTGCTCATCTCCCTACCATAGAGCAATTCAATACGGCAGTTTGCCAATATTGATCATGCCAGTCCCTAGTTGTTCTGCGCAGCTGTTTTTAAACTTTTACCAAAACTTATTTTTCATTACTTTCTTATAATGATACTTTTAACGACTCATACTTTTAACTTCGGTGCGGTTTTTGACGAGCAACACGTCTACATCCCCGCGAGGGGTTCGACATTAGAGTAAGCTAGAAATAATACTAGTTAGTTAAACTGAATCGAAAGGAAAATGCCAACATGTTGAATAACTCAAAACAATTTCTACAGAAAGATTTAAAATATGGACAACTGTTAATTTTAAATATTGAGATTAAATTATTTATTTTAGTATGCCAACCTTTCCGAAACAAAACAAAAGGTTAACGTATTAAAGAAGCATTACATAGTATAATATAAATACTAATATGTGTGTGTTTACAAAAATCGAAATAGTCGCTCAGAAACGATACAATTCCAATAAATTTAAACCGTCGTATACGCGAATTTGTTTATCAACACACGAAATGTAAACACGCAAAGTGCGCATGCGTGAAACAACAGAGGATGTAGAAAACAACGTATATATTTTGAACATGAAAGACTATCTATCTATCTTCCTCTAATCTCGAATCCTTCGCGGGGATGTAGAAATGTCCCTAAAGACTTAGCTAACAGAGGTGTGCATCAACATATTAAGTAATTTAATTAAAAAAGACAACGTGTGACAAATGGGGACGATGCATTCCGAATGCAAACAAGTGCGGACGATTCGTTCCGGATATAAACAAATGCGTGACCGATCGACTCGGAAAGTCCTACTTTCGGTTTCGAGTTTGTTTTATCGCAAACAAAACACTGTTTATCAAATGAACATAAGCATATAAAGTATAATGTTAGAATGTGCAGCAGCATTGCTACCCATTTTTCAAATATCTTTTATTTCATACGATATAATGCTGCTGTAAGTGTTTTCCAACAATAAATGTTAAGGTGAATATGCCATATTGTTAAGCAACTAGGCATATTATAAATATCTTTATTTGATGAACAACACACTGTGCATATATATATATATACACAACAATAAACATTTCGCTCACATATTTGTGTATTTTGCACAGTGTGTTGTTCATAATGCCTTTTTCTATCAGAAATGATAACTTGTATAGCCACTAGTTAGAAATATAAATAATATTATATAGAACTATTCGCAAATAATGGCTGTGTATAAAGATAGTTGTAACATAAATAGTAATTTATTATATAAATACAATAGTCTATTTCTAAATGTGGCCATTTGTTTACCATGTAATATGTATGTGTGTGTCTTATCCATAGTCGTCTGCTATTATGTTCGCCCCTAAATTATCACGTCTCTTTTAGTGCGTAAATGACTAGAATATGTGTGTCTGGTGTAAAGTTATCGGGACATAGTTGCAGGTGGTCAATTATGTAAGATAACGAGCCGAACTGGTTTGATGTGTATGATGGTTTGTTAGTAATATTAGATAACATCACAGATGTTTAGGCACCGTTTTGTCTAAGATTTCGGTTTGATTATGTACATAAGAAACGGAATTTCTTTACTAATCGCAGATTCGATCCCCCGTCAGATGGAACTTAAAACCGAGGTCTCGTGTCGGTGCTGTACATCATGCACATACAAGAACCAGTCTGAGAGACGACTCTGATATTGGTTATATGTCTGTACCATTGCACTATCCTCCAAAATCTAAAATGACTAATCTCTTCAGGAGGCGTCGCTCATATGGGCAACCGGTAGCGACGATAAATAAACGTAAAACACACATACTAATTCAGAACATATTACACTTGTATTTCAATTTGATTAGTCAGAACATAATTAGGTTACCACCGGAGAAGTGAGTAGTGTATCTCAATTTGATTATATATAATACACAAACTGTGTCTATGATACTAAGAGATTCTGGACATTCGGAGAATCGTAACTTATAAATAATAGCCGTGTATTTAAATAAATACATTTAACAGAAGTAGTTCAGCCATAGGATGAACATATAGTTCCGGTGAGCATTATCTGTTTGTTTATTGATGAACGTGAATGAAAGATTAAATCCGAAACTTTGATGAGATTATTTGGGGAACGGACAATATCCCCCCATATATTTTGACACAGGCGGACAATAACCCCCCTCCATCAAAAAGACAGGGCGGACAATATTCCCCATTAAAAAGTAAAGGCGGACAATATCCTCCCGTGGAAAACATAGGGAAGACTATGTTGAGTTATTATTAATATATAGAAAAAGAAGACACTCCTAGACAACACAAGCGTGTCTAGGATAGAGCAGACCCTGGTTAGAGCCTAGGAACCATAGACTAAGATATGAGAAAAAGAAATGGCTTGTGAGAACACATTCCTAATTTACTAATGACATTTGTATTCTCAGTTTTAATTAATTCAATGAATTTGATAATATATGATCGTCTCCAGAATTTAATACATTCATGTTAAAACATTCTAAAATATGGCTGAAGCTCAAAAACATGCAACCATTTTATAAAATAAAGCTCTTTTTGAATTATTAATCCAATTATCCAAATCTGAAATAAAACATTGTTTAGTGAGTGACGCCATTTACGCACTCTAAGAGTAACACCAACTAGTTTTTGTTGTTGCGCTTTTTAGATTGTATTTAGATAGTTTATACAAATTTATTTTACCTCGATTGCGAAACAAGTTATTTCAACTTATATTAATCACTATCGAGACCTCATTCCTGATGGAATCCATCGCCACGAGGGAGAGAGAAGAGGCAACATGGAATTTACATGTCTTTCCTAAGGGCACACTCGTAACGGCTCTAGCGGAGGCTCGAACTCAGGGCCTTTCTCACAAGAAGCGAACGCGTTACCACTGCGCCATTGCGACTTCCTGTATATATATATATATATATAACATATTGGACTGTTTAAATGCCTTGCTTAATCGCAACTTCTCCAACGGGGCTCGAACTCCGGACAGTTCGCACGTGAAGCCGCGCATCCAATGCGCTATCACGACTTACACATGGAGTTTTATGAGCACTAGTATGATGAACAGTAGGTAAGTGTGCATAATACTGAACGCAAAACAAACATGATCACATGTAGAACAGGTACTTTACAGTGACAAATTGCATACGCTAGCTAACTCACAGACGCATGGGGCTGCCCGTTTATAGCATTGATAGTGACGGGTGTATAGCTTTTTCACGCCTTTTCTTGTGAGGACCGCTGCCCAACATTGTGAATTCGCATTTATATAACCGTATATTCGAGTACCCATGTCAGCTGCATATCATTAGTGCACATGATTACAAACAGGACATATACGTACATAAAAGGAAATGCATTAGCAAGTGGACAACTTCTACTTGTACCAGTTTCGTGTGAGTGGGAGGATGAAATGAAGTTATTAGGTTTTCCTTATCCATTGTCAAAATAGTTTCGTACAGTACACATAACATAAACATTTTGAGTATCATGTGTATTTCCTTATACTCCAGCATGTTATTTAGCTAAATTATAGCAACCCTGTATATTATAGCAAACCTGTATATTATAGCAACCCTGTATATCATAGCAACCCTGTATATTATAGCAACCATGTATATCATAGCAACCCTGTATATTATAGCAACCCTGTATATTATAACCCTGTATATCATAGCAACCCAGTATATTATAGCAACCCTGTATATTATAGCAACACCTGTATATTATAGCAACCCTGTATATCATAGCAACCCTATATATCATAGCAACCCTGTATATTATAGCAACCCTGTATATTATAGCAACCCTGTATATTATAACCCTGTATATTATAGTAACCCTGTATAGTATAGCAACCATGTATATTATAGCAACCTGTATATTATAGCAACCCTGTATATCATAGCAACCTTGTATATCATAGCAACCCTGTATAGCATAGCAACCCTGTATATTATAGCAACCCTGTATATTATAGCATCCCTGTATATTATAGCAACCCTGTATCTTATAGCAACCATGTATATTATAGCAACCCTGTATAGCATAGCAATCCTGTATATTATAGCAGCCCTGTATATTATAGCAAGCCTGTATATTATAGCAACCATGTATATTATAGCAACCCTGTATATTATAGCAACCCTGTATATTATAGTAATCCTGTATAGCATAGCAACCCTGTATATTATAGCAGCCCTGTATGTTATAGCAGCCCTGTATATTATAGCAACCATGTATAGTATAGCAACCCTGTATATTATAGCAACCCTGTATATTATAGCTTCTCTGTATATTACAGCAACCCTGTATATTATAGCAACCCTGTATAGTATAGCAACCCTGTATATCATAGCAACCCTGTATATTACATGTAATGGATATAAACAAGTATGGGTTGAGCTATGTGTTTGTGAGGGGAAATCAATAACATTATCACTGTGTATGAACCTTGACACGAGGATTCCTAATCTGCTTTTATTATTAACCCTTAATCTGCCAATCACGGCTGAAGTCGCATTTGAAAACACAATATATCCAGATCAGACGGCACAAAATGTGCACAGAACGTGCCGTCTGATCAGGCTCTATGCTGTTTGATATTCGGATAGTGGAGCTAAAACACTTGTTTGAATAGCAAATAGCATATATCCTGATCAGACATAACACCGAGGCTGATCTGGATCAATGCTGTTTACACATTCCATCCAAGTTATTCGGCAGGTTTAGGGTTAATGTAAACAGCTAACATAAATAGAGCCAGTGATAATTATGTGGAGATATACCATGTGCAATGCATACATACATATACATATATAGACAGTATGTAAGTACATTCTGTGATTTTTAGTTGCCCCAAATAGAGAATATTAGGTTAGTGACTTACACGTTTAAATTTATTAGGTGAGTTGGAGAAAATATACACGGCAATACCATTTTCATACCAGCAATATTAATGTAAAACATGCTAAAAGTGATGTACGCACATTAATCTCATTGCTGGTGTGATTTGCTAAGGAGAATTGGATCTACCAAGAGAGTATATTGAAACAAGATTAACCTACCAGTCAACATAAGATTATATATGTTTCAACAATGTTCAGAAGTACTTTAAACATGCTAAAAAGAATGTATTTCATAATTGCAAAATTTTAGTAAAACTGGTGTTGTAACAACTACAATTTAAGCTAGAAACATTTTTAGAAATTGGGACAGTCAGACATTACTATATAAACATAATTATATAAATATAATATTAAATAGTTTACCTGTAGAGGTTATCAGATATAGTAGGAATATGTTTATATACAACACACTATAAAATCTGCTAAGACCACAATCATCCGCCATTCTCCAGCATGTAGTATAACTATGCACAACACAATATAAATATGGATCATTCATTCAAACCGATTCAGGAAGTAAAATAAACCTTTTATTGGAGTCATGGCATCCACTCAGGCGAGGGCATATATTTATGTTTCTGGTCGCCATGTTTATTTGATTTATGTTCGAGCTGACGAAGTAGTTCTGCTCATACGATGGCACGTTAAGAGACAGGCCGAAGTACGCTCGTGATCCGACTTGTACCCCTCGCATCATATAGTTATATGTTTGATAGAGGCAATGGATTTGGATACAAACAGCTTGGTTTGGGCAGTTTATCTAATTAACAGTCTTTGAGATGAGACTCTGGAATGGGTATATGTCTGTATCATTGCACTATCCTGAACAAATCTAAAATGACTAATATCCTCAGGAGGCGCCGCTCATATGTGCAACCGGTAGCGACGATAAATAAACGTAAAACACACATCTAACTGATAAATGCCTCTATTAGTAGGGTCTACATCAAAATCAAAAGATCCTCTTGGTTTATATATATACCATGTTAAGATTGTGCTGTAGTCATTTTATCTTACAACTTTATAAATAGCCATGTTAACGTGCATTTACCCATGTATGTCACTTTTTTATTCAATGTTGGGTTTCCCTTGTATGTCACTCATACATCCTATGTTGGGTTTCCCTTGTATTTCACTCATATATCCAATGTTTGGTTTCTGTAACAGTATGGACCGACAAAGCTAGATCACAATACTCAATCAGACTCAATCAACACTCAGTACAATATTTACAGGTTTAATTACAATAATATGATGAATTATTTGTATGAATGATGATGATAATAATAATATAAAACAATGTATATTCACACGAAGTTCTAAGATCTTGCTCTTAACCAGTTCCTCTCTCAGTCTATACAATCACTGCAATATTTGCTAACTGACTATTGTGAACGTTCTCTAACGTTACACCAATCTCGTATGCTTGTGCGTATACACAACGCTCATGTGACGTAATCACACTTAAACCACCTGATGCGTAGTTAAATAAACTAAATATAGATTCACGTATCTATGTTCGTCTCGATGATTACAATCATTGACGATGATGTTCCCGTTCTGGCTCCCAGTATATTGTTTGCTTCCTTGAGCTATCTCAAGTAGACCAAGAACATCATAGTGAGGGTTCTGCGAGACACACATTATTTCCACTCCGGGGGATATACCACGTCCGGGCAAAACAGTAAACTCGGCTCCGGGAACTCTATGTCCGGGCAAAACAGCAAATACGTTCCGGGTAATGTCCTTCCAGTAACGATACAATCTCATTCCACGCCGAGAATATACGTCCGGTGGATGAAGCTTAAATATATATAACATATGGAAAATACTATGTAAATTCTTACAATGTAACGTGCGATAAATACACCAATAGTATAATGGCTATACTATTTTCAGTCATGATATGTCACACTTCTACTTCCATTACAGCGATGTTTGCTATTGTTCGTTTATGATGACCAATCATAGTAAATGATATGAATATACCTATACAATGTATGTAACTGCAGCCAATTACATTAACCATTAACAATATCACGTACAAATAAGAATAATAACTAAAGTCATATCGTACCACGTGCTACGGGTCACGTGCGACGGACTACGTGCGACTGACCACGTGCGACTGACCACGTGTTATTATTTCAATGAATAAACTGTCATATATAACAACTGAAATAATTAAAATACTATCTTCTGCCGGTAATAATACTTAATTATGGAGCTTTGAGTATATAACCACATAAACCTCATACCTCAGGCGTTCCATAGTTAATTATGTTAACATGTAACCTTTACAACAAGTAATAGTTGCTAATAATATTAATGCTCATCATGGAACCGCAAGAATAGCACCACACAAACCTAATGTATATACGGCGTTCCATAGTTAATGTTTTAACACAAATCTTCCAACAGAAAGACTCAGCATGGCGTAACTCTATAAGGCATAATTTAGACATAAATTATGATGCTATAACTAAACAGATTTGACGTTAAAATACAAAATACAATTTTAACATAAATTTCCACATACCCCGTCGTCCGAGCAAAAATAAAAAATGTCCTGGAATAATTCACTGATCCAGTCTGTCGTAACAGTCAAATGTGTGTTCGTAAATATCATGAAACCGGCTGCTTTTATAACCACAGTGGTCTTCCTAGGCAAGAAATGTGCACGAGATAAGTACCCATTCCGTGAATTTGATATCATGCTATGCGGCTGAATATTTATCAATGGAGGCCTGACCTGGGGGTTTATAACTTTTTAGCAATAAGTCAAAAGTTGTGTGGATGTCCCTTGTATGTAACTCATACATCCAATGTTTGGGTTCACCTTTTATGTCACTCATACATCCAATGTTGGGGTTCCATTGTATGCCACTCATACACACACTGTTGGATGTCCCTTGTATGTCACTCATTCGTCCAATGTTGGATCTCCCTTGTATATCACTCATACATCCAATGTTGGATCTCCCTTGTATATCACTCATACATCCAATGTTGGATCTCCCTTGTATATCACTCATACATCCAATGTTGGATCTCCCTTGTATGTCACTCATACATCCAATGTTGGATCTCCCTTGTATATCACTCATACATCCAATGTTGGATTTCCCATGCATGTCAATCATACATCCAATGTTTGGGTTCCCTTGTATGTCACTCATACATCCACTGTTGGGTTCACCTTTTATGTCACTCATACATCCAATGTTGGGTTCACCTTGTATGTCACTCATACACCCACTATTGTGTTTCCATTGTATGTCACTTATATATCCAATGTTGGATCTCCCTTGTGTTACATTCATACACCAAATGTTGGATTTCCATTGTATGTCACTCATACATTCAATGTTGGATTTCCTTATTATGTCACTCATACATCCAATATTGGGTTCACCTTGTATGTCACTCATACATTCAATGTTGGATTTCCCTTGTATGTCACTCATACATTCAATGTTGGATTTCCTTATTATGTCACTCATACATCCAATGTTGGATTTCCCATGTATGTCACTCATTCATTCAATGTTGGATTTCACTTGTATGTCACACATACATCCAATGTTGGATTTCCCTTGTATGTCACTCATACATCCAATGTTGGGGTTCCCTTGTATGTAACTCTTACATCCAATGTTGCATCTCCCTTGTATGTCACTCATACATCCAATGTTGGGGTTCACTTGTATGTCACTCATACATCCACTGTTGGGTTCCCTGGTTTGCCATTCATACATCCAATGTTGGGTTCACCTTGTATGCCACTCATACATCCAATGTTGGATCTCCCTTGTGTTTCATTCATACACCAAATGTTGGGTTTCCCTTGTATATCACTCATACATCCAATGTTGTGTTCACCTTGTATGTCACTCATACACCCAATGTTGCCTTTCCATTTTATGTCACTTATATATCCAATGTTTGGGTTTACCTTGTATGCCACTCATAAACACAATGTTGGATGTCCCTTTTACGTCACTCATACATCCAATGTTGGTTCTCGCTTGTATGTCAGTAATATATCCAATGTTGGATTCCCTTGTATGTTATTCATACACACAATGGTGGATTCCCTTGTATGTCACACATACATCCAATGTTTGGGTTCACCTTGTATGTCACTCATACATCCAATGTTTGGGTTTACCTTGTATGTCACTCATACGTTCAATGTTGGATGTCCCTTGTATGTCACTCA
Source organism: Archivesica marissinica (assembly GCA_014843695.1). Taxonomy (NCBI): domain Eukaryota; kingdom Metazoa; phylum Mollusca; class Bivalvia; order Venerida; family Vesicomyidae; genus Archivesica; species Archivesica marissinica. Next base: position 60,820,788 of record CM026391.1, on the reverse strand, counting down.
TACATCCAATGTTGGATCTCCCTTGTGTGTCACTCATACATCCAATGTTGGGGTTCCCTTGTATGTCACTCATACATCCAATGTTGGGGTTCCCTGGTATGTCACTCATATATCCCATGTTGGATCTCCCTTGTTTGTCACTCATACATGCAATGTTCGGTTTCCCTTGTATGTCACTCATACATCCAATGTTGGATATCCCTTGTATGTCACTCATACATCCAATGTTGGGGTTCCTTTGTATGTCACTCATACATCCAATGTTTGTTTCACTGGTTTGTCATTCATACATCCAATGTTGGATTTCCTTATTATGTCACTCATACATCCAATGTTGGGTTCACCTTGTATGTCACTCATACATCCAATGTTGGATCTCCCTTGTGTTTCAATCATACACCAAATGTTGGATTTCCCTTGTGTGTCACTCATACATCCAATGGTGGATTTAACTTTTATGTCACTCATACATCCAATGTTGGGTTCACCTTGTATGTCACTCATTCATCCAATGTTGGGGTTCCCTTGTATGTCACACATACATCCGATGTTGGATTTCCCTTGTATGTCACTCATACATCCAATGTTGGGGTTCGCTTGTATGTAACTCTTACATCCAATGTTTCATCTCCCTTGTGTGTCACTCATACATCCAATGTTGGGGTTCCCTTGTATGTCATTCATACATCCAATGTTGGATTCACCTTGTATGTCCCTCATACATCCACTGTTGGATCTCCCTTGTATGTCACTAATACATCCAATGTTGGATCTCCCTTGTGTTTCATTCATACACCAATTGTTGGATTTCCCTTGTATGTCACTCATACATCCAATGTTGGATTTCCCTTGTATGACACTCATACATCCAATGTTGTGGTTCCCTTGTATGTCACTCATACATCCAATGTTGGTTTCACCTTGTTTGTCACTCATACATCGAATGTTGGATTTCCCTTGTGTGTCACACATACATCCAATATTGGATTTCCCTTGTATGTCACTCATACGTCCAATGTTGGGGTTCCCTTGTATGTCACTCATACATCCAATGATGAATCTCCCTTGTATATCACTCCTACATCCAATGTTGGATTTCCCTTGTATGTCACACATGCATCCACTGTTGGGGTTCCATCGTGTGTCACTCATACATATAATGTTGGGTTCACCTTGTATGTCACACATGCATCCATCCAATGTTGGATCCCCCTTGTATGTCACTCATACATACAATGTTGTGATCAGCTTGTATGTCACTCATGCATCCAATGTTGGGTTCACCTTGTATGTCACTCATACATCCAATGTTGGGTTCACCTTTTATGTCACTCATACATCCAATGTTGTGTTTCCCTTGATTGCCACTCATAAATCCAATGTTGTGTTCACCTTGTATGTCCCTCATACACATAATGTTGGATCTCCCTTGTATGTCACCCATACACACAATGTTTGGGTTCACCTTGTATGTCACTCATGCATCCAATGTTTGGGTTCACCTTGTATGTCACTCATGCATCCAATGTTTGGGTTCCCTTGTATATCACTCATACATCCAATGCTGGTGTTCACTTGTATGTCACTCATACATCCACTCTTGGGTTCCCTGGTTTGCCATTCATACATCCAATGTTGGGTTCACCTTGTATGTCACTCGTACATCCAATGTTGGATCTCCCTTGTGTTTCATTCATACAACAAATGTTGTGTTCACCTTGTATGTCACTCATACACCCAATGTTATGTTTCTATTGTATGTCACTCATACATCCAATGTTGGGGTTCCCTTGTATGTCACTCATACATCCAATGTTGGGGTTCCCTTGTATGTCACTCATATTTCCAATGTTGGGTTCTCCTTGTATGTCACTCATACATCCAATGTTGGATCTCCCTTGTGTTTCAATCATACACCAAATGTTGGATTTCCCTTGTATGTCACTCATACATCCAATGGTGGGTTCACCTTGTATGTCACTCATTCATCCAATGTTGGGGTTCCCTTGTATGTCACACATACATCCAATGTTGGATTTCCCTTGTATGTCACTCATACATCCAATGTTGGGGTTCCCTTGTATGTAACTCTTACATCCAATGTTTCATCTCCCTTGTGTGTCACTCATACATCCAATGTTGGGGTTCCCTTGTATGTCATTCATACATCCAATGTTGGATTCACCTTGTATGTCCCTCATACATCCAATGTTGGATCTCCCTTGTATGTCACTCATACATCCAATGTTGGATCTCCCTTGTGTTTCATTCATACACCAATTGTTGGATTTCCCTTGTATGTCACTCATACATCCAATGTTGGATTTCCCTTGTATGACACTCATACATCCAATGTTTGGGTTCACCTTGTATGTCACTCATGCATCCAATGTTTGGGTTCCCTTGTATATCACTCATACATCCAATGCTGGTGTTCACTTGTATGTCACTCATACATCCACTCTTGGATTCCCTGGTTTGCCATTCATACATCCAATGTTGGGTTCACCTTGTTTGTCACTCAAACATCCAATGTTGGATTTCCCTTGTGTGTCACACATACATCCAATATTGGATTTCCCTTGTATGTCACTCATACATCCAATGTTGGATCTCCCTTGTATATCACTCATACATCCAATGTTGGTTTTCCCTTGTATGTCACACATGCATCCACTGTTGGGGTTCCATCGTGTGTCACTCATACATATAATGTTGGGTTCACCTTGTATGTCACACATGCATCCAATGTTGGATCCCCCTTGTATGTCACTCATACATACAATGTTTTGATCAGCTTGTATGTCACTCATGCATCCAATGTTGGGTTCACCTTTTATGTCACTTATACATCCAATCTTGTGTTTCCCTTGATTGTCACTCATAAATCCAATGTTGTGTTCACCTTGTATGTTCCTCATACACATAATGTTGGACCTCCCTTGTATGTCACCCATACACACAATGTTTGGGTTCACCTTGTATGTCACTCATGCATCCAATGTTTGGGTTCACATTGTATGTCACTCACGCATCCAATGTTTGGGTTCCCTTGTATATCACTCATACATCCAATACTGGTGTTCACTTGTATGTCACTCATACATCCACTCTTGGGTTCCCTGGTTTGCCATTCATACATCCAATGTTGGGTTCACCTTGTATGTCACTCGTACATCCAATGTTGGATCTCCCTTGTGTTTCATTCATACACCAAATATTGTGTTCACCTTGTATGTCACTCATACACCCAATGTTATGTTTCCATTGTATGTCATTCATACATCCACTGTTGGATTTCCCTTGTATGTCACTCATACATCCAATGTTGGGGTTCCCTTGTATGTCACTCATACATCCAATGTTGGGGTTCCCTTGTATGTCACTCATATATCCCATGTTTGATCTCCCTTGTTTGTCACTCATACATGCAATGTTCGGTTTCCCTTGTATGTCACTCATACATCCAATGTTGGGTTCACCTTGTATGTCACTCATACATCCAATGTTGGATCTCCCTTGTGTTTTAATCATACACCAAATGTTGGATTTCCCTTGTATGTCACTCATACATCCAATGGTGGATTTAACTTTCATGTCACTCATACATCCATTGTTGGGTTCACCTTGTATGTCACTCATTCATCCAATGTTGGGGTCCCCTTGTATGTCACACATACATCCAATGTTGGATTTCCCTTGTATGTCACTCATGCATCCAATGTTTGGGTTCCCTTGTATATCACTCATACATCCAATGCTGGTATTCACTTGTATGTGACTCATACATCCACTCTTGGGTTCCCTGGTTTGCCATTCATACATCCAATGTTTGGTTCACCTTGTATGTCACTAATACATCCAATGTTGGATCTCCCTTGTGTTTTATTCATACACCAAATGTTGTGTTCACCTTGTATGTCACTCATACACCCAATGTTATGTTTCCATTGTATGTCACTCATACATCCCATGTTGGATTTCCCTTGTATGTCACTCATATATCCAATGTTGTGGTTCCCTTGTATGTCAGTCATACATCCAATGTTGGGGTTCCCTTGTATGTCACTCATATATCCCATGTTGGATCTCCCTTGTTTGTCACTCATACATGCAATGTTCGGTTTCCCTTGTATGTCACTCATACATCCAATGTTGGGTTCGTCTTGTATGTCACTCATACATCCAATGTTGGATCTCCCTTGTGTTTCAATCATACACCAAATGTTGGATTTCCCTTCTATGTCACTCATACATCCAATGGTGGATTTAACTTTTATGTCACTCATACATCCAATGTTGGGTTCACCTTGTATGTCACTCATGCATCCAATGTTTGGGTTCCCTTGTATATCACTCATACATCCAATGCTGGTGTTCACTTGTATGTGACTCATACATCCACTCTTGGGTTCCCTGGTTTGCCATTCATACATCCAATGTTGGGTTCACCTTGTATGTCACTCATACATCCAATGTTGGATCTCCCTTGTGTTTCATTCATACAACAAATGTTGTGTTCACCTTGTATGTCACTCATACACCCAATGTTATGTTTCCATTGTATGTCACTCATACATCCAATGTTGGATTTCCCTTGTATGTCACTCATACATCCAATGTTGTGGTTCCCTTGTATGTCACTCATACATCCAATGTTGGGGTTCCCTTGTATGTCACTCATATATCCCATGTTGGATCTCCCTTGTTTGTCACTCATACATGCAATGTTCGGTTTCCCTTGTATGTCACTCATACATCCAATGTTGGGTTCATCTTGTATGTCACTCATACATCCAATGTTGCATCTCCCTTGTGTTTCAATCATACACCAAATGTTGGATTTCCCTTGTATGTCACTCATACATCCAATGGTGGATTTAACTTTTATGTCACTCATACATCCAATGTTGGGTTCACGTTGTATGTCACTCATTCATCCAATGTTGGGGTCCCCTTGTATGTCACACATACATCCAATGTTGGATTTCCCTAGTATGTCACTCATGCATCCAATGTTTGGGTTCCCTTGTATATCACTCATACATCCAATGCTGGTGTTCACTTGTATGTGACTCATACATCCACTCTTGGGTTCCCTGGTTTGCCATTCATACATCCAATGTTGGGTTCACCTTGTATGTCACGCATACATCCAATGTTGGATCTCCCTTGTGTTTCATTCATACACCAAATGTTGTGTTCACCATGTATGTCACTCATACACCCAATGTTATGTTTCCATTGTATGTCAATCATACATTCCATGTTGGATTTCCCTTGTATGTCACTCATACATCCAATGTTGTGGTTCCCTTGTATGTCACTCATACATCCAATGTTGGGGTTCCCTTGTATGTCACTCATATATCCCATGTTGGATCTCCCTTGTTTGTCACTCATACATGCAATGTTCGGTTTCCCTTGTATGTCACTCATACATCCAATGTTGGGTTCATCTTGTATGTCACTCATACATCCAATGTTGGATCTCCCTTGTGTTTCAATCATACACCAAATGTTGGATTTCCCTTGTATGTCACTCATACATCCAATGGTGGATTTATCTTTTATGTCACTCATACATCCAATGTTGGTTTCACCTTGTATGTCACTCATTCATCCAATGTTGGATTTCCCTTGTGTGTCACACATACATCCAATGTTGGATTTCTCTTGTATGTCACTCATACGTCCAATGTTGGTGTTCCCTTGTATGTCACTCATACATCCAATGTTGAATCTCCCTTGTATATCACTCATACATCCAATGTTGGATTTCCCTTGTATGTCACACATGCATCCACTGTTGGGGTTCCATCGTGTGTCACTCATACATATAATGTTGGGTTCACCTTGTATGTCACACATGCATCCATCCAATGTTGGATCCCCCTTGTATGTCACTCATACATACAATGTTGTGATCAGCTTGTATGTCACTCATGCATCCAATGTTGGGTTCACCTTGTATGTCACTCATACATCCAATGTTTGGTTCACCTTTTATGTCACTCATACATCCAATGTTGTGTTTCCCTTGATTGTCACTCATAAATCCAATGTTGTGTTCACCTTGTATGTCCCTCATACACATACTGTTGGATCTCCCTTGTATGTCACCCATACACACAATGTTGGGTTCACCTTGTATGTCACTCATGCATCCAATGTTTGGGTTCCCTTGTATATCACTCATACATCCAATGCTGGTGTTCACTTGTATGTCACTCATACATCCACTCTTGGGTTCCCTGGTTTGCCATTCATACATCCAATGTTGGGTTCACCTTGTATGTCACTCATATATCCAATGATGGATCTCCCTTGTGTTTCATTCATACACCAAATGTTGGGTTTCCCTTGTATATCACTCATACATCCAATGTTTTGTTCAACTTGTATGTCACTCATACACCCAATGTTGTGTTTCCATTGTTTGTCACTTATATATCCAATGTTTGGGTTTACCTTGTATGCCACTCATAAACACAATGTTGGATGTCCCTCATATGTCACTCATAATCCAATGTTGGTTCTCGCTTGTATGGCAGTCATATATCCAATGTTGGATTCCCTTGTATGTCATTCATACACACAATGGTGGATTCCCTTGTATGTCACACATACATCCAATGTTTGGGTTTAACTTGTATGTCACTCATACATCCAATGTTGGATCTCCTTTGTATGTCACTCATACATCCAATGTTGGAACTCCCTTGTGTGTCACTCATACATCCAATGTTGGAGTTCCCTTATATGTCACTCATATATCCCATGTTGGATCTCCCTTGTTTGTCACTCATACATGCAATGTTGGGTTTCCCTTGTATGTCACTCATACATGCAATATTGGGGTTCGCTTGTATGTCACTCATACATCCAATATTTGGGCTCCCTGGTTTGTCACTCATACATCCAATGTTGCATCTCCCTTGTATGTCACTCATACATCCAATGTTGGATTCACCTTGTATATCACTCATACATCCAATGTTTGGGTTCACTTGTATACACTCATACATCCAATATTTGGGTTCCCTGGTTTGTCACTCATACATCCAATGTTGGATTTCCCTTGTATGTCACTCATACATCCAATGTTGGGGTTCCCTTGTATGTCACTCATAGATCCAATGTTGGGTTCCCTGGTTTGTCATTCATACATCCAATGTTGGGTTCACCTTGTATATCACTCATACATCCAATGTTGGATCTCCCTTGTGTTTCAATCATACATCAAATGGTGGATTTAACTTTTATGTCACTCATACATCCAATGTTGGGTTCACCTTGTATGTCACTCATTCATCCAATGTTGGGGTTACCTTGTATGTCACACATACATCCAATGTTGGATTTCCCTTGTATGTCACTCATACATCCAATGTTGGGGTTCCCTTGTATGTAACTCTTACATCCAATGTTGCATCTCCGTTGTGTTTCACTCATACATCCAATGTTGGTGTTCCCTTGTATGTCATTCATACATCCAATGTTGGATTCACCTTGTATGTCACTCATACATACAATGTTGTGATCACCTTGTATGTCACTCATGCATCCAATGTTGGGTTCACCTTTTATGTCACTCATACATCCAATGTTGTGTTTCACTTGATTGTCACTCATAAATCCAATGTTTGCGTTCTCTTGTCTATCACTCATACATCCAATGCTGGTGTTCAGTTGTATGTCACTCATACATCCACTCTTGGGTTCCCTGGTTTGACATTCATACATCCAATGTTGGATCTCCCTTGTGTTTCAATCATACATCAAATGGTGGATTTAACTTTTATGTCACTCATACATCCAATGTTGGGTTCACTTGTATGTCACTCATTCATCCAATGTTGGGGTATCTTTTATGTCACACATACATCCAATGTTGGATTTCCCTTGTATGTCACGCATACATCCAATGTTGGGGTTCCCTTGTATGTAACTCTTACATCCAATGTTGCATCTCCGTTGTGTTTCACTCATACATCCAATGTTGGTATTCCCTTGTATGTCATTCATACATCCAATGTTGGATTCACCTTGTATGTCCCTCATACATCCAATGTTGGATCTCCCTTGTATGTCACTCATACATCCAATGTTGGATCTCCCTTCTGTTTCATTCATACATCAATTGTTGGATTTCCCTTGCATGTCACTCATACATCCAATGTTGGATTTCCCTTGTACGACACTCATACATCCAATGGTGTGGTTCCCTTGTATGTCACTCATACATCCAATGTTGGTTTCACCTTGTTTGTCACTCAAACATCCAATGTTGGATTTCCCTTGTGTGTCACACATACATCCAATGTTGGATTCACCTTGTATGTCACTCATACATCCAATGTTTGGGTTCACTTGTATATCACTCATACATCCAATATTGGGGTTCACTTGTATGTCACTCATACATCCACTGTTGGGTTCCCTGATTTGCCATTCATACATCCAATGTTGGGTTCACCTTGTTTGTCACTCATATATCCAATGATGGATCTCCCTTGTGTTTCATTCATACACCAAATGTTGGGTTTCCCTTGTATATCACTCATTCATCCAATGTTGTGTTCAACTTGTATGTCACTCATACACACAATGTTGTGTTTCCATTGTTTGTCACTTATATATCCAATGTTTGGGTTTACCTTGTATGCCACTCATAAACACAATGTTGGATGTCCCTTATATGTCACTCATACATCCAATGTTGGTTCTCGCTTGTATGTCAGTCATATATCCAATGTTGGATTCCCTTGTATGTCATTCATACACACAATGGTGGATTCCCTTGTATGTCACACATACATCCAATGTTTGGGTTTACCTTGTATTTCACTCGTACGTTCAATGTTGGATGTCCCTTGTATGTCACTCATACATCCAATGTTTGATCTCCTTTGTATGTCACTCATACATCCAATGTTGGAACTCCCTTGTGTGTCACTCATACATCCAATGTTGGAGTTCCCTTATATGTCACTCATATATCCCATGTTGGATCTCCCTTGTTTGTCACTCATACATGCAATGTTGGGTTTCCCTTGTATGTCACTCATACATGCAATGTTGGGGTTCGCTTGTATGTCACTCATACATCCAATATTTGGGCTCCCTGGTTTGTCACTCATACATCCAATGTTGCATCTCCCTTGTATGTCACTCATACATCCAATGTTGGATTCACCTTGTATATCACTCATACATCCAATGTTTGGGTTCACTTGTATATCACTCATACATCCAATATTTGGGTTCCCTGGTTTGTCACTCATACATCCAATGTTGGATTTCCCTTGTATGTCACTCATACATCCAATGTTGGGGTTCCCTTGTATGTCACTCATAGATCCAATGTTGGGTTCCCTGGTTTGTCATTCATACATCCAATGTTGGGTTCACCTTGTATATCACTCATACATCCAATGTTGGATCTCCCTTGTGTTTCAATCATACATCAAATGGTGGATTTAACTTTTATGTCACTCATACATCCAATGTTGGGTTCACCTTGTATGTCACTCATTCATCCAATGTTGGGGTTACCTTGTATGTCACACATACATCCAATGTTGGATTTCCCTTGTATGTCACGCATACATCCAATGTTGGGGTTCCCTTGTATGTAACTCTTACATCCAATGTTGCATCTCCGTTGTGTTTCACTCATACATCCAATGTTGGTGTTCCCTTGTATGTCATTCATACACCCAATGTTGGATTCACCTTGTATGTCCCTCATACATCCAATGTTGGATCTCCCTTGTATGTCACTCATACATCCAATGTTGGATCTCCCTTCTGTTTCATTCATACATCAATTGTTGGATTTCCCTTGCATGTCACTCATACATCCAATGTTGGATTTCCCTTGTACGACACTCATACATCCAATGGTGTGGTTCCCTTGTATGTCACTCATACATCCAATGTTGGTTTCACCTTGTTTGTCACTCAAACATCCAATGTTGGATTTCCCTTGTGTGTCACACATACATCCAGTGTTGGATTTCCCTTGTATGTCACTCATACGTCCAATGTTGGGGTTCCCTTGTATGACACTCATACATCCAATGTTGGATCTCCCTTGTATATCACTCATACATCCAATGTTGGATTTCCCTTGTATGTCACACATGCATCCACAGTTGGGGTTCCATCGTGTGTCACTCATACATATAATGTTGGGTTCACCTTGTATGTCACACATGCATCCAATGTTGGATCTCCCTTGTATGTCACTCATACATACAATGTTGTGATCACCTTGTATGTCACTCATGCATCCAATGTTGGTTTCACCTTTTATGTCACTCATACATCCAATGTTGTGTTTCACTTGATTGTCACTCATAAATCCAATGTTTGCGTTCTCTTGTCTATCACTCATACATCCAATGCTGGTGTTCAGTTGTATGTCACTCATACATCCACTCTTGGGTTCCCTGGTTTGCCATTCATACATCCAATGTTGGGTTCACATTGTATGTCACTCATACATCCCATGTTGGATCTCCCTTGTGTTTCATTCATACACGAAATGTTGTGTTCACCTTGTATGTCACTCATACACCCAATGTTTTTTTTCCATTGTATGTCACTTATATATCCAAAGTTTGGGTTTACCTTGTATGCCACTCATAAACACAATGTTGGATGTCCCTTATATGTCACTCATACATCCAATGTTGGATATCCCTTGTATGTCACTCATACATCCAATGTTAGGACTCCCTTTTGTGTCACTCATACATCTAATGTTGGGGTTCCCTTGTATGTCACTCATACATCCAATATTTGGGTTCCCTGGTTTGTCACTCATACATCCAATGTTGGATTTCCATTGTATGTCACTCATACATCCAATGTTGGGGTTACCTTGTATGTCACTCATACATCCAATGTTGGGTTCCCTGGTTTGTCATTCATACATCCAATGGTTGATTTAACTTTTATGTCACTCATACATCCAATGTTGAGTTCACCTTGTATGTCACTCATTCATCCAATGTTGGGGTTCCCTTGTATGTCACACATACATCCAATGTTGGGGTTCCCTTGTATGTCTTTCATACATCCAATGTTGGATTCACCTTGTATGTCCCTCATACATCCAATGTTGGATCTCCCTTGTATGTCACTCATACATCCAATGTTGGACCTCCCTTGTGTTTCAATCATACACCAATTGTTGGATTTCCCATGTATATCACTCATACATCCAATGTTGGATTTCCCTTGTATGTCACTCATACATCCAATATTGGTTTCACCTTGTTTGTCACTCATACATCCAATGTTGGATTTCCCTTGTGTGTCACACATACATCCAATGTTGGATTGCCCTTGTATGTCACTCATACGTCCAATGTTGGAGTTCCCTTGAATGTCACTCATACATCCAATGTTGGATCTCCCTTGTATATCACTCATACATCCAATGTTGGATTTCCCTTGTATGTCACACATGCATCCAATGTTTGGGTTCCCTTGTATACCACTCATACATCAAATGTTGTGTTTCCCTTGTGTGTCACTCATACATCCAATGTTGGGGTTCCCTTGTATGTAAATCTTACATCCAATGTTGCATCTCCCTTGTATGTCACTCATACATCCAATGTTGGATTCACCTTCTATGTCACTCATACATCCAATGTTTGGGTTCACTTGTATATCACTCATATATCCAATATTGGGGTTCACTTGTATGTCACTCATACATCCACTGTTGGGTTCCCTGGTTTGCCATTCATACATCCAATGTTTGTTTCACCTTGTATGTCACTCATATATCCAATGTTGGATCTCCCTTGTGTTTCATTCATACAACAAATGTTGGGTTTCCCTTGTATATCACTCATACATCCAATGTTGTATTCACCTTGTATGTCACTCATACACCCAATGTTGTGTTTCCATTGTATGTCACTTATATATCCAATGTTTTGGTTTTCATTGTATGTCACTTATATATCCAATGCTTGGGTTTACCTTGTATGCCACTCATAAACACAATGTTGGATATCCCTTATATGTCACTCATACATCCAATGTTGGTTCTCGCTTGTATGTCAGTCATATACCCAACGTTGGATTCCCTTGTATGTCATTCATACAAACAATGGTGGATTCCCTTGTATGTCACTCATGCATCCAATGTTGGGTTCACCTTGTATGTCACTCATACATCAAATGTTGGGTTCACCTTTTATGTCACTCATACATCCAATGTTGTGTTTCCCTTGATTGTCACTCATAAATCCAATGTTGTGTTCACCTTGTATATCCCTCATACACACAATGTTGGATCTCCCTTGTATGTCACCCATACACACAATGTTTGGGTTCACCTTGTATGTCACTCATACATCCAATGTTTGGGTTCAACTTGTATGTCACTCATGCATCCAATGTTTGGGTTCCCTTGTATATTACTCATACATCCAATGCTGGTGTTCACATGTATGTCACTCATTCATCCACTGTTGGGTTCCCTGGTTTGCCATTCATACATCCAATGTTGGGTTCACCTTGTATGTCACTCATACATCCAATGTTGGTGTTCCCTTTTATGTCACTCATACATCCAATGTTGGGGTTCCCTTGTATGTCACTCATATATCCCATGTTGGATCTCCCTTGTTTGTCACTCATATATGCAATGTTCGGTTTCCCTTGTATGTCACTCATACACACAATGATGGATTCCCTTGTATGTCACTCATGCATCCAATGTTGGGTTCACCTTGTATGTCACTCATACATCAAATGTTGGGTTCACCTTCTATGTCACTCATACATCCAATGTTGTGATTCCCTTGATTGTCACTCTTAAATCCAATTTTGTGTTCACCTTGTATGTCCCTCATACACACAATGTTGGATCTCCCTTGTATGTCACCCATACACACAAAGTTTGGGTTCAACTTGTATGTCACTCATGCATCCAATGTTTGAGTTCAACTTGTATGTCACTCATGCATCCAATGTTTGGGTTCCATTGTCTATCACTCATACATCCAATGCTGGTGTTCACTTGTATGTCACTCATTCATCCACTGTTGGGTTCCCTGGTTTGCCATTCATACATCCAATGTTGGGTTCACCTTGTATGTCACTCATACATCCAATGTTGGATCTCCCTAGTGTTTCATTCATACACCAAATGTTGTGTTCACCTTGTATATCCCTCATACACCCAATGTTGTGTTTCCATTGTATGTCACTTATATATCCAATGTTTGGGTTTACCTTGTATGCCACTCATAAACACAATGTTGGATGCCCTTATATGTCACTCATACATCCACTGTTGGTTCTCGCTTGTATGTCAGTCATATATCCAATGTTGGATTCCCTAGTATGTCATTCATACTCACAATGTTGGGTCTCCTTTGTATGTCACTCATACATCCAATGTTGGACCTCCCTTGTATTTCACTCATACATCCAATGTTGGATTTCCCTTGTATGTCACTCATACATCCAATATTGGTTTCACCTTGTTTTTCTCTCATACATCCAATGTTGGATTTCCCCTGTGTGTCACACATACATCCAATGTTGGATTGCCCTTGTATGTCACTCATACGTCCAATGTTGGGGTTCCCTTGTATGTCAATCATACATCCAATGTTGGATCTCCCTTGTATATCACTCATACATCCACTGTTGGTTCTCGCATGTATGTCAGTCATATATCCAATGTTGGGTCTCCCTTGTATGTCACTCATACATCCAATGTTGGACCTCCCTTGTGTTTCATTCATACACCAATTGTTAGATTTCCCTTGTATTTCACTCATAAATCCAATGTTGGATTTCCTATGTATGTCACTCATACATCCAATATTGGTTTCACCTTGTTTGTCTCTCATACATCCAATGTTGGATTTCCCTTGTGTGTCACACATACATCCAATGTTGGATTGCCCTTGTATGTCACTCATACGTCCAATGTTGGGGTTCCCTTGTATGTCAATCATACATCCAATGTTGGATTTCCCTTGTATGTCACACATGCATCCAATGTTTGGGTTCACTTGTATACCACTCATACATCCAATGTTGTGTTTCCCTTGTGTGTCACTCATACATCCAATGTTGGGGTTCCCTTGTATGTAAATCTTACATCCAATGTTGCATCTCCCTTGTATGTCACTCATACATCCAATGTTGGATTCACCTTGTATGTCACTCATACATCCAATGTTTGGGTTCACTTTTATATCACTCATATATCCAATATTGGGGTTCACTTGTATGTCACTCATACATCCACTGTTGGGTTCCCTGGTTTGCCATTCATACATCCAATGTTGGGTTCACCTTGTATGTCACTCATACATCCAATGTTGAATCTCCCTTGTGTTTCATTCATACACCAAATGTTGGGTTTTCCTTGTATATCACTCATACATCCAATGTTGTATTAACCTTGTATGTCACTCATACACCCAATGTTTTGTTTCCATTGTATGTCACTTATATATCCAATGTTTGGGTTTCCATTGTATGTCACTTATATACCCAATGCTTGGGTTTACCTTGTATGCCACTCATAAACACAATGTTGGATATCCCTTATATGTCACTCATACATACAATGTTGGTTCTCGCTTGTATGTCAGTCATATATCCAATGTTGGATTCCCTTGTATGTCATTCATACACACAATGGTGGATTCCCTTGTATGTCACTCGTGCATCCAATGTTGGGTTCACCTTGTATGTCACTCATACATCAAATGTTGGGTTCACGTTTTATGTCACTCATACACCCAATGTTGTGTTTCCCTTGATTGTCACTCATAAATCCAATGTTGGGACTCCCTTGTGTGTCACTCATACATCCAATGTTGGATCTCCCTTGTATGTCACTCATACATCCAATGTTGGAACTCCTTTGTGTTTCATTCATACACCAATTGTTGGATTTCCCTTGTATGTCACTCATACATCCAATGTTGGATTTCCCTTGTATGACACTCATACATCCAATGTTGTTACGCTTTTATGTCACTCATACATCCAATGTTGGTTTCACCTTGTTTGCCACTCATACATCCAATGTTGGATTTCCCTTGTGTGTCACACATACATCCAATGTTGGATTTCCCTTGTATGTCACTCATACGTCCAATGTTGTGGTTCCCTTGTATGTCACTCATACCTCCAATGTTGGATCTCCCTTGTCTATCACTCATACATCCAATGTTGGATTTCTCTTGTATGTCACACATGCATCCACTGTTGGGGTTCCATCGTGTGTCACTCATACGTATAATGTTGGGTTCACATTGTATGTCACACATGCATCCAATGTTGGATCTCCCTTGTATGTCACTCATACATACAATATTGTGATCAACTTGTATGTCACTCATGCATCCATTGTTGGGTTCACCTTTTATGTCACTCATACATCCAATGATGTGTTTCCCTTGATTGTCACTCATAAATCCAATGTTGTGTTCACCTTGTATGTCCCTCATACATACAATGTTGGATCTCCCTTGTATGTCACCCATACACACAATGTTTGGGTTCATCTTGTATGTCACTCATGCATCCAATGTTTGGGGTCACCTTGTATGTCACTCATGCATCCAATGTTTGGGTTCCCTTGTCTATCACTCATACATCCAATGCTGGTGTTCACTGGTATGTCACTTATACATTCAATGATGTGTTTCCCTGGTATGCCACTCATACACACAATGTTTGGGTTCCCTTGTATGTCACTCATACATCCAATGTTTGGGTTCCCTTGTATACCACTCATACATCCAATGTTGTGTTTCCCTTGTATGCCACTCATACATCCAATGTTGGGGTTCCCTTTTGTGTCACTCATGCATCTAATGTTTGAGTTCACCTTGTATATCTCTCATACATTCAATGTTGGTGTTCACTTGTATGTCACTCATACATCCAATGTTGGGGTTCACTTGTATGTCACTCATACATCCAATGTTGGATCTCCCTTGTATATCACTCATACATCCAATGTTGGATTTCCCTTGTATGTCACACATGCATCCACTGTTGGGGTTCCATCGTGTGTGACTCATACATATAATGTTGGGTTCACCTTGTATGTCACACATGCATCCAATGTTGGATCTCCCTTGTATGTCACTCATACATACAATATTGTGATCACCTTGTATGTCACTCATGCATCCAATGTTGGGTTCACCTTGTATGTCACTCTTACATCCAATGTTGGGTTCACCTTTTATGTCACTCATACATCCAATGTTGTGTTTCCCTTGATTGTCACTCATAAATCCAATGTTGTGTTCACCTTGTATGTCCCTCATACACACAATGTTGGATCTCCCTTGTATGTCACCCATACACACAATGTTTGGGCTCATCTTTTATGTCACTCATGCATCCAATGTTTGGGTTCACCTTGTATGTCACTCATGCATCCAATGTTTGGGTTCCCTTGTCTATCACTCATACATCCAATGCTGGTGTTCACTGTTATGTCACTTATACATTCAATGATGTGTTTCCCTGGTATGCCACTCATACACACAATGTTTGTGTTCCCTTGTATGTCACTCATACATCCAATGTTTGGGTTCCCTTGTATACCACTCATACATCCAATGTTGTGTTTCCCTTGTATGCCACTCATACATCCAATGTTGGGGTTCCCTTGTGTGTCACTCGTGCATCTAATGTTTGGGTTCACCTTGTATATCTCTCATACATCCAAGTGGGGTTCCCTTGTATGTCACTCATACATCCAATGTTGGGGTTCACTTGTATGTCACTCATACATCCAATGTTGGGGTTCACTTGTATGTCACTCATACATCCAATGTTGGCTTCCCTTGTATGTCACTCATATATCCAATGTTGGGGTTCCCTTGTATGTCACTCATTCATCCAATGTTGGGGTTCCCTTGTATGTCACTCTTACATCCAATGTTGGGGTTCCCTAGTATGTCAGTGCACATATGATGTATACTTTTGTTCACATCATTGTTATATTTCCAAAGGTTGTGAAGCTAGATAAAAAAAAATGAGCTTGCCTAGTATACAGTTACAGCGAGAAATTATGTGTGAAGTATTGATAATATGAGTGACAAATAAAAGAAAACATATACATGCATATGCAAAGTTATTTCCCCATGGGGAGGGTAAATTTGTAAGCTGTTTAAAGTTTTCAAAAATAAGTATGAATCTGATAATGCATTACTTAAAATGTCATTACTATTACTTTCATAAATAGACATAGGTTCAATAACTAGGTATATATTTCTACTTTGGATTCATAATGGCGGCCAAATTAAATAGGTTTGGTCTATTATAATGTATTTACCTTCGATCCGCCGTCTAACCCTAATAAAATTAACAGTCTTTCAGACGGGACGTTAAACAGAGGTCTCGTGTCGGTCCTTAACACCTTACACGTAAAAGAACCAGAGGAGACTCTGGGGGTGGTTCTCTGTCTGTATCATTACCCTATCCCCCAACAATCTAAAATGACTAATCACTTCAGGAGGCGTCGCTCATATGTGCAACCGGTAGCGACTATAAATAAGCGTAAAACACACACATAATGCATACTCTACTGTAAGCTAATATATTACATGAGTTGATACAATCACGTTAATCATACAGCAATCTGGTTATTAAACAATAGAACACTAGATAGAACAAGTATACATTGTTGTATACATCGGACTTTATCTGACAAAGAAGATAATAGCAAAACTAGCTATGACGATCATTAACTTTTTCACCGCCTATGTAGCATATAAACGATCTTTACAAATAGCATTCGTGTGGGAGGAAACCGGAGTACCCTTGTGTAAGCTCACCTGTATAAGCTGGCGGCCACCGTACCATCTCACATACTTCCCGGTCCGAGGATTGAACAAGGGTTGCAACAGAGAGGTTACTATGAGCTGATGTAACGTAGCAACTGATGTGGATCTGTATTTATTTGCCCTCCATGTTCGTATATGGGGAAATACATGGAACAACAAGTATTTCAATATCTAACTTTTAATTAATTATCAATGTTAAAGTACATCAGCCTGCACACATTAAATAACCAGTCAACGAGACATGTCGTCTCGATAGAGTAACCAACCAGGTTTCTCAATATATGTATATCTCCCTACTACTCCCTACATGTATATCTCCCTACTTACAGAGCGGTGCACTGTCTTCTGTACCGTAAACATAATCCGGTCAGATATCCTGCACCTAACTGCTGTAGGTTTGAATCATACTGCATGTGTCAAATCGCTTCATGATGGCTTGTGGAAGGTCGGTGGTTCTACCCGGGTGCCCTGTTTGTGCCTGGAATACTGCTCAGAGTTCATGTATTCATCCACGGATATTTAAGGATATATTGAGATTCGCTATATTACCTAGAATGTTTGTACGACTTTAATACCCCCAAAGCACTTCAGAATTGATACCATTGATGTAATATACAACCATGCGTCCATACTTACCACTATGTTAATATATATATGATTTTTATAACTATGTTAATATATATGAGTCAATACTTACCACTAGGTTAATATGTATATATGAGTCAATACTTACCACTAGGTTAATATGTATATATGAGTCCATACTTACCACTAGGTTAATATGTATATATGAGTCCATACTTACCACTAGGTTAATATGTATATATGAGTCCATACTTACCACTAGGTTAATATGTATATATATATGAGTCCATACTTACCACTAGGTTAATATATATATATATATGAGTCCATAGTTACCACTAGGTTAATATGTATGTATGAGTCCATACTTACCACTAGGTTAATATGTATATATATATGAGTCCATACTTACCACTAGGTTAATATATATATATATATGAGTCAATACTTACCACTAGGTTAATATGTATGTATGAGTCCATACTTACCACTAGGTTAATATGTATATATGAGTCCATACTTACCACTAGGTTAATATGTATATATATATGAGTCCATACTTACCACTAGGTTAATATATATATATATATGAGTCAATACTTACCACTAGGTTAATATGTATATATGAGTCCATACTTACCACTAGGTTAATATGTATATGAGTCCATACTTACCACTAGGTTAATATGTATATATGAGTCAATTCTTACCACTAGGTTAATATGTATATATGAGTCCATACTTACCACTAGGTTAATATTTATATATATATGAGTCCATACTTACCACTACGTTAATATATATATATATATGAGTCCATACTTACCACTAGGTTAATATGTATATATGAGTCCATACTTACCACTAGGTTAATATAATATATATGAGTCCATACTTACCACTAGGTTAATATGTATATATGAGTCAATACTTACCACTAGGTTAATATGTATATATGAGTCAATACTTACCACTAGGTTAATATGTATATATGAGTCCATACTTACCACTAGGTTAATATGTATATATGAGTCCATACTTACCACTAGGTTAATATGTATATATGAGTCCATACTTACCACTAGGTTAATATGTATATATGAGTCCATACTTACCACTAGGTTAATATGTATATATATGAGTCCATACTTACCACTAGGTTAATATATATATATATATGAGTCCATACTTACCACTAGGTTAATATGTATATATGAGTCCATACTTACCACTAGGTTAATATGTATATATATGAGTCCATACTTACCACTAGGTTAATATATATATATATGAGTCAATACTTACCACTAGGTTAATATGAATATATGAGTCCATACTTACCACTAGGTTAATATGTATATATGAGTCCATACTTACCACTAGGTTAATATGTATATTGAGTCCATACTTACCACTAGGTTAATATGTTATATATATGAGTCCATACTTACCACTAGGTTAATATATATATATATGAGTCCATACTTACCACTAGGTTAATATTATATATGAGTCCATACTTACCACTAGGTTAATATGTATATATACATGAGTCCATACTTACCACTAGGTTAATATATATATATATATGAGGCAATACTTACCACTAGGTTAATATGTATATATGAGTCCATACTTACCACTAGGTTAATATGTATATGAGTCCATACTTACCACTAGGTTAATATGTATATATGAGTCAATACTTACCACTAGGTTAATATGTATATATGAGTCCATACTTACCACTAGGTTAATATGTATATATGAGTCCATACTTATCACTAGGTTAATATGTATATATGAGTCCATACTTACCACTAGGTTAATATGTATATATGAGTCAATACTTACCACTAGGTTAATATGTATATATGAGTCAATACTTACCACTAGGTTAATATGTATATATGAGTCCATACTTACCACTAGGTTAATATGTATATATGAGTCCATACTTATCACTAGGTTAATATGTATATATGAGTCCATACTTACCACTAGGTTAATATGTATATATGAGTCAATACTTACCACTAGGTTAATATGTATATATGAGTCAATACTTACCACTAGGTTAATATGTATATATGAGTCCATACTTACCACTAGGTTAATATGTATATATGAGTCCATACTTATCACTAGGTTAATATGTATATATGAGTCCATACTTACCACTAGGTTAATATGTATATATGAGTCAATACTTACCACTAGGTTAATATGTATATATGAGTCAATACTTACCACTAGGTTAATATGTATATATGAGTCCATACTTACCACTAGGTTAATATGTATATATGAGTCCATACTTACCACTAGGTTAATATGTATATATGAGTCAATACTTACCACTAGGTTAATATGTATATATGAGTCAATACGTACCACTAGGTTAATATATATGAGTCAATACTTACCACTAGGTTAATATATATGAGTCAATACTTACCACTAGGTTAATATAAACTATGCGACTTGCCTTATTAGAGGTAACATTTATATCCTTTTAGAATCAAATATAGACAAAGTTGGTATCAACTGTGATAAATATTGGGTAAATTAGTGCAATATGTTAATAATTATTTTCTTCACTCATGATATTTAAATCCATAATTCTAAAATTTGTAGCGAAAAGGTAGCGCTCAATATAAGAGAACACGGTCTGTTTATAGTGTCAGTATATAAATAAGACTGAGATAGATCGACTGTGTCTAGTCCAGTGGTAATACGGTGGAATGGTAATCCAGGGATCGCAGGTTCGACCCCCCGTCTGACCCTAATAAAATTAACGGTCTTTCAGATGGGATTTTAAGCCGATAGCTCGTGTCGGTGCCTTACACCGTGCACGTAAAAGAACCAGAGGAGATTCTGGGTCTATGTCTGTATCATGGCACTATCCTCCAAAAATCTAAAACGACTAATATCACCAGGAGGCGTCGCTCATATGG
This sequence comes from Archivesica marissinica, assembly GCA_014843695.1. Taxonomy (NCBI): domain Eukaryota; kingdom Metazoa; phylum Mollusca; class Bivalvia; order Venerida; family Vesicomyidae; genus Archivesica; species Archivesica marissinica. Next base: position 60,799,379 of record CM026391.1, on the reverse strand, counting down.
GCAACCGATAACAACGATAAATAAACGTTATACACACTCGATGGTGTCTGATAAAGCATGTGTAGGTGCTATAATGTAAGACACAATAAACGAAAGTATGTGTATCCTTGGAAGGGATATTGCTATGTATCTAATCACATATTTAGTGGACTGAGTTAAAATGAATGTGTCACCAAAGTTACAATAGCAATCGAGGTTATTCATGCAAGCATTGACAATAACTACCATGTGTACATACCTGACTAGCTCTATAAAGTAACATCAAACAGGTACAGGATGTGGTGGGGGAAGAGCCCCGTGGCTGACTGATTTATATTTCCTGTCCCTCATCGCTGAATGTTCGAATCCCACTGTGTGCGTCAAATTATTTCAAGTGACGAAGCTATCCAGCTGGTTTGTGGGGGATCGGTGGTTCTACCCATGTACCAGTCCATGCAATGCACTGGCACCGGGTACTCACACAAGCATTAGTTCAGGCACTAACGGGCACCGGATATAACAACCGACCGTCCACAAGGGCACTGGATATAACAGCCGACCGTCCACAAGGGCAACGGGTATCACAACCGACCGTCCGCAAGAGCACCGGATATAACAACCGACCGTCCACAAGGGCACTGGATATAAAAACCGATCGTCCACAAGGGTACCGGGTATAACAAACGACCGCCCACAAGGGCACCGGGTATAACAACCGACCGTCCACAAGGGCACCGGATATACAACCGACCGTCCACAAGGGCACCGGGTATAACAAACGACCGCCCACAAGGCACCGGGTATAACAACCGACCGTCCACAAGGGCACCGGGTATAACAACCGACCGTCCACAAGGGCACCGGGTATAACAACCGACCGTCCACAAGGGCACCGGGTATAACAACCGACCGTCCACAAGGCCACCGGGTATAACAACCGACCGTCCACAAGGGCACCGGATATAACAACCGACCGTCCACAAGGGCACCGGGTATAACAAACGACCGTCCACAAGGGCACCGGGTATAACAACCGACCGTCCACAAGGACACCGGGTATAACAACCGACCGTCCACAAGGACACCGGATATAACAACCGACCGTCCACAAGGGCAACGGATATAACAACCGACCGTCCACAAGGGCACCGATATAACAACGACTCCACAAGGGCACCGAGTATAACAACCGACCGTCCACAAGGGCACCGGGTATAACAATCGACCTTCCACAATGACACCGGGTATAACAACCGACCGTCCACAAGGGCAACGGGTATAACAACCGACCGTCCACAAGGGCACCGGGTATAACAACCGACCGCCCAAAGGGCACCGGGTATAACAACCGACCGTCCACAAGGGCACCGGGTATAACAACCGACCGTCCACAAGGCCACCGGGTATAACAACCGACCGTCCACAAGGGCACCGGGTATAACAACCGACCGTCCACAAGGGCACCGGGTATAACAACCGACCGTCCACAAGGGCACCGGGTATAACAACCGACCGTCCACAAGGGCACCGGGTATAACAACCGACCGTCCACAAGGGCACCGGATATAACAACCGACCGTCCACAAGGCACGTAAACAACCGACCGTCCACAAGGGCACCGGGTATAACAACCGACCGTCCACAAGGGCACCGGGTATAACAACCGACCGTCCACAAGGGCACCGAGTATAACAACCGACCATCCACAAGGGCACCGGGTATAACAACCGACCGTCCACAAGGGCACCGGGTATAACAACCGACCGTCCACAAGGGCACCGGGTATAACAACCGACCGTCCACAAGGGCACCGGGTATAACAACCGACCGTCCACAAGGGCACCGTATAACAACCGACCTCCACAATGGCACCGGTATAACAACCGACCGTCCACAAGGGCACCGGGTATAACACCTACCTCCACAAGGGCACCGATAACAACCGACCGTCCACAAGGGCACCGGGTATAACAACCGACCGTCCACAAGGGCACCGAGTATAACAACCGACCGTCCACAAGGGCACCGGGTATAACAACCGACCGTACACAAGGGCACCGGGTATAACAACCGACCCCACAATGGCACCGGATATAACAACCGACCGTCCACAAGGGCACCGGGTATAACAACCGACCGTCCACAATGGCACCGGGTATAACAACCGACCGTCCACAAGGGCACCGGGTATAACAACCGACCGTCCACAAGGGCACCGGGTATAACAACCGACCGTCCACAAGGGCACCGAGTATAACAACCGACCGTCCACAAGGGCACCGGATATAACAACCGACCGTCCACAAGGGCACCGGATATAACAACCGACCGTCCACAAGGGCACCGGGTATAACAACCGACCGTCCACAAGGGCACCGGGTATAACAACCGACCGTCCACAAGGGCACCGGGTATAACAACCGACCGTCCACAAGGGCACCGGGTATAACAACCGACCGTCCACAAGGGCACCGGGTATAACAACCGACCGTCCACAAGGGCACCGGGTATAACAACCGACCGTCCACAAGGGCACCGGGTATAACAACCGACCGTCCACAAGGGCACCGGGTATAACAACCGACCGTCCACAAGGCCACCGGGTATAACAACCGACCGTCCACAAGGGCACCGGGTATAACAACCGACCGTCCACAAGGGCACCGGGTATAACAACCGACCGTCCACAATGGCACCGGGTATAACAACCGACCGCCCACAAGGGCACCGGGTATAACAACCGACCGTCCACAAGGTCACCGGATATAACAACCGACCGTCCACAAGGGCACCGGGTATAACAACCGACCGTCCACAAGGTCACCGGGTATAACAACCGACCGTCCACAAGGGCACCGGATATAACAACCGACCGTCCACAAGGGCACCGGGTATAACAACCGACCGTCCACAAGGGCACCGTATAACAACCGACCGTCCACAAGGGCACCGGGTATAACAACCGACCGTCCACAAGGGCACCGGGTATAACAACCGACCGTCCACAAGGGCACCGGGTATAACAACCGACCGTCCACAAGGTCACCGGTATAACAACCGACCGTCCAAAAGGGCACCGGGTATAACAACCGACCCCCACAATGGCACCGGATATAACAACCGACCGTCCACATGGGCACCGGGTATAACAACCGACCGTCCACCAGGGCACCGGGTATAGCAACCGACCGTCCACAATGGCACTGGGTATTACAACGAACCGTCCACAAGGGCACCAGGTAAAACAACCGACAGTCCACAAGAGCACCGGATATAACAAACGACCGTCCACAAGGGCACCGGGTATAACAACCGACCGCCCACAAGGGCACCGGGTATAAAAAACGACCGTCCACAAGGGCACCGGATATAACAACCGACAGTCCACAAGGCCACCGGGTATAACAACCGACCGTCCACAAGGGCACCGGGAATAACAACCGACCCCCCACAAGGGCACCGTGTATAACAACCGACCGTCCACAAGAGCATCGGGTATAACAACCGACCCCCACAAGGCCACCGGGCATAACAATCGACCGTCCACAAGGGCACCGGAAATAACAACCGACCCCCCACAAGGGCACCGGATATAACAACTGACCATCCACAAGGGCACCGAGTATAACAACCGACCGTCCATAAGGGCACCGGATATAACAACCGACCGTCCACAAGGGCACCGGGTATAACAACCGACCGTCCACAAGATCACCGGGTATAACAACCGACCGTCCACAAGATCACCGGGTATAACAACCGACCGTCCAACAGGGCACCGGATATAACAACCGACCTTCCACAAGGGCACCGAGTATAACCACCGACCGTCTATAAGGACACCGAGTATAACAACCGACCGTCCACAAGTGCACCGGGTATAACAACCGACCGTAAAATAGGGCACCGGGTATAACAACCGACCCCCACAATGGCACCTGGTATAACAACCGACCGTCCACAAGGGCACCGGGTATAACAACCGACCGTCCACCAGGGCACCGGGTATAACAACCAACCGTCCACAAGGGCACCGTGTATAACAACCGACCGTCCACAATGGCACCGGGTATAACAACCGACCGTCCACAAGGGCACCGGGTATAACAACCGACCGTCCACTAGGCCACCGGGTATAACAACCGACCGTACACAAGAGCACCTGATATAACAACCGACCGTCCACAAGGGTATCGTGTATAACAAACGACCGTCCACAAGGGCACCGGGTATAACAGCCGACCGTCCACAAGGACACCAGCTATAACAACCGACCGTCCACAAGGACACCGGATATAGCAACCGACCGTCAACAAGGGCACCGGAAATAACAACCGACCGTCCACAATGGCACCGGATATAACAACTGACCGTCCACAAGGGCACCGGATATAACAACCGACCATCCACAAGGGCACCGAGTATAACAACCGACCGTCCACAAGAGCACCGGATAT
>CM026391.1:60766458-60793943 GCA_014843695.1 Archivesica marissinica | reverse complement strand
ACAGAAAGATTTAAAATATGGACAACTGTTAATTTTAAATATTGAGATTAAATTATTTATTTTAGTATGCCAACCTTTCCGAAACAAAACAAAAGGTTAACGTATTAAAGAAGCATTACATAGTATAATATAAATACTAATATGTGTGTGTTTACAAAAATCGAAATAGTCGCTCAGAAACGATACAATTCCAATAAATTTAAACCGTCGTATACGCGAATTTGTTTATCAACACACGAAATGTAAACACGCAAAGTGCGCATGCGTGAAACAACAGAGGATGTAGAAAACAACGTATATATTTTGAACATGAAAGACTATCTATCTATCTTCCTCTAATCTCGAATCCTTCGCGGGGATGTAGAAATGTCCCTAAAGACTTAGCTAACAGAGGTGTGCATCAACATATTAAGTAATTTAATTAAAAAAGACAACGTGTGACAAATGGGGACGATGCATTCCGAATGCAAACAAGTGCGGACGATTCGTTCCGGATATAAACAAATGCGTGACCGATCGACTCGGAAAGTCCTACTTTCGGTTTCGAGTTTGTTTTATCGCAAACAAAACACTGTTTATCAAATGAACATAAGCATATAAAGTATAATGTTAGAATGTGCAGCAGCATTGCTACCCATTTTTCAAATATCTTTTATTTCATACGATATAATGCTGCTGTAAGTGTTTTCCAACAATAAATGTTAAGGTGAATATGCCATATTGTTAAGCAACTAGGCATATTATAAATATCTTTATTTGATGAACAACACACTGTGCATATATATATATATACACAACAATAAACATTTCGCTCACATATTTGTGTATTTTGCACAGTGTGTTGTTCATAATGCCTTTTTCTATCAGAAATGATAACTTGTATAGCCACTAGTTAGAAATATAAATAATATTATATAGAACTATTCGCAAATAATGGCTGTGTATAAAGATAGTTGTAACATAAATAGTAATTTATTATATAAATACAATAGTCTATTTCTAAATGTGGCCATTTGTTTACCATGTAATATGTATGTGTGTGTCTTATCCATAGTCGTCTGCTATTATGTTCGCCCCTAAATTATCACGTCTCTTTTAGTGCGTAAATGACTAGAATATGTGTGTCTGGTGTAAAGTTATCGGGACATAGTTGCAGGTGGTCAATTATGTAAGATAACGAGCCGAACTGGTTTGATGTGTATGATGGTTTGTTAGTAATATTAGATAACATCACAGATGTTTAGGCACCGTTTTGTCTAAGATTTCGGTTTGATTATGTACATAAGAAACGGAATTTCTTTACTAATCGCAGATTCGATCCCCCGTCAGATGGAACTTAAAACCGAGGTCTCGTGTCGGTGCTGTACATCATGCACATACAAGAACCAGTCTGAGAGACGACTCTGATATTGGTTATATGTCTGTACCATTGCACTATCCTCCAAAATCTAAAATGACTAATCTCTTCAGGAGGCGTCGCTCATATGGGCAACCGGTAGCGACGATAAATAAACGTAAAACACACATACTAATTCAGAACATATTACACTTGTATTTCAATTTGATTAGTCAGAACATAATTAGGTTACCACCGGAGAAGTGAGTAGTGTATCTCAATTTGATTATATATAATACACAAACTGTGTCTATGATACTAAGAGATTCTGGACATTCGGAGAATCGTAACTTATAAATAATAGCCGTGTATTTAAATAAATACATTTAACAGAAGTAGTTCAGCCATAGGATGAACATATAGTTCCGGTGAGCATTATCTGTTTGTTTATTGATGAACGTGAATGAAAGATTAAATCCGAAACTTTGATGAGATTATTTGGGGAACGGACAATATCCCCCCATATATTTTGACACAGGCGGACAATAACCCCCCTCCATCAAAAAGACAGGGCGGACAATATTCCCCATTAAAAAGTAAAGGCGGACAATATCCTCCCGTGGAAAACATAGGGAAGACTATGTTGAGTTATTATTAATATATAGAAAAAGAAGACACTCCTAGACAACACAAGCGTGTCTAGGATAGAGCAGACCCTGGTTAGAGCCTAGGAACCATAGACTAAGATATGAGAAAAAGAAATGGCTTGTGAGAACACATTCCTAATTTACTAATGACATTTGTATTCTCAGTTTTAATTAATTCAATGAATTTGATAATATATGATCGTCTCCAGAATTTAATACATTCATGTTAAAACATTCTAAAATATGGCTGAAGCTCAAAAACATGCAACCATTTTATAAAATAAAGCTCTTTTTGAATTATTAATCCAATTATCCAAATCTGAAATAAAACATTGTTTAGTGAGTGACGCCATTTACGCACTCTAAGAGTAACACCAACTAGTTTTTGTTGTTGCGCTTTTTAGATTGTATTTAGATAGTTTATACAAATTTATTTTACCTCGATTGCGAAACAAGTTATTTCAACTTATATTAATCACTATCGAGACCTCATTCCTGATGGAATCCATCGCCACGAGGGAGAGAGAAGAGGCAACATGGAATTTACATGTCTTTCCTAAGGGCACACTCGTAACGGCTCTAGCGGAGGCTCGAACTCAGGGCCTTTCTCACAAGAAGCGAACGCGTTACCACTGCGCCATTGCGACTTCCTGTATATATATATATATATATAACATATTGGACTGTTTAAATGCCTTGCTTAATCGCAACTTCTCCAACGGGGCTCGAACTCCGGACATTTCGCACGTGAAGCCGCGCATCCAATGCGCTATCACGACTTACACATGGAGTTTTATGAGCACTAGTATGATGAACAGTAGGTAAGTGTGCATAATACTGAACGCAAAACAAACATGATCACATGTAGAACAGGTACTTTACAGTGACAAATTGCATACGCTAGCTAACTCACAGACGCATGGGGCTGCCCGTTTATAGCATTGATAGTGACGGGTGTATAGCTTTTTCACGCCTTTTCTTGTGAGGACCGCTGCCCAACATTGTGAATTCGCATTTATATAACCGTATATTCGAGTACCCATGTCAGCTGCATATCATTAGTGCACATGATTACAAACAGGACATATACGTACATAAAAGGAAATGCATTAGCAAGTGGACAACTTCTACTTGTACCAGTTTCGTGTGAGTGGGAGGATGAAATGAAGTTATTAGGTTTTCCTTATCCATTGTCAAAATAGTTTCGTACAGTACACATAACATAAACATTTTGAGTATCATGTGTATTTCCTTATACTCCAGCATGTTATTTAGCTAAATTATAGCAACCCTGTATATTATAGCAAACCTGTATATTATAGCAACCCTGTATATCATAGCAACCCTGTATATTATAGCAACCATGTATATCATAGCAACCCTGTATATTATAGCAACCCTGTATATTATAACCCTGTATATCATAGCAACCCAGTATATTATAGCAACCCTGTATATTATAGCAACACCTGTATATTATAGCAACCCTGTATATCATAGCAACCCTATATATCATAGCAACCCTGTATATTATAGCAACCCTGTATATTATAGCAACCCTGTATATTATAACCCTGTATATTATAGTAACCCTGTATAGTATAGCAACCATGTATATTATAGCAACCTGTATATTATAGCAACCCTGTATATCATAGCAACCTTGTATATCATAGCAACCCTGTATAGCATAGCAACCCTGTATATTATAGCAACCCTGTATATTATAGCATCCCTGTATATTATAGCAACCCTGTATCTTATAGCAACCATGTATATTATAGCAACCCTGTATAGCATAGCAATCCTGTATATTATAGCAGCCCTGTATATTATAGCAAGCCTGTATATTATAGCAACCATGTATATTATAGCAACCCTGTATATTATAGCAACCCTGTATATTATAGTAATCCTGTATAGCATAGCAACCCTGTATATTATAGCAGCCCTGTATGTTATAGCAGCCCTGTATATTATAGCAACCATGTATAGTATAGCAACCCTGTATATTATAGCAACCCTGTATATTATAGCTTCTCTGTATATTACAGCAACCCTGTATATTATAGCAACCCTGTATAGTATAGCAACCCTGTATATCATAGCAACCCTGTATATTACATGTAATGGATATAAACAAGTATGGGTTGAGCTATGTGTTTGTGAGGGGAAATCAATAACATTATCACTGTGTATGAACCTTGACACGAGGATTCCTAATCTGCTTTTATTATTAACCCTTAATCTGCCAATCACGGCTGAAGTCGCATTTGAAAACACAATATATCCAGATCAGACGGCACAAAATGTGCACAGAACGTGCCGTCTGATCAGGCTCTATGCTGTTTGATATTCGGATAGTGGAGCTAAAACACTTGTTTGAATAGCAAATAGCATATATCCTGATCAGACATAACACCGAGGCTGATCTGGATCAATGCTGTTTACACATTCCATCCAAGTTATTCGGCAGGTTTAGGGTTAATGTAAACAGCTAACATAAATAGAGCCAGTGATAATTATGTGGAGATATACCATGTGCAATGCATACATACATATACATATATAGACAGTATGTAAGTACATTCTGTGATTTTTAGTTGCCCCAAATAGAGAATATTAGGTTAGTGACTTACACGTTTAAATTTATTAGGTGAGTTGGAGAAAATATACACGGCAATACCATTTTCATACCAGCAATATTAATGTAAAACATGCTAAAAGTGATGTACGCACATTAATCTCATTGCTGGTGTGATTTGCTAAGGAGAATTGGATCTACCAAGAGAGTATATTGAAACAAGATTAACCTACCAGTCAACATAAGATTATATATGTTTCAACAATGTTCAGAAGTACTTTAAACATGCTAAAAAGAATGTATTTCATAATTGCAAAATTTTAGTAAAACTGGTGTTGTAACAACTACAATTTAAGCTAGAAACATTTTTAGAAATTGGGACAGTCAGACATTACTATATAAACATAATTATATAAATATAATATTAAATAGTTTACCTGTAGAGGTTATCAGATATAGTAGGAATATGTTTATATACAACACACTATAAAATCTGCTAAGACCACAATCATCCGCCATTCTCCAGCATGTAGTATAACTATGCACAACACAATATAAATATGGATCATTCATTCAAACCGATTCAGGAAGTAAAATAAACCTTTTATTGGAGTCATGGCATCCACTCAGGCGAGGGCATATATTTATGTTTCTGGTCGCCATGTTTATTTGATTTATGCTCGAGCTGACGAAGTAGTTCTGCTCATACGATGGCACGTTAAGAGACAGGCCGAAGTACGCTCGTGATCCGACTTGTACCCCTCGCATCATATAGTTATATGTTTGATAGAGGCAATGGATTTGGATACAAACAGCTTGGTTTGGGCAGTTTATCTAATTAACAGTCTTTGAGATGAGACTCTGGAATGGGTATATGTCTGTATCATTGCACTATCCTGAACAAATCTAAAATGACTAATATCCTCAGGAGGCGCCGCTCATATGTGCAACCGGTAGCGACGATAAATAAACGTAAAACACACATCTAACTGATAAATGCCTCTATTAGTAGGGTCTACATCAAAATCAAAAGATCCTCTTGGTTTATATATATACCATGTTAAGATTGTGCTGTAGTCATTTTATCTTACAACTTTATAAATAGCCATGTTAACGTGCATTTACCCATGTATGTCACTTTTTTATTCAATGTTGGGTTTCCCTTGTATGTCACTCATACATCCTATGTTGGGTTTCCCTTGTATTTCACTCATATATCCAATGTTTGGTTTCTGTAACAGTATGGACCGACAAAGCTAGATCACAATACTCAATCAGACTCAATCAACACTCAGTACAATATTTACAGGTTTAATTACAATAATATGATGAATTATTTGTATGAATGATGATGATAATAATAATATAAAACAATGTATATTCACACGAAGTTCTAAGATCTTGCTCTTAACCAGTTCCTCTCTCAGTCTATACAATCACTGCAATATTTGCTAACTGACTATTGTGAACGTTCTCTAACGTTACACCAATCTCGTATGCTTGTGCGTATACACAACGCTCATGTGACGTAATCACACTTAAACCACCTGATGCGTAGTTAAATAAACTAAATATAGATTCACGTATCTATGTTCGTCTCGATGATTACAATCATTGACGATGATGTTCCCGTTCTGGCTCCCAGTATATTGTTTGCTTCCTTGAGCTATCTCAAGTAGACCAAGAACATCATAGTGAGGGTTCTGCGAGACACACATTATTTCCACTCCGGGGGATATACCACGTCCGGGCAAAACAGTAAACTCGGCTCCGGGAACTCTATGTCCGGGCAAAACAGCAAATACGTTCCGGGTAATGTCCTTCCAGTAACGATACAATCTCATTCCACGCCGAGAATATACGTCCGGTGGATGAAGCTTAAATATATATAACATATGGAAAATACTATGTAAATTCTTACAATGTAACGTGCGATAAATACACCAATAGTATAATGGCTATACTATTTTCAGTCATGATATGTCACACTTCTACTTCCATTACAGCGATGTTTGCTATTGTTCGTTTATGATGACCAATCATAGTAAATGATATGAATATACCTATACAATGTATGTAACTGCAGCCAATTACATTAACCATTAACAATATCACGTACAAATAAGAATAATAACTAAAGTCATATCGTACCACGTGCTACGGGTCACGTGCGACGGACTACGTGCGACTGACCACGTGCGACTGACCACGTGTTATTATTTCAATGAATAAACTGTCATATATAACAACTGAAATAATTAAAATACTATCTTCTGCCGGTAATAATACTTAATTATGGAGCTTTGAGTATATAACCACATAAACCTCATACCTCAGGCGTTCCATAGTTAATTATGTTAACATGTAACCTTTACAACAAGTAATAGTTGCTAATAATATTAATGCTCATCATGGAACCGCAAGAATAGCACCACACAAACCTAATGTATATACGGCGTTCCATAGTTAATGTTTTAACACAAATCTTCCAACAGAAAGACTCAGCATGGCGTAACTCTATAAGGCATAATTTAGACATAAATTATGATGCTATAACTAAACAGATTTGACGTTAAAATACAAAATACAATTTTAACATAAATTTCCACATACCCCGTCGTCCGAGCAAAAATAAAAAATGTCCTGGAATAATTCACTGATCCAGTCTGTCGTAACAGTCAAATGTGTGTTCGTAAATATCATGAAACCGGCTGCTTTTATAACCACAGTGGTCTTCCTAGGCAAGAAATGTGCACGAGATAAGTACCCATTCCGTGAATTTGATATCATGCTATGCGGCTGAATATTTATCAATGGAGGCCTGACCTGGGGGTTTATAACTTTTTAGCAATAAGTCAAAAGTTGTGTGGATGTCCCTTGTATGTAACTCATACATCCAATGTTTGGGTTCACCTTTTATGTCACTCATACATCCAATGTTGGGGTTCCATTGTATGCCACTCATACACACACTGTTGGATGTCCCTTGTATGTCACTCATTCGTCCAATGTTGGATCTCCCTTGTATATCACTCATACATCCAATGTTGGATCTCCCTTGTATATCACTCATACATCCAATGTTGGATCTCCCTTGTATATCACTCATACATCCAATGTTGGATCTCCCTTGTATGTCACTCATACATCCAATGTTGGATCTCCCTTGTATATCACTCATACATCCAATGTTGGATTTCCCATGCATGTCAATCATACATCCAATGTTTGGGTTCCCTTGTATGTCACTCATACATCCACTGTTGGGTTCACCTTTTATGTCACTCATACATCCAATGTTGGGTTCACCTTGTATGTCACTCATACACCCACTATTGTGTTTCCATTGTATGTCACTTATATATCCAATGTTGGATCTCCCTTGTGTTACATTCATACACCAAATGTTGGATTTCCATTGTATGTCACTCATACATTCAATGTTGGATTTCCTTATTATGTCACTCATACATCCAATATTGGGTTCACCTTGTATGTCACTCATACATTCAATGTTGGATTTCCCTTGTATGTCACTCATACATTCAATGTTGGATTTCCTTATTATGTCACTCATACATCCAATGTTGGATTTCCCATGTATGTCACTCATTCATTCAATGTTGGATTTCACTTGTATGTCACACATACATCCAATGTTGGATTTCCCTTGTATGTCACTCATACATCCAATGTTGGGGTTCCCTTGTATGTAACTCTTACATCCAATGTTGCATCTCCCTTGTATGTCACTCATACATCCAATGTTGGGGTTCACTTGTATGTCACTCATACATCCACTGTTGGGTTCCCTGGTTTGCCATTCATACATCCAATGTTGGGTTCACCTTGTATGCCACTCATACATCCAATGTTGGATCTCCCTTGTGTTTCATTCATACACCAAATGTTGGGTTTCCCTTGTATATCACTCATACATCCAATGTTGTGTTCACCTTGTATGTCACTCATACACCCAATGTTGCCTTTCCATTTTATGTCACTTATATATCCAATGTTTGGGTTTACCTTGTATGCCACTCATAAACACAATGTTGGATGTCCCTTTTACGTCACTCATACATCCAATGTTGGTTCTCGCTTGTATGTCAGTAATATATCCAATGTTGGATTCCCTTGTATGTTATTCATACACACAATGGTGGATTCCCTTGTATGTCACACATACATCCAATGTTTGGGTTCACCTTGTATGTCACTCATACATCCAATGTTTGGGTTTACCTTGTATGTCACTCATACGTTCAATGTTGGATGTCCCTTGTATGTCACTCATACATCCAATGTTGGATCTCCCTTGTGTGTCACTCATACATCCAATGTTGGGGTTCCCTTGTATGTCACTCATACATCCAATGTTGGGGTTCCCTGGTATGTCACTCATATATCCCATGTTGGATCTCCCTTGTTTGTCACTCATACATGCAATGTTCGGTTTCCCTTGTATGTCACTCATACATCCAATGTTGGATATCCCTTGTATGTCACTCATACATCCAATGTTGGGGTTCCTTTGTATGTCACTCATACATCCAATGTTTGTTTCACTGGTTTGTCATTCATACATCCAATGTTGGATTTCCTTATTATGTCACTCATACATCCAATGTTGGGTTCACCTTGTATGTCACTCATACATCCAATGTTGGATCTCCCTTGTGTTTCAATCATACACCAAATGTTGGATTTCCCTTGTGTGTCACTCATACATCCAATGGTGGATTTAACTTTTATGTCACTCATACATCCAATGTTGGGTTCACCTTGTATGTCACTCATTCATCCAATGTTGGGGTTCCCTTGTATGTCACACATACATCCGATGTTGGATTTCCCTTGTATGTCACTCATACATCCAATGTTGGGGTTCGCTTGTATGTAACTCTTACATCCAATGTTTCATCTCCCTTGTGTGTCACTCATACATCCAATGTTGGGGTTCCCTTGTATGTCATTCATACATCCAATGTTGGATTCACCTTGTATGTCCCTCATACATCCACTGTTGGATCTCCCTTGTATGTCACTAATACATCCAATGTTGGATCTCCCTTGTGTTTCATTCATACACCAATTGTTGGATTTCCCTTGTATGTCACTCATACATCCAATGTTGGATTTCCCTTGTATGACACTCATACATCCAATGTTGTGGTTCCCTTGTATGTCACTCATACATCCAATGTTGGTTTCACCTTGTTTGTCACTCATACATCGAATGTTGGATTTCCCTTGTGTGTCACACATACATCCAATATTGGATTTCCCTTGTATGTCACTCATACGTCCAATGTTGGGGTTCCCTTGTATGTCACTCATACATCCAATGATGAATCTCCCTTGTATATCACTCCTACATCCAATGTTGGATTTCCCTTGTATGTCACACATGCATCCACTGTTGGGGTTCCATCGTGTGTCACTCATACATATAATGTTGGGTTCACCTTGTATGTCACACATGCATCCATCCAATGTTGGATCCCCCTTGTATGTCACTCATACATACAATGTTGTGATCAGCTTGTATGTCACTCATGCATCCAATGTTGGGTTCACCTTGTATGTCACTCATACATCCAATGTTGGGTTCACCTTTTATGTCACTCATACATCCAATGTTGTGTTTCCCTTGATTGCCACTCATAAATCCAATGTTGTGTTCACCTTGTATGTCCCTCATACACATAATGTTGGATCTCCCTTGTATGTCACCCATACACACAATGTTTGGGTTCACCTTGTATGTCACTCATGCATCCAATGTTTGGGTTCACCTTGTATGTCACTCATGCATCCAATGTTTGGGTTCCCTTGTATATCACTCATACATCCAATGCTGGTGTTCACTTGTATGTCACTCATACATCCACTCTTGGGTTCCCTGGTTTGCCATTCATACATCCAATGTTGGGTTCACCTTGTATGTCACTCGTACATCCAATGTTGGATCTCCCTTGTGTTTCATTCATACAACAAATGTTGTGTTCACCTTGTATGTCACTCATACACCCAATGTTATGTTTCTATTGTATGTCACTCATACATCCAATGTTGGGGTTCCCTTGTATGTCACTCATACATCCAATGTTGGGGTTCCCTTGTATGTCACTCATATTTCCAATGTTGGGTTCTCCTTGTATGTCACTCATACATCCAATGTTGGATCTCCCTTGTGTTTCAATCATACACCAAATGTTGGATTTCCCTTGTATGTCACTCATACATCCAATGGTGGGTTCACCTTGTATGTCACTCATTCATCCAATGTTGGGGTTCCCTTGTATGTCACACATACATCCAATGTTGGATTTCCCTTGTATGTCACTCATACATCCAATGTTGGGGTTCCCTTGTATGTAACTCTTACATCCAATGTTTCATCTCCCTTGTGTGTCACTCATACATCCAATGTTGGGGTTCCCTTGTATGTCATTCATACATCCAATGTTGGATTCACCTTGTATGTCCCTCATACATCCAATGTTGGATCTCCCTTGTATGTCACTCATACATCCAATGTTGGATCTCCCTTGTGTTTCATTCATACACCAATTGTTGGATTTCCCTTGTATGTCACTCATACATCCAATGTTGGATTTCCCTTGTATGACACTCATACATCCAATGTTTGGGTTCACCTTGTATGTCACTCATGCATCCAATGTTTGGGTTCCCTTGTATATCACTCATACATCCAATGCTGGTGTTCACTTGTATGTCACTCATACATCCACTCTTTGATTCCCTGGTTTGCCATTCATACATCCAATGTTGGGTTCACCTTGTTTGTCACTCAAACATCCAATGTTGGATTTCCCTTGTGTGTCACACATACATCCAATATTGGATTTCCCTTGTATGTCACTCATACATCCAATGTTGGATCTCCCTTGTATATCACTCATACATCCAATGTTGGTTTTCCCTTGTATGTCACACATGCATCCACTGTTGGGGTTCCATCGTGTGTCACTCATACATATAATGTTGGGTTCACCTTGTATGTCACACATGCATCCAATGTTGGATCCCCCTTGTATGTCACTCATACATACAATGTTTTGATCAGCTTGTATGTCACTCATGCATCCAATGTTGGGTTCACCTTTTATGTCACTTATACATCCAATCTTGTGTTTCCCTTGATTGTCACTCATAAATCCAATGTTGTGTTCACCTTGTATGTTCCTCATACACATAATGTTGGACCTCCCTTGTATGTCACCCATACACACAATGTTTGGGTTCACCTTGTATGTCACTCATGCATCCAATGTTTGGGTTCACATTGTATGTCACTCACGCATCCAATGTTTGGGTTCCCTTGTATATCACTCATACATCCAATACTGGTGTTCACTTGTATGTCACTCATACATCCACTCTTGGGTTCCCTGGTTTGCCATTCATACATCCAATGTTGGGTTCACCTTGTATGTCACTCGTACATCCAATGTTGGATCTCCCTTGTGTTTCATTCATACACCAAATATTGTGTTCACCTTGTATGTCACTCATACACCCAATGTTATGTTTCCATTGTATGTCATTCATACATCCACTGTTGGATTTCCCTTGTATGTCACTCATACATCCAATGTTGGGGTTCCCTTGTATGTCACTCATACATCCAATGTTGGGGTTCCCTTGTATGTCACTCATATATCCCATGTTTGATCTCCCTTGTTTGTCACTCATACATGCAATGTTCGGTTTCCCTTGTATGTCACTCATACATCCAATGTTGGGTTCACCTTGTATGTCACTCATACATCCAATGTTGGATCTCCCTTGTGTTTTAATCATACACCAAATGTTGGATTTCCCTTGTATGTCACTCATACATCCAATGGTGGATTTAACTTTCATGTCACTCATACATCCATTGTTGGGTTCACCTTGTATGTCACTCATTCATCCAATGTTGGGGTCCCCTTGTATGTCACACATACATCCAATGTTGGATTTCCCTTGTATGTCACTCATGCATCCAATGTTTGGGTTCCCTTGTATATCACTCATACATCCAATGCTGGTATTCACTTGTATGTGACTCATACATCCACTCTTGGGTTCCCTGGTTTGCCATTCATACATCCAATGTTTGGTTCACCTTGTATGTCACTAATACATCCAATGTTGGATCTCCCTTGTGTTTTATTCATACACCAAATGTTGTGTTCACCTTGTATGTCACTCATACACCCAATGTTATGTTTCCATTGTATGTCACTCATACATCCCATGTTGGATTTCCCTTGTATGTCACTCATATATCCAATGTTGTGGTTCCCTTGTATGTCAGTCATACATCCAATGTTGGGGTTCCCTTGTATGTCACTCATATATCCCATGTTGGATCTCCCTTGTTTGTCACTCATACATGCAATGTTCGGTTTCCCTTGTATGTCACTCATACATCCAATGTTGGGTTCGTCTTGTATGTCACTCATACATCCAATGTTGGATCTCCCTTGTGTTTCAATCATACACCAAATGTTGGATTTCCCTTCTATGTCACTCATACATCCAATGGTGGGTTCACCTTGTATGTCACTCATGCATCCAATGTTTGGGTTCCCTTGTATATCACTCATACATCCAATGCTGGTGTTCACTTGTATGTGACTCATACATCCACTCTTGGGTTCCCTGGTTTGCCATTCATACATCCAATGTTGGGTTCACCTTGTATGTCACTCATACATCCAATGTTGGATCTCCCTTGTGTTTCATTCATACAACAAATGTTGTGTTCACCTTGTATGTCACTCATACACCCAATGTTATGTTTCCATTGTATGTCACTCATACATCCAATGTTGGATTTCCCTTGTATGTCACTCATACATCCAATGTTGTGGTTCCCTTGTATGTCACTCATACATCCAATGTTGGGGTTCCCTTGTATGTCACTCATATATCCCATGTTGGATCTCCCTTGTTTGTCACTCATACATGCAATGTTCGGTTTCCCTTGTATGTCACTCATACATCCAATGTTGGGTTCATCTTGTATGTCACTCATACATCCAATGTTGCATCTCCCTTGTGTTTCAATCATACACCAAATGTTGGATTTCCCTTGTATGTCACTCATACATCCAATGGTGGATTTAACTTTTATGTCACTCATACATCCAATGTTGGGTTCACGTTGTATGTCACTCATTCATCCAATGTTGGGGTCCCCTTGTATGTCACACATACATCCAATGTTGGATTTCCCTAGTATGTCACTCATGCATCCAATGTTTGGGTTCCCTTGTATATCACTCATACATCCAATGCTGGTGTTCACTTGTATGTGACTCATACATCCACTCTTGGGTTCCCTGGTTTGCCATTCATACATCCAATGTTGGGTTCACCTTGTATGTCACGCATACATCCAATGTTGGATCTCCCTTGTGTTTCATTCATACACCAAATGTTGTGTTCACCATGTATGTCACTCATACACCCAATGTTATGTTTCCATTGTATGTCAATCATACATTCCATGTTGGATTTCCCTTGTATGTCACTCATACATCCAATGTTGTGGTTCCCTTGTATGTCACTCATACATCCAATGTTGGGGTTCCCTTGTATGTCACTCATATATCCCATGTTGGATCTCCCTTGTTTGTCACTCATACATGCAATGTTCGGTTTCCCTTGTATGTCACTCATACATCCAATGTTGGGTTCATCTTGTATGTCACTCATACATCCAATGTTGGATCTCCCTTGTGTTTCAATCATACACCAAATGTTGGATTTCCCTTGTATGTCACTCATACATCCAATGGTGGATTTATCTTTTATGTCACTCATACATCCAATGTTGGTTTCACCTTGTATGTCACTCATTCATCCAATGTTGGATTTCCCTTGTGTGTCACACATACATCCAATGTTGGATTTCTCTTGTATGTCACTCATACGTCCAATGTTGGTGTTCCCTTGTATGTCACTCATACATCCAATGTTGAATCTCCCTTGTATATCACTCATACATCCAATGTTGGATTTCCCTTGTATGTCACACATGCATCCACTGTTGGGGTTCCATCGTGTGTCACTCATACATATAATGTTGGGTTCACCTTGTATGTCACACATGCATCCATCCAATGTTGGATCCCCCTTGTATGTCACTCATACATACAATGTTGTGATCAGCTTGTATGTCACTCATGCATCCAATGTTGGGTTCACCTTGTATGTCACTCATACATCCAATGTTTGGTTCACCTTTTATGTCACTCATACATCCAATGTTGTGTTTCCCTTGATTGTCACTCATAAATCCAATGTTGTGTTCACCTTGTATGTCCCTCATACACATACTGTTGGATCTCCCTTGTATGTCACCCATACACACAATGTTTGGGTTCACCTTGTATGTCACTCATGCATCCAATGTTTGGGTTCCCTTGTATATCACTCATACATCCAATGCTGGTGTTCACTTGTATGTCACTCATACATCCACTCTTGGGTTCCCTGGTTTGCCATTCATACATCCAATGTTGGGTTCACCTTGTATGTCACTCGTACATCCAATGTTGGATCTCCCTTGTGTTTCATTCATACACCAAATGTTGTGTTCACCTTGTATGTCACTCATACACCCAATGTTATGTTTCTATTGTATGTCACTCATACATCCAATGTTGGATTTCCCTTGTATGTCACTCATACATCCAATGTTGGGGTTCCCTTGTATGTCACTCATACATCCAATGTTGGGGTTCCCTTGTATGTCAGTCATATTTCCAATGTTGGGTTCTCCTTGTATGTCACTCATACATCCAATGGTGGATTTAATTTTTATGTCACTCATACATCCAATGTTGGGTTCACCTTGTATGTCACTCATTCATCCAATGTTGGGGTTCCCTTGTATGTCACACATACATCCAATGTTGGATTTCCCTTGTATGTCACTCATACATCCAATGTTGGGGTTCCCTTGTATGTAACTCTTACATCCAATGTTTCATCTCCCTTGTGTGTCACTCATACATCCAATGTTGGGGTTCCCTTGTATGTCATTCATACATCCAATGTTGGATTCACCTTGTATGTCCCTCATACATCCAATGTTGGATCTCCCTTGTATGTCACTCATACATCCAATGTTGGATCTCCCTTGTGTTTCATTCATACACCAATTGTTGGATTTCCCTTGTATGTCACTCATACATCCAATGTTGGATTTCCCTTGTATGACACTCATACATCCAATGTTGGTTTCACCTTGTTTGTCACTCAAACATCCAATGTTGGATTTCCCTTGTGTGTCACACATACATCCAATATTGGATTTCCCTTGTATGTCACTCATACATCCAATGTTGGATCTCCCTTGTATATCACTCATACATCCAATGTTGGATTTCCCTTGTATGTCACACATGCATCCACTGTTGGGGTTCCATCGTGTGTCACTCATACATATAATGTTGGGTTCACCTTGTATGTCACACATGCATCCAATGTTGGATCCCCCTTGTATGTCACTCATACATACAATGTTTTGATCAGCTTGTATGTCACTCATGCATCCAATGTTGGGTTCACCTTTTATGTCACTTATACATCCAATCTTGTGTTTCCCTTGATTGTCACTCATAAATCCAATGTTGTGTTCACCTTGTATGTTCCTCATACACATAATGTTGGACCTCCCTTGTATGTCACCCATACACACAATGTTTGGGTTCACCTTGTATGTCACTCATGCATCCAATGTTTGGGTTCACATTGTATGTCACTCACGCATCCAATGTTTGGGTTCCCTTGTATATCACTCATACATCCAATGCTGGTGTTCACTTGTATGTCACTCATACATCCACTCTTGGGTTCCCTGGTTTGCCATTCATACATCCAATGTTGGGTTCACCTTGTATGTCACTCGTACATCCAATGTTGGATCTCCCTTGTGTTTCATTCATACACCAAATGTTGTGTTCACCTTGTATGTCACTCATACACCCAATGTTATGTTTCCATTGTATGTCATTCATACATCCACTGTTGGATTTCCCTTGTATGTCACTCATACATCCAATGTTGGGGTTCCCTTGTATGTCACTCATACATCCATTGTTGGGGTTCCCTTGTATGTCACTCATATATCCCATGTTTGATCTCCCTTGTTTGTCACTCATACATGCAATGTTCGGTTTCCCTTGTATGTCACTCATACATCCAATGTTGGGTTCACCTTGTATGTCACTCATACATCCAATGTTGGATCTCCCTTGTGTTTTAATCATACACCAAATGTTGGATTTCCCTTGTATGTCACTCATACATCCAATGGTGGATTTAACTTTCATGTCACTCATACATCCATTGTTGGGTTCACCTTGTATGTCACTCATTCATCCAATGTTGGGGTCCCCTTGTATGTCACACATACATCCAATGTTGGATTTCCCTTGTATGTCACTCATGCATCCAATGTTTGGGTTCCCTTGTATATCACTCATACATCCAATGCTGGTATTCACTTGTATGTGACTCATACATCCACTCTTGGGTTCCCTGGTTTGCCATTCATACATCCAATGTTTGGTTCACCTTGTATGTCACTAATACATCCAATGTTGGATCTCCCTTGTGTTTTATTCATACACCAAATGTTGTGTTCACCTTGTATGTCACTCATACACCCAATGTTATGTTTCCATTGTATGTCACTCATACATCCCATGTTGGATTTCCCTTGTATGTCACTCATATATCCAATGTTGTGGTTCCCTTGTATGTCAGTCATACATCCAATGTTGGGGTTCCCTTGTATGTCACTCATATATCCCATGTTGGATCTCCCTTGTTTGTCACTCATACATGCAATGTTCGGTTTCCCTTGTATGTCACTCATACATCCAATGTTGGGTTCGTCTTGTATGTCACTCATACATCCAATGTTGGATCTCCCTTGTGTTTCAATCATACACCAAATGTTGGATTTCCCTTCTATGTCACTCATACATCCAATGGTGGATTTAACTTTTATGTCACTCATACATCCAATGTTGGGTTCACCTTGTATGTCACTCATGCATCCAATGTTTGGGTTCCCTTGTATATCACTCATACATCCAATGCTGGTGTTCACTTGTATGTGACTCATACATCCACTCTTGGGTTCCCTGGTTTGCCATTCATACATCCAATGTTGGGTTCACCTTGTATGTCACTCATACATCCAATGTTGGATCTCCCTTGTGTTTCATTCATACAACAAATGTTGTGTTCACCTTGTATGTCACTCATACACCCAATGTTATGTTTCCATTGTATGTCACTCATACATCCAATGTTGGATTTCCCTTGTATGTCACTCATACATCCAATGTTGTGGTTCCCTTGTATGTCACTCATACATCCAATGTTGGGGTTCCCTTGTATGTCACTCATATATCCCATGTTGGATCTCCCTTGTTTGTCACTCATACATGCAATGTTCGGTTTCCCTTGTATGTCACTCATACATCCAATGTTGGGTTCATCTTGTATGTCACTCATACATCCAATGTTGCATCTCCCTTGTGTTTCAATCATACACCAAATGTTGGATTTCCCTTGTATGTCACTCATACATCCAATGGTGGATTTAACTTTTATGTCACTCATACATCCAATGTTGGGTTCACGTTGTATGTCACTCATTCATCCAATGTTGGGGTCCCCTTGTATGTCACACATACATCCAATGTTGGATTTCCCTAGTATGTCACTCATGCATCCAATGTTTGGGTTCCCTTGTATATCACTCATACATCCAATGCTGGTGTTCACTTGTATGTGACTCATACATCCACTCTTGGGTTCCCTGGTTTGCCATTCATACATCCAATGTTGGGTTCACCTTGTATGTCACGCATACATCCAATGTTGGATCTCCCTTGTGTTTCATTCATACACCAAATGTTGTGTTCACCATGTATGTCACTCATACACCCAATGTTATGTTTCCATTGTATGTCAATCATACATTCCATGTTGGATTTCCCTTGTATGTCACTCATACATCCAATGTTGTGGTTCCCTTGTATGTCACTCATACATCCAATGTTGGGGTTCCCTTGTATGTCACTCATATATCCCATGTTGGATCTCCCTTGTTTGTCACTCATACATGCAATGTTCGGTTTCCCTTGTATGTCACTCATACATCCAATGTTGGGTTCATCTTGTATGTCACTCATACATCCAATGTTGGATCTCCCTTGTGTTTCAATCATACACCAAATGTTGGATTTCCCTTGTATGTCACTCATACATCCAATGGTGGATTTATCTTTTATGTCACTCATACATCCAATGTTGGTTTCACCTTGTATGTCACTCATTCATCCAATGTTGGATTTCCCTTGTGTGTCACACATACATCCAATGTTGGATTTCCCTTGTATGTCACTCATACGTCCAATGTTGGTGTTCCCTTGTATGTCACTCATACATCCAATGTTGAATCTCCCTTGTATATCACTCATACATCCAATGTTGGATTTCCCTTGTATGTCACACATGCATCCACTGTTGGGGTTCCATCGTGTGTCACTCATACATATAATGTTGGGTTCACCTTGTATGTCACACATGCATCCATCCAATGTTGGATCCCCCTTGTATGTCACTCATACATACAATGTTGTGATCAGCTTGTATGTCACTCATGCATCCAATGTTGGGTTCACCTTGTATGTCACTCATACATCCAATGTTTGGTTCACCTTTTATGTCACTCATACATCCAATGTTGTGTTTCCCTTGATTGTCACTCATAAATCCAATGTTGTGTTCACCTTGTATGTCCCTCATACACATACTGTTGGATCTCCCTTGTATGTCACCCATACACACAATGTTTGGGTTCACCTTGTATGTCACTCATGCATCCAATGTTTGGGTTCCCTTGTATATCACTCATACATCCAATGCTGGTGTTCACTTGTATGTCACTCATACATCCACTCTTGGGTTCCCTGGTTTGCCATTCATACATCCAATGTTGGGTTCACCTTGTATGTCACTCATATATCCAATGATGGATCTCCCTTGTGTTTCATTCATACACCAAATGTTGGGTTTCCCTTGTATATCACTCATACATCCAATGTTTTGTTCAACTTGTATGTCACTCATACACCCAATGTTGTGTTTCCATTGTTTGTCACTTATATATCCAATGTTTGGGTTTACCTTGTATGCCACTCATAAACACAATGTTGGATGTCCCTCATATGTCACTCATAATCCAATGTTGGTTCTCGCTTGTATGGCAGTCATATATCCAATGTTGGATTCCCTTGTATGTCATTCATACACACAATGGTGGATTCCCTTGTATGTCACACATACATCCAATGTTTGGGTTTAACTTGTATGTCACTCATACATCCAATGTTGGATCTCCTTTGTATGTCACTCATACATCCAATGTTGGAACTCCCTTGTGTGTCACTCATACATCCAATGTTGGAGTTCCCTTATATGTCACTCATATATCCCATGTTGGATCTCCCTTGTTTGTCACTCATACATGCAATGTTGGGTTTCCCTTGTATGTCACTCATACATGCAATATTGGGGTTCGCTTGTATGTCACTCATACATCCAATATTTGGGCTCCCTGGTTTGTCACTCATACATCCAATGTTGCATCTCCCTTGTATGTCACTCATACATCCAATGTTGGATTCACCTTGTATATCACTCATACATCCAATGTTTGGGTTCACTTGTATATCACTCATACATCCAATATTTGGGTTCCCTGGTTTGTCACTCATACATCCAATGTTGGATTTCCCTTGTATGTCACTCATACATCCAATGTTGGGGTTCCCTTGTATGTCACTCATAGATCCAATGTTGGGTTCCCTGGTTTGTCATTCATACATCCAATGTTGGGTTCACCTTGTATATCACTCATACATCCAATGTTGGATCTCCCTTGTGTTTCAATCATACATCAAATGGTGGATTTAACTTTTATGTCACTCATACATCCAATGTTGGGTTCACCTTGTATGTCACTCATTCATCCAATGTTGGGGTTACCTTGTATGTCACACATACATCCAATGTTGGATTTCCCTTGTATGTCACGCATACATCCAATGTTGGGGTTCCCTTGTATGTAACTCTTACATCCAATGTTGCATCTCCGTTGTGTTTCACTCATACATCCAATGTTGGTGTTCCCTTGTATGTCATTCATACATCCAATGTTGGATTCACCTTGTATGTCACTCATACATACAATGTTGTGATCACCTTGTATGTCACTCATGCATCCAATGTTGGGTTCACCTTTTATGTCACTCATACATCCAATGTTGTGTTTCACTTGATTGTCACTCATAAATCCAATGTTTGCGTTCTCTTGTCTATCACTCATACATCCAATGCTGGTGTTCAGTTGTATGTCACTCATACATCCACTCTTGGGTTCCCTGGTTTGACATTCATACATCCAATGTTGGATCTCCCTTGTGTTTCAATCATACATCAAATGGTGGATTTAACTTTTATGTCACTCATACATCCAATGTTGGGTTCACCTTGTATGTCACTCATTCATCCAATGTTGGGGTTATCTTTTATGTCACACATACATCCAATGTTGGATTTCCCTTGTATGTCACGCATACATCCAATGTTGGGGTTCCCTTGTATGTAACTCTTACATCCAATGTTGCATCTCCGTTGTGTTTCACTCATACATCCAATGTTGGTATTCCCTTGTATGTCATTCATACATCCAATGTTGGATTCACCTTGTATGTCCCTCATACATCCAATGTTGGATCTCCCTTGTATGTCACTCATACATCCAATGTTGGATCTCCCTTCTGTTTCATTCATACATCAATTGTTGGATTTCCCTTGCATGTCACTCATACATCCAATGTTGGATTTCCCTTGTACGACACTCATACATCCAATGGTGTGGTTCCCTTGTATGTCACTCATACATCCAATGTTGGTTTCACCTTGTTTGTCACTCAAACATCCAATGTTGGATTTCCCTTGTGTGTCACACATACATCCAATGTTGGATTCACCTTGTATGTCACTCATACATCCAATGTTTGGGTTCACTTGTATATCACTCATACATCCAATATTGGGGTTCACTTGTATGTCACTCATACATCCACTGTTGGGTTCCCTGATTTGCCATTCATACATCCAATGTTGGGTTCACCTTGTTTGTCACTCATATATCCAATGATGGATCTCCCTTGTGTTTCATTCATACACCAAATGTTGGGTTTCCCTTGTATATCACTCATTCATCCAATGTTGTGTTCAACTTGTATGTCACTCATACACACAATGTTGTGTTTCCATTGTTTGTCACTTATATATCCAATGTTTGGGTTTACCTTGTATGCCACTCATAAACACAATGTTGGATGTCCCTTATATGTCACTCATACATCCAATGTTGGTTCTCGCTTGTATGTCAGTCATATATCCAATGTTGGATTCCCTTGTATGTCATTCATACACACAATGGTGGATTCCCTTGTATGTCACACATACATCCAATGTTTGGGTTTACCTTGTATTTCACTCGTACGTTCAATGTTGGATGTCCCTTGTATGTCACTCATACATCCAATGTTTGATCTCCTTTGTATGTCACTCATACATCCAATGTTGGAACTCCCTTGTGTGTCACTCATACATCCAATGTTGGAGTTCCCTTATATGTCACTCATATATCCCATGTTGGATCTCCCTTGTTTGTCACTCATACATGCAATGTTGGGTTTCCCTTGTATGTCACTCATACATGCAATGTTGGGGTTCGCTTGTATGTCACTCATACATCCAATATTTGGGCTCCCTGGTTTGTCACTCATACATCCAATGTTGCATCTCCCTTGTATGTCACTCATACATCCAATGTTGGATTCACCTTGTATATCACTCATACATCCAATGTTTGGGTTCACTTGTATATCACTCATACATCCAATATTTGGGTTCCCTGGTTTGTCACTCATACATCCAATGTTGGATTTCCCTTGTATGTCACTCATACATCCAATGTTGGGGTTCCCTTGTATGTCACTCATAGATCCAATGTTGGGTTCCCTGGTTTGTCATTCATACATCCAATGTTGGGTTCACCTTGTATATCACTCATACATCCAATGTTGGATCTCCCTTGTGTTTCAATCATACATCAAATGGTGGATTTAACTTTTATGTCACTCATACATCCAATGTTGGGTTCACCTTGTATGTCACTCATTCATCCAATGTTGGGGTTACCTTGTATGTCACACATACATCCAATGTTGGATTTCCCTTGTATGTCACGCATACATCCAATGTTGGGGTTCCCTTGTATGTAACTCTTACATCCAATGTTGCATCTCCGTTGTGTTTCACTCATACATCCAATGTTGGTGTTCCCTTGTATGTCATTCATACACCCAATGTTGGATTCACCTTGTATGTCCCTCATACATCCAATGTTGGATCTCCCTTGTATGTCACTCATACATCCAATGTTGGATCTCCCTTCTGTTTCATTCATACATCAATTGTTGGATTTCCCTTGCATGTCACTCATACATCCAATGTTGGATTTCCCTTGTACGACACTCATACATCCAATGGTGTGGTTCCCTTGTATGTCACTCATACATCCAATGTTGGTTTCACCTTGTTTGTCACTCAAACATCCAATGTTGGATTTCCCTTGTGTGTCACACATACATCCAGTGTTGGATTTCCCTTGTATGTCACTCATACGTCCAATGTTGGGGTTCCCTTGTATGACACTCATACATCCAATGTTGGATCTCCCTTCTGTTTCATTCATACATCAATTGTTGGATTTCCCTTGCATGTCACTCATACATCCAATGTTGGATTTCCCTTGTACGACACTCATACATCCAATGGTGTGGTTCCCTTGTATGTCACTCATACATCCAATGTTGGTTTCACCTTGTTTGTCACTCAAACATCCAATGTTGGATTTCCCTTGTGTGTCACACATACATCCAGTGTTGGATTTCCCTTGTATGTCACTCATACGTCCAATGTTGGGGTTCCCTTGTATGACACTCATACATCCAATGTTGGATCTCCCTTGTATATCACTCATACATCCAATGTTGGATTTCCCTTGTATGTCACACATGCATCCACAGTTGGGGTTCCATCGTGTGTCACTCATAAACACAATGTTGGATGTCCCTTATATGTCACTCATACATCCAATGTTGGATATCCCTTGTATGTCACTCATACATCCAATGTTAGGACTCCCTTTTGTGTCACTCATACATCTAATGTTGGGGTTCCCTTGTATGTCACTCATACATCCAATATTTGGGTTCCCTGGTTTGTCACTCATACATCCAATGTTGGATTTCCATTGTATGTCACTCATACATCCAATGTTGGGGTTACCTTGTATGTCACTCATACATCCAATGTTGGGTTCCCTGGTTTGTCATTCATACATCCAATGGTTGATTTAACTTTTATGTCACTCATACATCCAATGTTGAGTTCACCTTGTATGTCACTCATTCATCCAATGTTGGGGTTCCCTTGTATGTCACACATACATCCAATGTTGGGGTTCCCTTGTATGTCTTTCATACATCCAATGTTGGATTCACCTTGTATGTCCCTCATACATCCAATGTTGGATCTCCCTTGTATGTCACTCATACATCCAATGTTGGACCTCCCTTGTGTTTCAATCATACACCAATTGTTGGATTTCCCATGTATATCACTCATACATCCAATGTTGGATTTCCCTTGTATGTCACTCATACATCCAATATTGGTTTCACCTTGTTTGTCACTCATACATCCAATGTTGGATTTCCCTTGTGTGTCACACATACATCCAATGTTGGATTGCCCTTGTATGTCACTCATACGTCCAATGTTGGAGTTCCCTTGAATGTCACTCATACATCCAATGTTGGATCTCCCTTGTATATCACTCATACATCCAATGTTGGATTTCCCTTGTATGTCACACATGCATCCAATGTTTGGGTTCCCTTGTATACCACTCATACATCAAATGTTGTGTTTCCCTTGTGTGTCACTCATACATCCAATGTTGGGGTTCCCTTGTATGTAAATCTTACATCCAATGTTGCATCTCCCTTGTATGTCACTCATACATCCAATGTTGGATTCACCTTCTATGTCACTCATACATCCAATGTTTGGGTTCACTTGTATATCACTCATATATCCAATATTGGGGTTCACTTGTATGTCACTCATACATCCACTGTTGGGTTCCCTGGTTTGCCATTCATACATCCAATGTTTGTTTCACCTTGTATGTCACTCATATATCCAATGTTGGATCTCCCTTGTGTTTCATTCATACAACAAATGTTGGGTTTCCCTTGTATATCACTCATACATCCAATGTTGTATTCACCTTGTATGTCACTCATACACCCAATGTTGTGTTTCCATTGTATGTCACTTATATATCCAATGTTTTGGTTTTCATTGTATGTCACTTATATATCCAATGCTTGGGTTTACCTTGTATGCCACTCATAAACACAATGTTGGATATCCCTTATATGTCACTCATACATCCAATGTTGGTTCTCGCTTGTATGTCAGTCATATACCCAACGTTGGATTCCCTTGTATGTCATTCATACAAACAATGGTGGATTCCCTTGTATGTCACTCATGCATCCAATGTTGGGTTCACCTTGTATGTCACTCATACATCAAATGTTGGGTTCACCTTTTATGTCACTCATACATCCAATGTTGTGTTTCCCTTGATTGTCACTCATAAATCCAATGTTGTGTTCACCTTGTATATCCCTCATACACACAATGTTGGATCTCCCTTGTATGTCACCCATACACACAATGTTTGGGTTCACCTTGTATGTCACTCATACATCCAATGTTTGGGTTCAACTTGTATGTCACTCATGCATCCAATGTTTGGGTTCCCTTGTATATTACTCATACATCCAATGCTGGTGTTCACATGTATGTCACTCATTCATCCACTGTTGGGTTCCCTGGTTTGCCATTCATACATCCAATGTTGGGTTCACCTTGTATGTCACTCATACATCCAATGTTGGTGTTCCCTTTTATGTCACTCATACATCCAATGTTGGGGTTCCCTTGTATGTCACTCATATATCCCATGTTGGATCTCCCTTGTTTGTCACTCATATATGCAATGTTCGGTTTCCCTTGTATGTCACTCATACACACAATGATGGATTCCCTTGTATGTCACTCATGCATCCAATGTTGGGTTCACCTTGTATGTCACTCATACATCAAATGTTGGGTTCACCTTCTATGTCACTCATACATCCAATGTTGTGATTCCCTTGATTGTCACTCTTAAATCCAATTTTGTGTTCACCTTGTATGTCCCTCATACACACAATGTTGGATCTCCCTTGTATGTCACCCATACACACAAAGTTTGGGTTCAACTTGTATGTCACTCATGCATCCAATGTTTGAGTTCAACTTGTATGTCACTCATGCATCCAATGTTTGGGTTCCATTGTCTATCACTCATACATCCAATGCTGGTGTTCACTTGTATGTCACTCATTCATCCACTGTTGGGTTCCCTGGTTTGCCATTCATACATCCAATGTTGGGTTCACCTTGTATGTCACTCATACATCCAATGTTGGATCTCCCTAGTGTTTCATTCATACACCAAATGTTGTGTTCACCTTGTATATCCCTCATACACCCAATGTTGTGTTTCCATTGTATGTCACTTATATATCCAATGTTTGGGTTTACCTTGTATGCCACTCATAAACACAATGTTGGATGCCCTTATATGTCACTCATACATCCACTGTTGGTTCTCGCTTGTATGTCAGTCATATATCCAATGTTGGATTCCCTAGTATGTCATTCATACTCACAATGTTGGGTCTCCTTTGTATGTCACTCATACATCCAATGTTGGACCTCCCTTGTATTTCACTCATACATCCAATGTTGGATTTCCCTTGTATGTCACTCATACATCCAATATTGGTTTCACCTTGTTTTTCTCTCATACATCCAATGTTGGATTTCCCTTGTGTGTCACACATACATCCAATGTTGGATTGCCCTTGTATGTCACTCATACGTCCAATGTTGGGGTTCCCTTGTATGTCAATCATACATCCAATGTTGGATCTCCCTTGTATATCACTCATACATCCACTGTTGGTTCTCGCATGTATGTCAGTCATATATCCAATGTTGGGTCTCCCTTGTATGTCACTCATACATCCAATGTTGGACCTCCCTTGTGTTTCATTCATACACCAATTGTTAGATTTCCCTTGTATTTCACTCATAAATCCAATGTTGGATTTCCTATGTATGTCACTCATACATCCAATATTGGTTTCACCTTGTTTGTCTCTCATACATCCAATGTTGGATTTCCCTTGTGTGTCACACATACATCCAATGTTGGATTGCCCTTGTATGTCACTCATACGTCCAATGTTGGGGTTCCCTTGTATGTCAATCATACATCCAATGTTGGATTTCCCTTGTATGTCACACATGCATCCAATGTTTGGGTTCACTTGTATACCACTCATACATCCAATGTTGTGTTTCCCTTGTGTGTCACTCATACATCCAATGTTGGGGTTCCCTTGTATGTAAATCTTACATCCAATGTTGCATCTCCCTTGTATGTCACTCATACATCCAATGTTGGATTCACCTTGTATGTAACTCATACATCCAATGTTCGGGTTCACTTTTATATAACTCATACATCCAATGTTGGATTTCCCTTGTATGCCACTCATACATCCAATGTTGGATCTCCCTTGTATGTCACTCATACATCCAA
>CM026391.1:60745002-60765458 GCA_014843695.1 Archivesica marissinica | reverse complement strand
CGAGTACTTGTCTATACAATGTTGTTGTGTCCACGAGTACTTGTCTATACAATGTTGTCCACGAGTACTTGTCTATACAATGTTGTCCACGAGTACTTGTCTATACAATGTTGTCCACGAGTACTTGTCTATACAATGTTGTCCACGAGTACTTGTCTATACAATGTTGTCCACGAGTACTTGTCTATACAATGTTGTCCACGAGTACTTGTCTATACAATGTTGTCCACGAGTACTTGTCTATACAATGTTGTCCACGAGTACTTGTCTATACAATGTTGTCCACGAGTACTTGTCTATACAATGTTGTCCACGAGTACTTGTCTATACAATGTTGTCCACGAGTACTTGTCTATACAATGTTGTTCACGAGTACTTGTCTATACAATGTTGTCCACGAGTACTTGTCTATACAATGTTGTCCACGAGTACTTGTCTATACAATGTTGTCCACGAGTACTTGTCTATACAATGTTGTCCACGAGTACTTGTCTATACAATGTTGTCCACGAGTACTTGTCTATACAATGTTGTCCACGAGTACTTGTCTATACAATGTTGTCCACGAGTACTTGTCTATACAATGTTGTCCACGAGTACTTGTCTATACAATGTTGTCCACGAGTACTTGTCTATACAATGTTGTCCACGAGTACTTGTCTATACAATGTTGTTGTGTCCACGAGTACTTGTCTATACAATGTTGTTGTGTCCACGAGTACTTGTCTATACAATGTTGTTGTGTCCACGAGTACTTGTCTATACAATGTTGTTGTGTCCACGAGTACTTGTCTATACAATGTTGTTGTGTCCACGAGTACTTGTCTATACAATGTTGTTGTGTCCACGAGTACTTGTCTATACAATGTTGTTGTGTCCACGAGTACTTGTCTATACAATGTTGTTTGTCCACGAGTACTTGTCTATACAATGTTGTTCACGAGTACTTGTCTATACAATGTTGTCCACGAGTACTTGTCTATACAATGTTGTCCACGAGTACTTGTCTATACAATGTTGTCCACGAGTACTTGTCTATACAATGTTGTCCACGAGTACTTGTCTATACAATGTTGTTGTGTCCACGAGTACTTGTCTATACAATGTTGTTGTGTCCACGAGTACTTGTCTATACAATGTTGTTCACGAGTACTTGTCTATACAATGTTGTCCACGAGTACTTGTCTATACAATGTTGTCCACGAGTACTTGTCTATACAATGTTGTCCACGAGTACTTGTCTATACATTGTTGTCCACGAGTACTTGTCTATACAATGTTGTTTGTCCACGAGTACTTGTCTATACAATGTTGTCCACGAGTACTTGTCTATACAATGTTGTCCACGAGTACTTGTCTATACAATGTTGTCCCCGAGTATTTGTCTATACAATGTTGTCCACGAGTACTTGTCTATACAATGTTGTCCACGAGTACTTGTCTATACAATGTTGTTGTGTCCACGAGTACTTGTCTATACAATGTTGTCCACGAGTACTTGTCTATACAATGTTGTCCACGAGTACTTGTCTATACAATGTTGTCCCCGAGTATTTGTCTATACAATGTTGTCCACGAGTACTTGTCTATACAATGTTGTCCACGAGTACTTGTCTATACAATGTTGTTGTGTCCACGAGTACTTGTCTATACAATGTTGTCCACGAGTACTTGTCTATACAATGTTGTCCACGAGTACTTGTCTATACAATGTTGTCCACGAGTACTTGTCTATACAATGTTGTCCACGAGTACTTGTCTATACAATGTTGTCCACGAGTACTTGTCTATACAATGTTGTCCACGAGTACTTGTCTATACAATGTTGTCCACGAGTACTTGTCTATACAATGTTGTCCACGAGTACTTGTCTATACAATGTTGTCCACGAGTACTTGTCTATACAATGTTGTCCACGAGTACTTGTCTATACAATGTTGTCCACGAGTACTTGTCTATACAATGTTGTCCACGAGTACTTGTCTATACAATGTTGTCCACGAGTACTTGTCTATACAATGTTGTTGTGTCCACGAGTACTTGTCTATACAATGTTGTTGTGTCCACGAGTACTTGTCTATACAATGTTGTTGTGTCCACGAGTACTTGTCTATACAATGTTGTTGTGTCCACGAGTACTTGTCTATACAATGTTGTTGTGTCCACGAGTACTTGTCTATACAATGTTGTTGTGTCCACGAGTACTTGTCTATACAATGTTGTTGTGTCCACGAGTACTTGTCTATACAATGTTGTTGTGTCCACGAGTACTTGTCTATACAATGTTGTTCACGAGTACTTGTCTATACAATGTTGTCCACGAGTACTTGTCTATACAATGTTGTCCACGAGTACTTGTCTATACAATGTTGTCCCCGAGTATTTGTCTATACAATGTTGTCCACGAGTACTTGTCTATACAATGTTGTCCACGAGTACTTGTCTATACAATGTTGTCCACGAGTACTTGTCTATACAATGTTGTCCACGAGTACTTGTCTATACAATGTTGTCCCCGAGTATTTGTCTATACAATGTTGTCCACGAGTACTTGTCTATACAATGTTGTCCACGAGTACTTGTCTATACAATGTTGTTGTGTCCACGAGTACTTGTCTATACAATGTTGTCCACGAGTACTTGTCTATACAATGTTGTCCACGAGTACTTGTCTATACAATGTTGTCCCCGAGTATTTGTCTATACAATGTTGTCCACGAGTACTTGTCTATACAATGTTGTCCACGAGTACTTGTCTATACAATGTGTTGTGTCCACGAGTACTTGTCTATACAATGTTGTTGTGTCCACGAGTACTTGTCTATACAATGTTGTTGTGTCCACGAGTACTTGTCTATACAATGTTGTTGTGTCCACGAGTACTTGTCTATACAATGTTGTTGTGTCCACGAGTACTTGTCTATACAATGTTGTTGTGTCCACGAGTACTTGTCTATACAATGTTGTTCACGAGTACTTGTCTATACAATGTTGTCCACGAGTTCTTGTCTATACAATGTTGTCCACGAGTACTTGTCTATACAATGTTTTCCCCGAGTATGTGTCTATACAATGTTGTCTACGAGTACTTGTCTATACAATGTTGTCCACGAGTACTTGTCTATACAATGTTGTTGTGTCCACGAGTACTTGTCTATACAATGTTGTCCACGAGTACTTGTCTATACAATGTTGTCCCCGAGTACTTGTCTATACAATGTTGTCCACGAGTACTTGTCTATACAATGTTGTCCCCGAGTACTTGTCTATACAATGTTGTCCACGAGTACTTGTCTATACAATGTTGTCCACGAGTATTTGTCTATACAATGTTGTCCACGAGTACTTGTCTATACAATGTTGTCCACGAGTACTTGTCTATACAATGTTGTTGTGTCCACGAGTACTTGTCTATACAATGTTGTTGTGTCCACGAGTACTTGTCTATACAATGTTGTTGTGTCCACGAGTACTTGTCTATACAATGTTGTTGTGTCCACGAGTACTTGTCTATACAATGTTGTTGTGTCCACGAGTACTTGTCTATACAATGTTGTTGTGTCCACGAGTACTTGTCTATACAATGTTGTCCACGAGTACTTGTCTATACAATGTTGTCCACGAGTACTTGTCTATACAATGTTGTTCACGAGTACTTGTCTATACAATGTTGTCCACGAGTACTTGTCTATACAATGTTGTTCACGAGTACTTGTCTATACAATGTTGTTGTGTCCACGAGTACTTGTCTATACAATGTTGTTGTGTCCACGAGTACTTGTCTATACAATGTTGTTGTGTCCACGAGTACTTGTCTATACAATGTTGTTGTGTCCACGAGTACTTGTCTATACAATGTTGTTGTGTCCACGAGTACTTGTCTATACAATGTTGTTGTGTCCACGAGTACTTGTCTATACAATGTTGTTCACGAGTACTTGTCTATACAATGTTGTCCACGAGTACTTGTCTATACAATGTTGTCCACGAGTACTTGTCTATACAATGTTGTCCCCGAGTATTTGTCTATACAATGTTGTCCACGAGTACTTGTCTATACAATGTTGTCCACGAGTACTTGTCTATACAATGTTGTCCACGAGTACTTGTCTATACAATGTTGTCCACGAGTACTTGTCTATACAATGTTGTCCCCGAGTATTTGTCTATACAATGTTGTCCACGAGTACTTGTCTATACAATGTTGTCCACGAGTACTTGTCTATACAAGTTGTTGTGTCCACGACTACTTGTCTATACAATGTTGTCCACGAGTACTTGTCTATACAATGTTGTCCACGAGTACTTGTCTATACAATGTTGTCCCCGAGTATTTGTCTATACAATGTTGTCCACGAGTACTTGTCTATACAATGTTGTCCACGAGTACTTGTCTATACAATGTTGTTGTGTCCACGAGTACTTGTCTATACAATGTTGTTGTGTCCACGAGTACTTGTCTATACAATGTTGTTGTGTCCACGAGTACTTGTCTATACAATGTTGTTGTGTCCACGAGTACTTGTCTATACAATGTTGTTGTGTCCACGAGTACTTGTCTATACAATGTTGTTGTGTCCACGAGTACTTGTCTATACAATGTTGTTCACGAGTACTTGTCTATACAATGTTGTCCACGAGTTCTTGTCTATACAATGTTGTCCACGAGTACTTGTCTATACAATGTTGTCCCCGAGTATGTGTCTATACAATGTTGTCCACGAGTACTTGTCTATACAATGTTGTCCACGAGTACTTGTCTATACAATGTTGTTGTGTCCACGAGTACTTGTCTATACAATGTTGTCCACGAGTACTTGTCTATACAATGTTGTCCCCGAGTACTTGTCTATACAATGTTGTCCACGAGTACTTGTCTATACAATGTTGTCCCCGAGTACTTGTCTATACAATGTTGTCCACGAGTACTTGTCTATACAATGTTGTCCACGAGTATTTGTCTATACAATGTTGTCCACGAGTACTTGTCTATACAATGTTGTCCACGAGTACTTGTCTATACAATGTTGTTGTGTCCACGAGTACTTGTCTATACAATGTTGTTGTGTCCACGAGTACTTGTCTATACAATGTTGTTGTGTCCACGAGTACTTGTCTATACAATGTTGTTGTGTCCACGAGTACTTGTCTATACAATGTTGTTGTGTCCACGAGTACTTGTCTATACAATGTTGTTCACGAGTACTTGTCTATACAATGTTGTCCACGAGTACTTGTCTATACAATGTTGTTCACGAGTACTTGTCTATACAATGTTGTCCACGAGTACTTGTCTATACAATGTTGTTCACGAGTACTTGTCTATACAATGTTGTCCACGAGTACTTGTCTATACAATGTTGTTCACGAGTACTTGTCTATACAATGTTGTTGTGTCCACGAGTACTTGTCTATACAATGTTGTTGTGTCCACGAGTACTTGTCTATACAATGTTGTTGTGTCCACGAGTACTTGTCTATACAATGTTGTTGTGTCCACGAGTACTTGTCTATACAATGTTGTTCACGAGTACTTGTCTATACAATGTTGTCCACGAGTACTTGTCTATACAATGTTGTTCACGAGTACTTGTCTATACAATGTTGTCCACGAGTACTTGTCTATACAATGTTGTTCACGAGTACTTGTCTATACAATGTTGTCCACGAGTACTTGTCTATACAATGTTGTCCACGAGTACTTGTCTATACAATGTTGTCCACGAGTACTTGTCTATACAATGTTGTCCACGAGTACTTGTCTATACAATGTTGTCCCCGAGTATTTGTCTATACAATGTTGTCCACGAGTACTTGTCTATACAATGTTGTCCACGAGTACTTGTCTATACAATGTTGTCCACGAGTACTTGTCTATACAATGTTGTTGTGTCCACGAGTACTTGTCTATACAATGTTGTCCACGAGTACTTGTCTATACAATGTTGTCCACGAGTACTTGTCTATACAATGTTGTTGTGTCCAGGAGTACTTGTCTATACAATGTTTCCACGAGTACTTGTCTATACAATGTTATCCACGAGTACTTGTCTATACAATGTTGTTGGTCCAGAGTACTTGTCTATACAATGTTGTTGTGTCCACGAGTACTTGTCTATACAATGTTGTCCACGAGTACTTGTCTATACAATGTTGTCCACGAGTACTTGTCTATACAATGTTGTCCACGAGTACTTGTCTATACAATGTTGTCCCCGAGTATTTGTCTATACAATGTTGTCCACGAGTACTTGTCTATACAATGTTGTCCACGAGTACTTGTCTATACAATGTTGTCCACGAGTACTTGTCTATACAATGTTGTCCACGAGTACTTGTCTATACAATGTTGTCCACGAGTACTTGTCTATACAATGTTGTTGTGTCCACGAGTACTTGTCTATACAATGTTGTTGTGTCCACGAGTACTTGTCTATACAATGTTGTTGTGTCCACGAGTACTTGTCTATACAATGTTGTTGTGTCCACGAGTACTTGTCTATACAATGTTGTTGTGTCCACGAGTACTTGTCTATACAATGTTGTTGTGTCCACGAGTACTTGTCTATACAATGTTGTTCACGAGTACTTGTCTATACAATGTTGTCCACGAGTACTTGTCTATACAATGTTGTCCACGAGTACTTGTCTATACAATGTTGTCCCCGAGTATTTGTCTATACAATGTTGTCCACGAGTACTTGTCTATACAATGTTGTCCACGAGTACTTGTCTATACAATGTTGTCCACGAGTACTTGTCTATACAATGTTGTCCACGAGTACTTGTCTATACAATGTTGTCCCCGAGTACTTGTCTATACAATGTTGTCCACGAGTACTTGTCTATACAATGTTGTCCACGAGTACTTGTCTATACAATGTTGTTGTGTCCACGAGTACTTGTCTATACAATGTTGTCCACGAGTACTTGTCTATACAATGTTGTCCACGAGTACTTGTCTATACAATGTTGTCCACGAGTACTTGTCTATACAATGTTGTCCCCGAGTATTTGTCTATACAATGTTGTCCACGAGTACTTGTCTATACAATGTTGTCCACGAGTACTTGTCTATACAATGTTGTTGTGTCCACGAGTACTTGTCTATACAATGTTGTTGTGTCCACGAGTACTTGTCTATACAATGTTTTGTGTCCACG
The DNA here is from genome assembly GCA_014843695.1 of Archivesica marissinica. NCBI lineage: Eukaryota > Metazoa > Mollusca > Bivalvia > Venerida > Vesicomyidae > Archivesica > Archivesica marissinica. The sequence continues at coordinate 60,758,295 of CM026391.1, read as the reverse complement.
AGTACTTGTCTATACAATGTTGTTGTGTCCACGAGTACTTGTCTATACAATGTTGTTGTGTCCACGAGTACTTGTCTATACAATGTTGTTGTGTCCACGAGTACTTGTCTATACAATGTTGTTCACGAGTACTTGTCTATACAATGTTGTCCCCGAGTATTTGTCTATACAATGTTGTCCACGAGTACTTGTCTATACAATGTTGTCCACGAGTACTTGTCTATACAATGTTGTCCACGAGTACTTGTCTATACAATGTTGTCCACGAGTACTTGTCTATACAATGTTGTCCACGAGTACTTGTCTATACAATGTTGTCCACGAGTACTTGTCTATACAATGTTGTCCACGAGTACTTGTCTATACAATGTTGTCCACGAGTACTTGTCTATACAATGTTGTCCACGAGTACTTGTCTATACAATGTTGTTCACGAGTACTTGTCTATACAATGTTGTTCACGAGTACTTGTCTATACAATGTTGTCCACGAGTACTTGTCTATACAATGTTGTTCACGAGTACTTGTCTATACAATGTTGTCCACGAGTACTTGTCTATACAATGTTGTTCACGAGTACTTGTCTATACAATGTTGTCCACGAGTACTTGTCTATACAATGTTGTCCACGAGTACTTGTCTATACAATGTTGTCCACGAGTACTTGTCTATACAATGTTGTCCACGAGTACTTGTCTATACAATGTTGTCCCCGAGTATTTGTCTATACAATGTTGTCCACGAGTACTTGTCTATACAATGTTGTCCACGAGTACTTGTCTATACAATGTTGTCCACGAGTAATTGTCTATACAATGTTGTTGTGTCCACGAGTACTTGTCTATACAATGTTGTCCACGAGTACTTGTCTATATAATGGTGTCCACGAGTACTTGTCTATACAATGTTGTTGTGTCCAGGAGTACTTGTCTATACAATGTTATCCACGAGTACTTGTCTATACAATGTTATCCACGAGTACTCGTCTATACAATGTTGTTGAGTCCAGGAGTACTTGTCTATACAATGTTGTTGTGTCCACGAGTACTTGTCTATACAATGTTGTCCACGAGTACTTGTCTATACAATGCTGTCCACGAGTACTTGTCTATACAATGTTGTCCACGAGTACTTGTCTATACAATGTTGTCCCCGAGTATTTGTCTATACAATGTTGTCCACGAGTACTTGTCTATACAATGTTGTCCACGAGTACTTGTCTATACAATGTTGTCCACGAGTACTTGTCTATACAATGTTGTCCACGAGTACTTGTCTATACAATGTTGTTGTGTCCACGAGTACTTGTCTATACAATGTTGTTGTGTCCACGAGTACTTGTCTATACAATGTTGTTGTGTCCACGAGTACTTGTCTATACAATGTTGTTGTGTCCACGAGTACTTGTCTATACAATGTTGTTGTGTCCACGAGTACTTGTCTATACAATGTTGTTGTGTCCACGAGTACTTGTCTATACAATGTTGTTGTGTCCACGAGTACTTGTCTATACAATGTTGTTGTGTCCACGAGTACTTGTCTATACAATGTTGTTGTGTCCACGAGTACTTGTCTATACAATGTTGTTGTGTCCACGAGTACTTGTCTATACAATGTTGTTCACGAGTACTTGTCTATACAATGTGGTCCACGAGTACTTGTCTATACAATGTTGTTCACGAGTACTTGTCTATACAATGTTGTCCACGAGTACTTGTCTATACAATGTTGTCCACGAGTACTTGTCTATACAATGTTGTCCACGAGTACTTGTCTATACAATGTTGTCCACGAGTACTTGTCTATACAATGTTGTCCCCGAGTATTTGTCTATACAATGTTGTCCACGAGTACTTGTCTATACAATGTTGTCCACGAGTACTTGTCTATACAATGTGTGTCCACGAGTACTTGTCTATACAATGTTGTTGTGTCCACGAGTACTTGTCTATACAATGTTGTTGTGTCCACGAGTACTTGTCTATACAATGTTGTTGTGTCCACGAGTACTTGTCTATACAATGTTGTTGTGTCCACGAGTACTTGTCTATACAATGTTGTTGTGTCCACGAGTACTTGTCTATACAATGTTGTTCACGAGTACTTGTCTATACAATGTTGTCCACGAGTACTTGTCTATACAATGTTGTCCACGAGTACTTGTCTATACAATGTTGTCCCCGAGTATTTGTCTATACAATGTTGTCCACGAGTACTTGTCTATACAATGTTGTCCACGAGTACTTGTCTATACAATGTTGTTGTGTCCACGAGTACTTGTCTATACAATGTTGTCCACGAGTACTTGTCTATACAATGTTGTCCACGAGTACTTGTCTATACAATGTTGTCCACGAGTACTTGTCTATACAATGTTGTCCACGAGTACTTGTCTATACAATGTTGTCCACGAGTACTTGTCTATACAATGTTGTCCACGAGTACTTGTCTATACAATGTTGTCCACGAGTACTTGTCTATACAATGTTGTTGTGTCCACGAGTACTTGTCTATACAATGTTGTTGTGTCCACGAGTACTTGTCTATACAATGTTGTTGTGTCCACGAGTACTTGTCTATACAATGTTGTTGTGTCCACGAGTACTTGTCTATACAATGTTGTTGTGTCCACGAGTACTTGTCTATACAATGTTGTTGTGTCCACGAGTACTTGTCTATACAATGTTGTTGTGTCCACGAGTACTTGTCTATACAATGTTGTCCACGAGTACTTGTCTATACAATGTTGTTCATGAGTACTTGTCTATACAATGTTGTCCACGAGTACTTGTCTATACAATGTTGTTCACGAGTACTTGTCTATACAATGTTGTCTACGAGTATTTGTATATACAATGTTGTCCACGTGTACTTGTCTATACAATGTTGTTGTGTCCACGAGTACCTGTCTATACAATGTTGTCCACGAGTACTTGTCTATACATTGTTGTCCACGAGTACTTGTCTATACAATGTTGTCCCCGAGTATTTGTCTATACAATGTTGTCCACGAGTACTTGTCTATACAATGTTGTCCCCGAGTACTTGTCTATACAATGTTGTCCCCGAGTATTTGTCTATACAATGGTGTCCATGAGTACGTACGTATATTTTAAAAGATAGTGCTGGCCCTAGTTATTCTATAGTGTGTGTGTGTTTATTTATCGTCGCTACCAATATGAAGAGATTAGTCATTTCAGATGTTTGGAGGATAGTGCAATGATACAGACAGAGACCCATTCCAGAATCTCATCTGGTTCGTATACGTGCACGATATAAAACACCGACACGAGACCTCGGTTTAAAGTCCCGTATGAAAGACTGTTAATTATATTAGGATCAGACGGGGGACCGAACCTGCGATCCCTGGCTTACCAGTCCAACGTGGTAACCACTGGACTACAGATCCGTCTGTCATGCAAATCAATAGTGGCATCGACATGGAGAACCTGTGTTAGTTCAATTATAGAGCGTATGTCTTATATTATAACTGGAACTAATCGGAGACAATAGGCAGTTACTGCCCCTTAATACTCATGGAAGTAGATTGGTCCTCTTAATTGGCTTACTCTGTTGTTATCGTTGTTTCCTTTGCACCACATGATATCTGTTTTCATTATTTTTCTTAACTTATGATTATTAAATTACTAAATCTCGACAGATATCCTACAGCCTATCCAATAGATACTTTACTGTAGAAATTGATTATAAATTAATTCACATGCTTTTGATAAAATCACATTTATCATACCACAGCTTTCAACTAAAAGGACCAATACATAGTTCGGGTTAAATCGGACTTTATCTGTCAAGGGAGGTAATCGAAAACCCAGTAATGTCTCTCATTGTCTTGTGACCAGGACATGGCGAATGCGTCTCATGTACACGTGTTAAGAACGTCCATCCCGTGCATCTGTTAAGTTACCTGGACATGTCTCGGTATCACCCACTGGGACTCGGAATGACCAGACTGGGACTCTAGATGCCCCGACCGGGACTAGAGATGACCCGACTGGGACTCGGGATGACCCGACTGGGATATCCGAAGAAGCGAAACGAGTCCACCAAATAATTTCGAACGTAAACTGTCAATCCGCTATATTACAATCTATTTTATCAATGAATTCAATAGCAACCGTGTAATGTTGAGTGCTGGGTTTTATCCCGCGTTATCAGCCACGTCTGTTCGTTCTTGAATACAGATGTCTATATTTGTTCACAAATGCCATTTGAGTATTTTTCTTTAGCTGCTTCTATTGACTATTGATCTGATGACGTCTGAGCAAAATATTACACATGAGGCCCTTACCAATACTGAGAAACCGTATGATTGTGGAATACCGTGGCCACATCGAGATATATGATTGAGGGGTCCGTCCTCCACATATCCGTCATACTATAATATACATAAAAATTAATAACTGTGAATTGAAAATCTAATAAATTCGATTTTAAACCGAGGTCTTACGTGGGTGCTTTACACCGTGCATGTAAAAGAACCAGAATGGACTCTGGAATGAGTCCCTATCTGCAATATCCTCCAAAATATAAAACGACAAATCTCTTCAGGAGGCGTCGCTCATATGGTAGCAATGATAAATATACGTGAAACACACACACACATTTAATACTAAATTATTGTTTGATAAAACACGCGTACTACTACTCATAGTAAAAGGTCACTGTAGCTTACAGTATACTATTATATCTCGGGGTGGTTATCAAACATACGATTGACACACGAATTGATAAAACAAAACGTTCCATATTGAGGCCCTATGAATGTTTTGCAATTACTAAATTTAGAAACAATACTTGTTACGAGTGGTTAAGGTCGTTGACTTCGAATCGATTGCCCCTGACATATGTAGATACGAATCCCACTTGGGTCGTCGAATTATCATTCCGTACGAGGAAGTTATCCAGCTGACTCGCGGGTGGTCGGTTGTTCTACGCGGGTGTATGTCCGTGCTGGTCCGCCTACGTGGTCGAGTGGTTAAGGTCGCTGACTTGTATACCACTGTAACCTATCATCACTGATGGTCACGGGTTCGAGCCCCGCTCAGACCGTGTCTCATTTATATGAAAAAGTTGGCAGTTTCTTACGGAGGTTGGTGCACCCAAGTACTGGTTAACCGCTGGAGCCTGCCCAGGAAAGGTGTTGTTAGGTAAACTGCCCGCCGGCGATATAGCCCAAAATGGTGCTGATGCAGGCGTAAAACCCGAAATATAACATAACATAATGTCCGTGCTGCTTGAAATACTGTTCGACTGGAGGGTGTGCACGTGGATAGTCGCTATATGATCTAAGCTGACGATAAACAATAGTAAGGGATGTCCAACAGGGTTGGCGAAAAACACGAATAAAAGTTCAACAGGGCTGACGACAAACAAACATAAGTGAAGTCATATACAACATGGCTTAAAGGAAAACTGCATTGCATCACAGAGGCTCCAGAAGTAGGCATACTAGGGTATTATTATGCATAATTATATCAACCATGTGGAAGTCGTGATAGCGCAGTAGTAGAGCGTTCGCTTCAGATCTGGAGTTTGAGCCCCCGCTGGAGTCGTTACGATTGTACCCTTAGAAAGGGCATTTAAATTCCACGTTGCCTCTTCTATCTACCTCGTGACGATGGATTCCATCAGGAATGAGGTCTCGAGCGTGATTAATATAAGTTGTAAGAACATTTCCCAATTGAGCTAAAATAAATTTGTATAAACTAAACGATGTGCCAGAACTTATTCAAGAAACGTGCATACATTTTGCAGACGACGAGCTAAACGTTCACGTGCGGATCAGATTAAGTTAGAGCATGACTTGTATTCACAATCCAAGAAACGTGCACACATTTTGCAGACGACGAGCTAAACGTTCACGTGCGGATCAGATTAAGTTAGAGCATGACTTGTATTCACAATCCAAGAAACGTGCATACATTTTGCAGACGACGAGCTAAACGTTCACGTGAGGATCAGATTAAGATAGAGCATGACTTGTATTCACAATCCAAGAAACGTGCACACATTTTGCAGACGACGAGCTAAACGTTCACGTGAGGATCAGATTAAGTTAGAGCATGACTTGTATTCACAATCCAAGAAACGTGCACACATTTTGCAGACGACGAGCTAAACGTTCAAGTGAGGATCAGATTAAGTTAGAGCATGACTTGTATTCACATTGCCGGTGAAGTAAAGATTGGCAGCTCCGTTTTTTAATGTGAAAACATGTATAAAGTGTTGCATATTGGAAATGTTAAAGTTGAATTTGAATATGAAATGTATGACAAGGGTGATACATATATTGAAATAAAAACTAATGACGCGGAAAGACCTTGGTATCTTTACATATATGCACTGAACATTGACCTCCGTGTAAGTAAAAGAGTAACAAGAAAATCGATTACATATTTATGTGTAATAGAAGGACGATTGAAAACTCACTCTGCATAATACACACTCGGATAGTGTATTGAGTGGTGTGCATTGTATATAAATTATAAATTGCAAAAAAACATGTTGACAATATCATGAAACCCTGTCCAACATAATAGTATATATACCACCTCCCTGCTGGGTCATCCGCGTATCATATGCGAACCTTACTTATACAAATTTATTTTAGCTCGATTGCGAAACAAATTATTACAACTTATATTAATCACTCTCGAGACCTCATTCCTGATGGAATCCATCGCCGCGAGGGAGAGAGAAGAGGCAACGTGGAATGTAAATGCCTTGCCTAAGGGCACAATCGTAACTGCTCCAGCGGGGCTCGAACTCCGGACCTTTCGCACCTGAAGCGAACGCGCATCCACTGCGCTATCACGACTTCCACAAGTCTGTATTTCTATGCGCACATTGTTCCCATTCGTCCAGAAAAAGGTAACATTATATAACAGGATTAATCAGATGTAATTTGCATATACAGTCAAACCTGTCTTAAGCAGCCAGCCAAGGGAATCACAAAAGATGGCTACTTAACACAAGTGGCTGCTTAATAGAGGGCAAGTGAATAGTAAAACAACATATTAATAGAGGTGACCACTAACACAGGTTTAACTGTATAATAGAGGTGACCACTAACACAGGTTTAACTGTATAATAGAGGTGACCACTAACACAGGTTTGACTGTATACTAGAGGTGACCATTAACACAGGTTTAACTGTATAATAGAGGTGACCACTAACACAGGTTTGACTGCATTGACAATGTATTGTTTCTTCAACTGTACAAAGCTCTGATCCGGTCACATATTGATTATGACAACACTATCTGGTTTCCAACCCTGAAGAAAAATAAACGGATTATTGAAAATGTGCAACGAAGAACAACAATAGTGGTCACACCCCACAGTAGTACGGGCATCTCTTTGCTTTTTCTATTTATAGTAACTCATTTGCATATAAGGTAATATAAAGTAGGTCACGCGTGTGCGCGATTATTTTTAGAATACGCGTCACCTGATGACGTATCGCGCAACTACCGAGTTCCGTGTACGAAGGCGTATCGGACGATCTAGTAACAAGTCTCTACGCGGCGTCCATTTTGGATGACCTCACGATTATGTCCGGGCTTATCGGATAATGTACATCTTATTATTCGCGCATAATGCGACATATATACGCTATTACATATCCGGAGCGTTGTCGCATTTCATCGAAGACACGTACGTCAGAATAATAGGTACCCGGTGGCCCCGACACGTACCTACGTCTCATGCTTCCAGTCGGATCCGTTCTCGGGTCAATAACATCCATACAGAGCCGCTTCCAACTGGTCCGTACTGGGGGGTTCCGTACCTACATTCTCCGCCCACACACGGATTCAGATCCGGGCTTACCGCTGGCCGGGGTAGAGTTATCGCTGCATCGGCCCTCATTTACGGTATGTGAGGCCTGTCGACCGTGTACCGAGGTCGTGTAGCGAGTGGTTGTCGCGGGACAACGACTGTCTGTCACGGATGTCCGGTTACCTGATGGTGACCAAATCCAGCTCGCAATCATGGGACAGGCACCTCCGTACGACAGGAAGTCGCGATAGAGCAGCTTCATGTCCGGAGTTCGAGCCCCGCTGGAGCCGTTACGAGCGTTGGCATTTGAATTCTCTCTCCATCAGGAACGAGGTCTCGAGAGTCGGAATAGCTCGTTTCGCGATCGAGCTAAAATAAATTTGTATAAAAACCGGATGAAGTTAAGCGAAGTGAAACGACGTTCTTTTACCACATCGGTATACTGATCGGTACAGTAACAGAGTGAAAGTGGTGTATAAGAAAACGAAGCGTACGTTATTACTACATACCCTATTACACCGACCAATGAGAGACACCAATGGGAACGAACCGCTCTATAAATAGCGAGCGCATACGTTTCTATAAATAACGACTACGAACCGCTATATAAATAGCGAGCGCGTACGTTTCTATAAATAACGACTACGAACCGATCCATAAATAACGATTACGAACGCTTCTATAAATATAGCCCGATTAGAACGGACTTAGGCCTCAATCGTTTCATAAGCTTCACGAACTTCAACCATGCTGTCAACGGGTAAGTTCATTATATTATTCAAACTCGGCGTACGTTTTTATCGCGTAAGAAATCCTAATTATACGCAAACTTAACCTATGTACTTTAGCGAAAATGAATAATATATATCTTATCTCGTTACGTATAATTCCATAAAAGCGCGATAAATTATTAATAATCCGTAATGTACGTTTTAGAGGGCGATGGATTCCATCAGGAATGAGATATCCAGAGCGATAAGTCGTAAGAACTTGTTTCGCGATCGAGCAAATATAATTTTGTAATAAAATAATATTATCCATCCAATATGAGACGCGGGGTGGAATGATTAATATAAATGTGTAATACTCGATGTTCCATGCCCGTCTTCAAGACACCGAGCACAGCTACAACCGCACGATACATCTCAGTTTAGGCACCTCACCCAACACCATCAGTACAGAAAATGAAGGCGAAAGCCGTTTGCAACAGTATTTACTACAAAATCCGTCATTAGTGTCATGGAATGCCATAGAAATACTTAAGCATCGAGAAAACAGCATGGAACCAAACACTGACACATTCATACAGGTAATTATAAATATCGCATGGCAAATTGTTTCATGATTCTAAGCAAATCGAAGTAATTAATACGTTTACATACCGAGTTTGTCAATGCCAGCCTTTAAAAGCTTTAACAACAATATATAACCACTATCTCACCATTAATGATATCTACATACATTACTACAAGATATACACACTGTCTCACCATATCTACGTACATTACTACAAGATATACACACTATCACACCATATCAACGTATATTACTACAATAACTACACACTGTCTCACCATATCTACATACATTACTACAATATATACACACTGTCTCACCATATCTACGTACATTACTACAATATATACACACTATATCACCATATCTACGTACATTACTACAAGATATAAACACTATCTCACCATATATACATACATTTCTACAAGATATACACACTATCTCACCATATATACATACATTGCTACAAGATATACACGCTATCTCACCATATCTACATACATTACTACAATATATACACACTATATCACCATATATACGTACATTACTACAAGATATACACACTATCTCACCATATCTACATACATTACTACAATATATACACACTATCTCACCATATATACATACATTGCTACTAAATATACACACTATCTCACCAAATCTACATACATTACTACAAGATATATCCACTATCTCACAATATTTACGTACATTACTACAAGATATACACACTATGTCACCATATCTACAAACATTGCTACAAGATCTACACGCTGTCTCACCATATCTACATACATTCCTACAAGATATATCCACTATCTCACCATATTTACATACATTACTACAATAACTACACACTGTCTCACCATATCTACATACATTACTACAAGATATACACACTATCTCACCATATCTACATACATTACTACAAGATATACACACTATCTCACCATATTTACGTACATTACTACAAGATATACACACTATCTCACCATATCTACATACATTACTACAAGATATACACGCTGTCTCACCATATCTACATACATTACTACAATATATACACACTATATCACCATATCTACAATATTACTACAATATCTACACACTATCTCACCATATCTACATACATTACTACAAGATATACACACTGTCTCACCATATCTACATACATTACTACAATATATACACACTATCACACCATATCAACATATATTACTACAATAACTACACACTGTCTCACCATATACTACATACACAAATATACACACTATCTCACCATATATACGACATTACTACAATATATACACACTGTCTCACCATATCTACGTACATTACTACAATATATACACACTATATCACCATATCTACAAACATTACAACAATATATAAACACTATCTCACCATATATACATACATTACTACAAGATATACACACTGTCTCACCATATCTACATACATTACTACAATATATACACACTATATCACCATATCTACATATATTACAACAATATATATCCACTATCTCACCATATATACGTAAATTACTACAAGATATACACACTGTCTCACCATATCTACGTACATTACTACAATATATACACACTATATCACCATATCTACGTATATTACAACAATATATAACCACTATCTCACCATATCTACATACATTTCTACAAGATATACACACTATCTCACCATATATACATACATTGCTACAAGATATACCTGCTATCTCACCATATTTACATTCATTACTACAAGATCTACACACTATATCACCAAATATACATACATTCCTACAAGATATATCCACTATCTCACCATATTTACATACATTACTACAATAACTACACACTGTCTCACCATATATACATACATTGCTACTAAATATACACACTATCTCACCAAATCTACATACATTACTACAAGATATATCCACTATCTCACAATATTTACATACATTACTACAAGATATACACACTATGTCACCATATCTACAAACATTGCTACAAGATCTACACACTATATCACCATATCTACGTACATTACAACAATATATAACCACTATCTCACCATATATACATACATTTCTACAAAATATACACACTATCTCACCATATATACATAAATTACTACAATAAATACACACTATCTCACCATATATACATACATTACTACAAAATATACACACTACCTCACCAAATCTACATACATTACTACAAGATATACACACTATCTCACCATATCTACGTACATTACTACAATATATACACACTATCTCACCATATATACATACATTACTACAATAAATACACAATGTATCACCATATCTACATACATTACAACAATATATACACACTATCTCACCATATATACATACATTACTACAAGATATACACACTGTCTTACCATATCTACGTACATTACTACAATATATACACACTATATCACCAAATCTACGTATATTACAACAATATACAACCACTATCTCACCATATCTACATACATTTCTACAAGATATAACACATCTACACCATATATACACACATTACTACAAGATATACACGCTATCTCACCATATCTACATACATTACTACAATATATACACACTATATCACCATATCTGTATATATTATAACAATATATATCCACTATCTCACCATATCTACATACATTTCTATTAAATTGACACACTATCTCACCATATTTAAATACATTGCTACTAAATATACACACTATCTCACCAAATCTACATAAATTACTACAAGATATATCCACTATCTCACAATATTTACATACATTACTACAAGATATACACACTATGTCACCATATCTACAAACATTGCTACAAGATCTACACGCTATATCACCATATCTACATACATTCCTACAAGATATATCCACTATCTCACCATATTTACATTCATTACTACAAGATCTACACACTATATCACCATATCTACATACATTCCTACAAGATATACACACTATCTCACCATATATACATACATTACTACAAGATATACACACTATCTCACCATATATACATACATTACTACAATATATACACACTATCTCACCATATATACACACATTACTACAAGATATACACGCTATCTCACCATATCTACATACATTACTACAATATATACACACTATATCACCATATCTACATATATTACAACAATATATATCCACTATCTCACCATATCTACATACATTACTACAAAATATACACACTATCTCACCATATCTACATACATTACTACAAAATATACACACTATATCACCAAATCTACATACATTACAACAATATATAACCACTATCTCACAATATCTACATACATTACTACAAGATATACACACTATCTCACCATATATACAAACATTACTACAAAATCTACACACTATATCACCATATCTACATACATTACTACAAGATATACACACTATCTCACCATATATACATACATGTAAGGACTTTAAGGATATATAAAATCTTTAAACCGCGATATACTGGGCCGTATAAATAAAGGAAAGATATCGTCGTATCGGTCTCGCCGAGCTCTTTCCGACTATACCAAACACGGCCAGTTTCCTCTCGAAAGTTCATTTTTCTTCAAACTTAGTTACGATTAAAGGGAGATAATCGTTATTATAGATATATCGACTAATGATAGATCAAAATGGAAGGGTAGCGTCGGACTCGTGATGTCGATACGCGTATATTAGACTAACGTATAGTTACGTTTAAATATTTTTTCATTTTCAATAGCGGGACTTAAGGATATATAAAATCTTTAAACCGCGATATCTCGAAAACTACTCGCCGTATAAATAAAGGAAAGATATCGTCGGATCGGTCTCGCCGAGCTACGTCGAATTATACAGATTTCTACGCTCTAACGCCGATCCGAAAAATTGATGACGTCAGATTCGTAGGCCAAGTCTTTTAGCTCCACTATAAACAGTGTAGAGCGTGCTCATACGCGGCGCTACCCCTATATCTAATAATCGAATTATGGATATCCGTATAAATACTAAATAAATAGCGAAACGTCGCCCCATAATTATTGCTGTTTTTAGATTGATTTGGGTACCGCTGTAGGCCTACATACAGCATGTACATACATGTACATCTTATAATTCGAACATAATGCGACATATGTACGCTAAATGACCATAACATATCCA
>CM026391.1:60639931-60744002 GCA_014843695.1 Archivesica marissinica | reverse complement strand
ATCTACACACTATCTCACCATATATACATACATTACTACAAGATATACACACTATATCACCATATATACGTACATTACTACAAGATATACACACTATCTCACCATATCTACATACATTACTACAATATATACACACTATCTCACCATATCTACATACATTACTACAATATATACACACTATCTCACCATATCTACATATATTACTACAATATATACACACTATCTCACCATATCTACGTACATTACTACAAGATATACACACTATCTTACCATATCTACATACATTACTACAAGATATACACACTATCTCACCATATCTACGTACATTACTACAATATATACACACTATATCACCATATCTACATATATTACAACAATATATAACCACTATCTCACCATATCTACATACATTTCTACAAGATATACACACTATCTCACCATATTTACATTCATTACTACAAGATCTACACACTATATCACCAAATATACATACATTCCACAAATATATCCACTATCTCACCATATTTACATACATTACTACAATACATACACTGTCTCACCATATATACATACATTGCTACTAAATATACACACTATCTCACCAAATCTACATACATTACTACAAGATATATCCACTATCTCACATATTTACGTACATTACTACAAGATATACACACTATGTCACCCATATCTACAAACATTGCTACAAGATCTACACGCTGTCTCACCATATCTACATACATTCCTACAGATATATCCACTATCTCACCATATTTACATACATTACTACAATAACTACACACTGTCTCACCATATCTACATACATTACTACAAGATATACACACTATCTCACCATATATACGTACATTACTACAAGATATACACACTATCTCACCATATCTACATTCATTACTACAAGATCTACACACTATTTCACCATATATACATTCATTACTACAAGATATACACGCTGTCTCACCATATCTACAAACATTACTACAATATATACACACTATATCACCATATCTACATATATTACAACACTATATATCCACTATCTCACCATATCTACATACATTACTACAAGATATACACGCTGTCTCACCATATATACATACATTACTACAATATATACATACTATATCACCATATCTACGTACATTACAACAATATATAACCACTATCTCACCATATCTACATACATTTCTACAAGATATACACACTATCTCACCATATATACATACATTGCTACTAAATTTACACACTATCTCACCATATTTACATTCATTACTACAAGATCTACACACTATATCACCATATCTACATACATGTAAGGACTTTAAGGATATATAAAATCTTTAAACCGCGATATCTACTGGCCGTATAAATAAAGGAAAGATATCGTCGTATCGGTCTCGCCGAGCTCTTTCCGACTATACCAAACACGGCCAGTTTCCTCGAAAGTTCATTTTTCTTCAAACTTATTTACGATTAAAGGGAGATAATCAGTATTATAGATATATCGACTAATGATAGATCAAAATGAAGGGTAGCGTCGGACTCGTGATGTCGATACGCGTATATTAGAACTAACGTATAGTTACGTTTAAATATTTTTTTCATTTTCAATAGCGGGACTTTAATGATATATCAATTCTTTAAACCGCGATATCTCGAACACTACTCGCCGTATAAATAAAGGAAAGATATCGTCGGATAGGTCTCGCCGAGCTACGTCGAATTATACGCTCTAACACAGATCCGAAAAATTGATGACGTCAGATTCGTAGGCCAAGTCTTTTAGCTCCATCCAACATAACCAGCATAGATCATACGCGGCGCTACCCCTATATCTAATAATCGAATTATGGATATCCGTATAAATACTAAAGAAATAGCGAAACGTCGCCCCATAATTGTTGCTGTTTTTAGATTGATTTGAGTACCGCTGTAGGCCTACATACAGCATTTACATACATGTACATCTTATAATTCTGCTTCGCGCATAATGCGACATATGCACACTAAATGACCATTACATATCCATCATGTTTGGGTGTTAATAAAATATTGTCCATTAATGAATCAGCCCTGTCTTCAACATCATTGGGATATCTCCGCATCAATTAGGACCAATTAGCTGCTGATGACCTCCCGATTAAGTTATGTACGCACTCTGGGCTTATCAGTTAATCCTCTATGTTGCAGTTTAGAGAAATGTTATTGGTCTTACCTTTAGCTTTTAAAGGCTGGCATTGACAAACTCGGTATGTAAACGTATTAATTACTTCGATTTGCTTAGAATCATGAAACAATTTGCCATGCGATATTTATAATTACCTGTATGAATGTGTCAGTGTTTGGTTCCATGCTGTTTTCTCGATGCTTAAGTATTTCTATGGCATTCCATGACACTAATGACGGATTTTGTAGTAAATACTGTTGCAAACGGCTTTCGCCTTCATTTTCTGTACTGATGGTGTTGGGTGAGGTGCCTAAACTGAGATGTATCGTGCGGTTGTAGCTGTGCTCCGTGTCTTGAAGACGGGCATGGAACATCGAGTATTACACATTTATATTAATCGTTCCACCCCGCGTCTCATATTGGATGGATAATATTATTTTATTACAAAATTATATTTGCTCGATCGCGAAACAAGTTCTTACGACTTATCGCTCTGGATATCTCATTCCTGATGGAATCCATCGCCCTCTAAAACGTACATTACGGATTATTAATAATTTATCGCGCTTTTATGGAATTATACGTAACGAGATAAGATATATATTATTCATTTTCGCTAAAGTACATAGGTTAAGATTGCGTATAATTAGGATTTCTTACGCGATAAAAACGTACGCCGAGTTTGAATAATATAATGAACTTACCCGTTGACAGCATGGTTGAAGTTCGTGAAGCTTATGAAACGATTGAGGCCTAAGTCCGTTCTAATCGGGCTATATTTATAGAAGCGTTCGTAATCGTTATTTATGGATCGGTTCGTAGTCGTTATTTATAGAAACGTATGCGCTCGCTATTTATATAGCGGTTCGTAGTCGTTATTTATAGAAACGTATGCGCTCGCTATTAATAGAGCGGTTCGTTCCCATTGGTGTCTCTCATTGGTCGGTGTAATAGGGTATGTAGTAATAACGTACGCTTCGTTTTCTTATACACCACTTTCACTCTGTTACTGTACCGATCAGTACACCGATGTGGTAAAAGAACGTCGTTTCGCTTCGCTTAACTTCATCCGGTTTTTATACAAATTTATTTTAGCTCGATCGCGAAACGAGCTATTCCGACTCTCGAGACCTCGTTCCTGATGGAGAGAGAATTCAAATGCCAACGCTCGTAACGGCTCCAGCGGGGCTCGAACTCCGGACATGAAGCTGCTCTATCGCGACTTCCTGTCGTACGGAGGTGCCTGTCCCATGATTGCGAGCTGAATTTGGTCACCATCAGGTAACCGGACATCCGTGACAGACAGTCATTGTCCCGCGACAACCACTCGCTACACGACCTCGGTACACGGTCGACAGGCCTCACATACCGTAAATGAGGGCCGATGCATCGATAACTCTACCCCGGCCAGCGGTAAGCCCGGATCTGAATCCGTGTGTGGGCGGCGAATGTAGGTACGGAACCCCCCAGTACGGACCAGTTGGAAGCGGCTCTGTATGGATGTTATTGACCCGAGAACGGATCCGACTGGAAGCATGAGACGTAGGTACGTGTCGGGGCCACCGGGTACCTATTATTCTGACGTACGTGTCTTCGAAGAAATGCGACAACGCTCCGGATATGTAATAGCGTACATATGTCGCATTATGCGCGAATAATAAGATGTACATTATCCGATAAGCCCGGACATAATCGTGAGGTCATCCAAAATGGACGCCGCGTAGAGACTTGTTACTAGATCGTCCGATACGCCTTCGTACACGGAACTCGGTAGTTGCGCGATACGTCATCAGGTGACGCGTATTCTAAAAATAATCGCGCACGCGCGTGACCTACTTTATATTACCTTATATGCAAATGAGTTACTATAAATAGAAAAAGCAAAGAGATGCCCGTACTACTCCCCACAACCAAAAGGGCTTTGTTGTGAGGAAGACTGGTCGATCTTCACCTCACAACACTTGAATACAGAGGGAAAAGAGGAGATCGTATACAAGTGTTCAAGGTTATACATCATAATGGTGGTATAGGTTGTGCTCAGATATTTGAATTATCCAACAACCAGGGTAGGGGGCATTCTCTGAAGCTTCACAGGCCTCGTGCTAACCAACGTGCTAAATTAAGCTCAACTGGACTGGTAATCCAGGGAGCGCAGGTTCGATCCTCGTCTAACCCTAATAAAATCAACAGTCTTTCACATAGAAATTTAAACCGAGGTCTGTACTGTGCTGTACACCGTGCTAGTAAACGTGCCAGTGAATACTCTGGAATGGGTATCTGCCTCTATCATTGCACTATCCACCAACAATCTAAAATGACTAATCTCTTCAGGAGGTGGCGCTCATATGGGCAACGGTAGCGACGATAACTAAACGTAAAACATGTTTTTACAGGATTTTAACGATGCTATAAATGTGTGCATAGTTAGCGAGGATTGAGGTGTCGTTCCACGAGAGGATTGAGGTGTCGTTCCACGAGAGGATTGAGGTGTCATTCCACGAGAGTATTGAGGTGTCGTTACACGAGAGGATTGAGGTGTCGTTCCACGAGCTTTATCGTGCGGCATAGCTTATTGTTGAAAACGAGTAATTTCCAAATAGCCTAGACATTAATTATTCTCTGTGTCCATTTATCCATTATTAAATAAACGTGCGGTATCCATACAGCCGGCTTATTATCTCACGACTCGCGGAACCTCGCATCGTTTTAAACACACACGTAGTTTATATAAAAACTACCCACAGTAACATGTGTACACAGTGAGCCATGCAGACTACATGAACACGTTATTTATTTATTTAACAACGACTGCGAAACAAGCTTTAACATCTTAACTATATATTAATCACTCTCGAGTGTGCGAACGAAAGCTTATATGTGGTCATTCGCGTGGTAGGAAATATATAACATAATATAATAATATAACAGACATGGACGCTATTGAATCTCTGTATACAGACATTACGAACAGGATTTGGATGAAGGATTTAACACTTTTACATTGTGTGTCAACTGTCTATTTTATCGCAGCTGTTGTAGTGTTCCTTATTTTAGTGTTCGGTACAACTGCACCATATGGACGTTACACTCGGGGTGGGTGGGGTATTTATTTGAATGGGAAATATGCTTGGTTCGTTCAGGAGTTACCGTCCTTCGTAATACCTGTAACCTTTCTGGTGCTTGATCAACACGCATCGATATCTCACGCGATACCAAACGTACTACTTACCATGATGTTCATCGTTCATTATTTCCACAGGTATGTTATTTAAAATAGTTAAATCGCACCATGACAAAACCAATATAGTTCAGATAAATAAGTATTTATAAGTCAAGAACGACTAATGCTAGAAATGTGTACTTGGTACCAAACCGTAGCCTGGGAACAGGCCTCGATATATTTTGCCTGGTCAGTCAAATAAATATATTTTAACACCGATACTATTAATAATTGGGCCGTATTAAGTTTCTGATCATATCAGCCAGAAGTTAAAAAGTGAAAAATGGACAGACTGGCACCCATGCTAACCAAACCGTAGTATATATTATTAAATATCACTACGTTTCAAGTCACATAACCGTCCGATTAACTTAACTGGCATAAAGTGCACGTGCACAAATTCGAAGTTCTGCTTTACGTTGGAGAAAGTTCATGTCGTGAGCAAATGAAAGTGAATTCACCCCCCCCCCTCACGAAATGTTCTATTATGCATAATCGGCAGTCGGGTTAAGCAGCCATGACCATATTAATCTAATTATGCTAATAAGGCAAACTATAAATGCTTGTAACATCTTGTCCCTATATTCTATTTTACAAACGTCGATATTTTAGAAAGCCGAGAACAAATACTTTCATTTAGATATACATGTACAATGACATTTTATTTATACATGTACTATCAAATATAGAATATTACTATAGCAACAGTTTGTTACCAAGTTTTATCTTTCTATCGTTACAGTTATGTGTTTTTTTATCAGCACTATGTTGGTTTTGGCATGTGGCGGCTCAATAATATATATTATGCAGTAAACACGTGATAAAATAATTGTTTAGCCACATTACATCGCTTAAACCAAAAATAGCATGTTTTCACTTATAAATAGCATTGCTATTACACATTCGAAATAATTTTGAAAAATTAATTTTCATCCATAAATGAGGTTAATGCGATCTACAATAGAGTACACGACCCGGAAGTGACATTTGCTGTTACTCAATCCTATTATACAGGGGAGATAATCTTGAGATACGGTCGTTTAGATGTAGTGTAATTAAGGTGAGTCCTAAATTAATAATGTGCATGTATAAAGGGTGAGATATAACGGTAAATGTGTACGAAAACTCTTTGTGGTCATTGGTATCGCATCTGTATTCACGATACACGTGCTGTATTACTCATTGGTTTAGAACGTGTTTATATACATTGTTATGTCAACAAACATTGTATGACGTGCGTTTATTAGTTAAACTACTATTGGCTTGCACATATTTGGAGAGAAAAAACACAATACAAATTATAATATGAAATTACATTCTGGAGAAATTTTCTTTTATCACCGATGTAGTGTCGCTTTAAACTGATAATGAAATATGCATACTGGATAGTTTGTGAGGAGTGTCTTTGTTATCGATCACTCTGATGCAATTATAGATAGTGCATTAATTTTCATACGAATAACAATTCTGTATAACCATTATATAAAGTATAATTGGTATTGGGTAAAAATGGATTTACCCAGAAATTAGGGATGTAATAAAGTATAACAATGTTGTATATATGTCAAACATGCTCTATTTATGCCATTTCTTGTCATATTATTAACTTAGTAAGTCGTTCCTCTAGTATTAATATGTTATTAAAATGATATAACTTTATTTATGTATAATATCAGTGTCTGTACATGCAGATAAAAACCCATCTCCCCCATCATGTAATAGAATCGACCGACCTCATAGACGAACCCAACAATATTAAACAAATTTAAAATAGTTCCATATACTTTTGTTATATTTGTTTATTTATACTAGTCCGTTAAGTTTAGGAACATCAATCCATGGGGTGAAATGTTAAGTGAGTTGTCATTGGGAAAATATGTTTGGTGTTGGGCGTTGTTGGGGAAAAAATCACTACACAGTAATTGTATACATGTACAATTTAAAAAAAATAGCACCATTTTACGGCGAACAGAATAAATCTGACCAGATCAGGACGTGGTGATTTGCAGCCTGTGATATAATGTTACCAACGTTATATGTCTAATAATAATAACAAGTAAGTAATATCGTTTTGATTTAGGAAATACTTCTTTATAAGGTACTAGTAAATATGTAGTCTATTTTGCGTAATTATTATTAGAACTGTTTTTCAATGTTGACCTACTTTCCAAAAATCATAGTTACATTGAACTGTTTTGTACGTAAATCGTTTTCTCGACCAGTCATTCATTTATCAGAGATAAACCCATTTATCTTGAAGGTCGCAACATATAAATATTGCAACAAGTGCGACTATATTAGTTTCCACCAGGTACGATATTATCCCGTTACTGTTACATAACGGCATTAATGTGTATTATTTATCAAAGACTTGTAAGTCTGTTAAAGCCTGTGGTGGGTGGGGTATTTGAAAAAATGGGAATATCTCACCTGTCGACTTCAAACAGCTAAATGATATGCACAACGGTTAGACAATATATTTTAAACGTTCTTAATATCTATGTAAAGTATGTTTAGATTATTCTTAACACCAATGCACACATTTATAACCATTCATGCCCGAAAAGCTTCAACATATTGGTCAGAAATCCCGCGGATCAGGGCGGAAAGTGCTATGCGAAAATTAGAAGAAAAATATTTTATTTAGAGGTCTTATATATATATTGTATAATTATATATCAGTTACATATATAGGACTAGCGTCCTTGGTCCATTGGTAGAGCATCGGACTGTCCCGGGTTGTATGATCGGTCAGGTCACATATGTCATATGTAGTGTCATTGTTGCAAGGCACCAAACACACATTGCTTAGTATTGGTCGGCTAACCCTGCCCATGAAAACATGGCTAGGTCCGTGCAAGGGGTTTGATATTAATGGAACATACATACATACAAAAAAGTAAAATGGTGCAGGGATTGAACCCACGACCACCTGCTTGCAAGTTGGCTCTCCTAAGTGGGCATGTGCAGTCTGATGTATAGACTGTGCCGAATCGCTACACTTCTCCTTCCTATTCTTTGTAAATGTACTGACAAGTATGAGGTGCTGAGAATTACTCGCAAAATAAAGCTACTCATTGTCCTTTACACCATCCACAACATGTAAAGATAACCGATGCCGCTACATTGTAAATACCCCTGGCAAGGCAAAAGTTTCTTTCCTATGGTTTTAAGCAGAAAATGTCAAATCACACGCTATATCTGCAATGACTTCTAATTATACAACAACACCAATGTTTATTTAACAAATCCACATAATATATGCCGACAACGACAAGGAGTGTAGCAAACATGTTTAACTTCCTGAAAACCTGTGTCCTGGGGGCTTGAACACATGGCTGCCGTCTTGCAAGCCATCCACACTTCCAACTGGATTAACCAATTAACTGGGCAGTCTGAAGAACTGACACCAACTAAAGTAATTGCAATGTCATAATAATCACTGATAAGATTAGACAGTTTAGCATTTCATAACTGTCGGTTTATATGTAAAACACACCTTTTATTCTACTAGGTTGACATCACAATGTCGAGGAAGTGGAAACACAGCATGGTAGACTCGGTTCCAGACAACATGTTACATTGCCTCTGTCGCTAACAAAATTATGATACAAAGATGATGATACAGTACAATTTGTAATGGATGGGTTCCACCTTGGTTGTGTTGACTTAGACAAGAGAGCGGCTGGGAACCTGTCAAACCGGAACTGTATAGATGTGATGACTGAAAACCCATCATTATCAAATAAGGGTAAATTACTGTGTAGACTAGTAATACTTATATCTACATTTAACTCTGCACGCTGGCTAAAGTAAAGACTACATGTATGTATAAGTAGCTCAATAATCTACACTACTGAAGCACGTCGTCGAAAATTATATTTTTTGATGAACAAACCTGAGTCTGAGTGAAATCTAGTTTATACAAATTTATTTTAGCTCGATTGCGAAACAAGTTATTTCAACTTATATTAATCACTCTCGAGACCTCATTCCAGATGGAATCCATCGCCACGAGGGAAAGAGAAGAGGCAACGTGGAATTTAAATGCCTTGCCTAAGGGCACAATCGTAACGGCTCCAGCGGAGTGAAATCTGGCTGGATGCGGCAAACGTTTTGTGAAATTATTATATAACATACATATATACATGCAAAACATTGTGTTTTATTTGAAGAACACTTATTATATATATAAAGACTCTGGATAGGCGCTATAATTGGAACAGATTTGTTTACAATTGTTGCATAGAGAACCATTTTATTGATCAGTGCGAATTCTGACGTCCTACTGAATATAATCCCTGAACTACCATTTATATACTAGTACCTCCAAACACTTCATATCCCAGTGTTACTATCCCTGAATACTCCCAAAAAGTATATACATCTTAAGTTGTTTCCTCTGTTTTATCTGTGTTTTCTTTGCTCAACATGCTATCAGTTTCCAAATGGAAAATTCAATTTCTCAGCAAGACAAATTAATATTAATTTGTTTTTCAATGAGTAAATATTCAATAAGGGTGACAACACTTTCAACTGGGTGTGGTTTTCGTGGACATATGTATTACCCTGCTCCTGTTAAAACAACTCACCGGTGTACATGTTTTATTATTTTTAGGACATTCCAACCTAGGATGTTAAGTTACAGATTCAAGCTCAATGGCATTCCTTGGATTTCATCGTGGTGTAAGTATTTGCCAAAACAATCCACTTTTAGTTTATACAAATTTAGCAATTTAACTTGATTGCGAAACAAGTTCTTACAACTTATATTATCCCTTTCCCTCATAGAAGCACCTCTTGATGCCATTGCCAATACGACATACATTGACAATGTAGTAGCCAAACCAATGTTCATAATGCAGGCCAGAATCTCATGTTTTCCCAGTAATATCTATGGAGTTGGGATAGATATGGTGACTACTTATCCACTGCACTATAACTAAATGGCTGTCGTTTGTATGGAGATATAATAGTATACTAACCTAAATCTCTATGAAGGAAAGGGTTAATCCATCGCCAAGACAATAATTATGTGAAATTTAAGTGCCTTGCCTAATGGCACAATTGTAACTGCGAATTCCACTTCTACATTCTCTGTAATTTTATTTTCATTATTTAATACCCTTTGTTAGTAGCATCTCTGTATATTTAACACGCATAGCGGAATGGTCTCCGTCTACCCGTCACAATTTGTGTCCTCTCAAATATCTTGAACCGCTGGAGGAATCCTATTATCACTTGACATGTATGTTGCTCGAGATGATGTGCAAAACGTGTTTCAGGCATGTCGGGTAATGTTGATACATGTATGTGTGAGAAATAGGGCTGCCACATGTACAGATTTTTGTAAACGTGTACACGATCCTTCGTACACGGCATGACGTCGTTTACACTCTGTTTATTCTCCATGATTATTTCCCGCCCCTGGTATTTCCCGGCCAACCCCGACATGTACTAGGTCTCACAAAATTCAGTGAAACGGTCGATTCTATGATTTTATTACGTCACTAAGCTTCATTATACAACGTCATCAATTAAGATAGTGTACACGGTTACTCAATTAGTACACTTCTATTACCATTACACGGCACGGCTCCGTTTACACGTGTAACCGTTGAAACCCTAGTGAGAAATACTCCTCATGTTAGACACATCAGATTTTGTATGCATTTTAATCATTTGTCTGACCAGTGTCAAACTATTAATATCACAATATCATGGCCTGTAATTGGTGCCTATGGTTTCTAGGGTGCCAAAACAGTTTGTAGTGAAACCTAGATTACATATGTTGATGATAATATAAAGAAATTGTCATTAATATGCAACGGATCGACATAACATTTAGTTTCAGTCCTTGTATATACAAGCCTGTCATAATTGAATTGTGCCAATGTCTGAGATTTTTGAAATCACAAACGTTGGTATGCAGCGAAGATAATTTGAATTCACAAATGGAGCGACAAACAATAAACCTGAAGTTCCTGTCGTTGTCACCACGAAAAAGCACTGCTGCATAAAATATAATTATGTAGATTCAAACATAAAAATAGTATGTCCAGGATTATTTTCAAATTCTGTACCATAGTGTTTTGTTTTTTTTATACTTTATTTATTTTACAACGATTGTGAAGCAAGTTTTAACAACTTATATTAATCACTCTCGTTGGCTCGGATGAAGGCGTATGTGTGGTCATTCATGTGGGA
Organism: Archivesica marissinica; assembly: GCA_014843695.1. Classification (NCBI taxonomy): domain Eukaryota; kingdom Metazoa; phylum Mollusca; class Bivalvia; order Venerida; family Vesicomyidae; genus Archivesica; species Archivesica marissinica. Next base: position 60,732,390 of record CM026391.1, on the reverse strand, counting down.
GGAAACCGGAGTACCCAGAGAAAACCCACCTGTCCGATCTGGCGACCATCGTACCATCTCACATACTTCCCTGTCCGAGGATCGAACCCGGGTCGCATTGTTGAGAAGCGAGCGCGCTAACCACTGCACTAATCGGTAAGCGCTACCATAGTGTTAGGTTGATACCCAGAATCAGCCAATCAAAAATGCTTGATATTCATCTTGAGATTTGACAATGTTTTATCATTTTGGAACATGTCATAGCATTTACAATTGTATATGATGGGGAGGAGAGTTGGGGGGTTACAATTGACTGATCAGTGATGTGGTATGGTTCACAAGGTAATGATCATCCTGAAAGGTAACAGCCCCACACCATGCCATGATGTGGGATAGGTCATGTTGATTGTAGCAATTACAAAATGGTTGTCTCCATGTTTGGCTGAAGTTTATCACAACTTTGTGATTTATTGACAACTTGTTCTCACAATTGATACCATGTTCTTTGCCTGTCTTGTCTGCCATTTTTTCTTAATCGCTTCTCAAAATTTATACTTGATTCCACCAAACTGCCAATTGCCATTCAATATGTCTACCATTTTAAATTCATTTACTGTTTCTATTATAATTCCCATAATGTTTGATGATTTTAAAGCAGCATTACATCGTATGAAATAAAATATATTTGAAAAATTCTTTTTTTACATATGGGTAGCAATGCTGCTACACAATCTAACATTATACTTTGTATGCTTATGTTCATTTGGTAAACAGTGTGTTTTGCGATAAAACAAACTCGAAACCGAAAGTAGGACTTTCCGAGTCGATCGGTCACGCACTTATTTACAACCGGAACGCAACGTCCGCATTTGTTTACATTCAGAATGCATCGACCCCATTTGTCTCACATTGTCTTTTTTAATTAAATTACTTGATATGTTGATTCATACCTCTGTTAGCGTCTTTTACCTAGGGACATTTCTACATCCCCGCGAGGGGTTCGAAATTAGAGGAAGATAGATAGTATTTCATGTTCAAAATATATACGTTGTTTTCTACATCCTCCGTTGTTTCACGCATGCGCGCTGTGCGTGTTTACATTTCGTGTGTTCATAAACAAATTCGCGTATACGACGGTTTAAATTTATTGGAATTTTATCGTTTCTGAGCGACTATTTCGATTTTTGTAAACACACACACATTAGTATTTATATGTTACCCAAAACATCCTTTATTACGATGTAATGCTGCTTTAAGATTTCCAATATGGTGGATTATTTTTGCAAGTACCAGGAACATGCAGATAGGATCCTGGAAATACACATGAAGTCTAGCATTCAACAAACTCGGAGATTAGTCCACATTATAGATTTGTCAGATCAGATCATGTTTCCAAGAATCCACGTTATTGTAGTGCACACATGTGCTCGCAGTAAAGCCACTAAAAATTATAATACCAAAACTTATATTTTTGTTCCTGCATTTATTTTTGAATTCCAGTGATTTTGACACTAATACCAGCAAGCCAATGTCAATTACAGTAATCTACAGCTGTTGGGCCTGTATATACAATAACAAGAATTTATATATTGTGTTTTACAGGAATACATATTTGCTGCAGATGGTCACAGATGTTCGGTTGTACTGTATCGTTCCGTATGTGAACAGTCAAATGTGTCATAGTGGTTGTCTGTGATGAGACATAGCAAAATAATATGATCATGGTACCATTTATTGTGATTTATGGAAAACACTCTACAGTGTCTTGAATATGTTGGAATATTAGTGAAATACATGTCAGGATAGAGAGCAATAACATATTTATTTACTGTAGGTTATGCAGGTCAATTTGGTTTAACATTTAAACATACATTCTTGAACACAGTAGTTGAAGTTATACTTCTCTGTAAATTTTCGAATTTCTAACTGTATGAATAGTGTGAGAATAAGTTAGGAATAAGTGACTTCTTCCCAAGATTTCAGCCAAGCTTAATCACTGACTGCCTGACCCAAACAACCATCAATTAATTACATATTTAAATTATGGAGAAATATTTCCCAACCACTTGACCTGTTTACTCCTACATATTGGCGGTAGTTTCTATGAAAAACAAGTGGAAATTACGCACAATGTTCAAAATCCATTTTCAATCATTAGTTTATTTCCGTTAATAACCTTTTTTCGATATTTAAAGCGGATATTACAATATAGCATCCCCTTATGTAGTTCATAGATGCGTAAATCCTGAAAAACTTTAGCAAGTGTTGAAGAAACTACATATATGGTTACCACCCGTCCGACGTCGTCACAATGAACATGTTCAAGTGTCTTCTCCTCAGCAACCATAGGGTCTATAGTCACCATTTATGATTTAGTATTTACTTGTCATCATGGTACAAATTCTTCCATCTCAAAATATTACAAATTCTTCGGAAAATCTATCGTCGATATTTAGTAAGATTGATCAATGTATGATATTCATAGTTGTTGCATGACACCCTTGTGTGAACAATGGAGTCAGGTGAGCTATATAGGGCCATCGTGGTCCACTTTATTGTAAATAAAACACCATAAATATTTGCTCAAGATGTTAGAAATGTATAATTTCTTATGCAATTGCATGTATATATGTATTTAGACTGCATGTATATAAATTATGTTCATCAATGTTTTATATTTGCATCATTTTGAATATCTGTGTAGAAACATTGCTGTCATATACTATGATGATATTTGTAGTATCTTACTTGCATTAAACATGTTTATTTCTTAATCTTGTTATTAAGTGATTCCCTGACGCAAATCCCCAACCCGGTCCGCCTCCGTGGTCGAGTGGTTAAGGTCGCTGACTTGTAATCCACTGTAACCTATCATCACTGATTGTCACGGGTTCGAGTCCCGCCCAGGCCGTGTCTCATTTATATGACAAAGTTGGCAGTTTCTTACGGAGGTTGGTACACCCAAGTACTGGTTAACCGCTGGAGCCTGCCCAGGAAAGGTGTTATTAGGTAAACTGTCCGCCGGCGATATAGCCCAAAATGGTGCTGATGCAGGCGTAAAAACCCGAAATATAACATAAATATAACATAACAAATCCCCAACACAGGTCACAGATGATAACACAACTGTTGACTATAGAAATTCCTTGTTTTTTCCACCAGACTGTAGGCCTACATGTATTTATAAACACGGACAAAATGACTTGGTAGCGACATTTTGTCAATATATATATTTTTTTATGTCTTAATGTATTTTACCTACCGGTAACCACTGCTTCCCAATTTTTAATTTCCATTAACTGCTACTTTCTTGTCTAACCTTTTCATCCCTATTTACAGGTCGAATATACAAATGTAGGTTTCCTCTACCACCCTTCACCACTTATGCAAGTGACCTAGCATTAAGATTTAAAGGCATTCTTTAGCTAAATAAGTCAGTGCAACAACCCTTTCCTAAAACACTGTCAACATGTTTGCTATATTGTCGTTTCTCGTGTTTAACAGTAAACCATGCATAGTTATTCTTAGTATAAATAGTGTGTGTTTTACGTTTATTTATCGTCGATACCGGTTGCCCATATGAGCGACGCCTCCTAAAGAGATTAGTCATTTTAGATTTTGGAGGATAGTGCAATGATACAGACAAAGACCCATTCCAGAGTCTCCTCTGGTTCTTTTACGTGCACAGCGTAAAGCACCGACACGAGACCTCGGTTTAACGTCCCATCTGAAAGACTGTTAATTTTATTAGGGTCAGACGGGGGATCAAACCTGTGATACCTGGATTACCAGTCCAGCGTGTTACCACTGGACTACAGATCCACCTAAATAGTGTCCACACGTTGGTTGTTTTATATGCCTGTTGTATAGCAACGAGGCGAGTCTCTCGTTTATAGTCCCATCTGAAAGATTTGATATTGAGAGGGTCAGGCTCATCACTGTCGGATGGTATTTATTTTAGACGTTTTAGAAAACTTAGTCGCCCAAATGCATTTATGCGATGGCGACTTTTAAATATGGGGGGTTGAGATGTCTTGCTAATATATACCTCCATTCTCTAACACCTACATTGTTATTTATAGCAGATGAGTATTGCTATGGCAACAATTGTTGTCATAGCTTTTCTTGTTATTGATACGGGTAGTACGTGTTATTGGAGAATCAGTAATAAGTCAAAATCTTCTATTCGCTAATTTCACATAATTAATTTAATCGAAAATTTATGCATACCGGACTGTTATATATGATGATGAGTGTTCATTAAATGCTATCACTAATGCCCGCCCATCTATATGTTTCCGTAATGTCTATGTACATTAATCCGGCTATAATTGATCGTAAAAGATATTCATTATTGAATAATACACACTCGTGTACATTGGCTATACATGTGAAACCGGAAGAAACATTATACATCATGGTTTACATTAAATCTGTGCACGCTAGCGGTGAAAATAACGGTCAAATAGGTCGCGCATTTTCATTAGAATTGTGTCGTAGCGACACATTGTAATGCAATTCCACGACATATTTCCAGAGTATTCAGTTACAAATAAGAATAATGCCGACCCGGCATTGTCTATGGTTTTGTATGTTTCTGTTGTAGTGTATGTAGTTTGTTTGAGGAACTCGCTTGGCGTGAGCACAGGGATTCGGCACGTTTGGGGGTACTAGTATATATATTTAAGTACAGGGATTCTACTCTGTGGGATGTCAGATTTCGCATCGATCAGTAAAATGGCCCTATCTGAAACAATTTTGTACACATCTATCCGAATATAACGCCTATCCCGAGTATTTATATTGTTCTTCAAATAAAACACAACTTTAAGCTGCGTGCTTGTATACTTTGCAAACAATTGCCACAAACATATGCCATAGCAGGTCACATTTCCATACTAGGACACGGGTTCTGTCAGACAGACAGATTTGTACAAAATTGTTTCAGATAGGGCCATTTTACTGATCGATGCGAAATCTGACACCCCACAGAGTAGAATCCCTGTACTTAAATATATATACTAGTACCCCCAAACGTGCCGAATCCCTGTGGGCGTGAGGTACCGGGGTGGATCGCGCTATAATTAAAAGATCTAATTCACAATTTTACGAAAAGTTTAATTCTTATTTATTTAACCCGTTTCAGATTCTGGATTAAGCGTAATGCGTCTGTGTGTGTTTTACGTTTATTTATCGTCGCTACCGGTTGCCCATATGAGCGACGGCTCCTGAAGAGATTAGTCATTTTAGATTGTTGGAGGATAGTGCAATGATACAGACAGAGACCCTTTCCAGAGTCTCCTGGTTCTTTTACGTGCACGGGGCGTAATGCGTCCAGGATATCGGGGGTATATCAGCTAGAGCTGGATGGATATGCGCGTGCGCAGTTCGAACGCACACCTACCCAGGTTGGGCAGCCAATGGGTGAATGTTGAAACACCAACCTATCCAGATTGGGCAGCCAATGGGTGAATTTTGAATCTGCATGGACCCTGAATTCCCGTGGCATATATCTTTGTGGCAGACACTTTTATTATGTATCCACATATGCAACAGAACAAATAATTAATGTTTAATCTACCCTGATACTAATCTCCTGTCATCCTATTAGGCAGACGAGTAATATATATGTTGCATAATAACTATCTAGTGTGAATGGCAGTAATTATCTGTGTAAAGATATGATATATTTGATGTGCATAATTGTAGCGAACAAAAATTCTTCGAAATTTGGAAAGGTTGAAAACATTTACTTATTAGTTATGAAATTGAAGTCTCTATAAATAAATCGACTTATTGTATATACAAAATGTATACTTCCTCTACCAATAATAGCTGGACGCCCGTCATATGACTTCCTCTACCAATAATAGCTGGACGCCCGTCATATGACTTCCTCTACCAATAATAGCTGGACGCCCGTCATATGACTTCCTCTACCAATAATAGCTGGACAACCGCCATATGACTTCCTCTACCAATAATAGCTGGACGCCCGCCATATGACTCCCTCTACCAATAATAGCTGGACAACCGCCATATGACTCCCTCTACCAATAATAGCTGGACAACCGCCATATGACTCCCTCTACCAATAATAGCTGGACAACCGCCATATGACTTACTCTACCAATAATAGCTGGACAACCGCCATATGACTTACTCTACCAATAATAGCTGGACAACCGCCATATGACTTACTCTACCAATAATAGCTGGACGCCCGTCATATGACTTACTCTACCAATAATAGCTGGACAACCGCCATATGACTCACTCTACCAATAATAGCTGGACAACCGCCATATGACTTACTCTACCAATAATAGCTGGACAACCGCCATATGACTTACTCTACCAATAATAGCTGGACAACCGCCATATGACTTACTCTACCAATAATAGCTGGACAACCGCCATATGACTTACTCTACCAATAATAGCTGGACAACCGCCATATGACTTCCTCGACCAATAATAACTGGACAACCACCATATGACTCCCTCTACCAATAATAGCTGGACAACCACCATATGACTCCCTCTACCAATAATAGCTGGACAACCGCCATATGACTTCCTCTACCAATAATAGCTGGACAACCGCCATATGACCCAAGATGTTAAATCCCAAAATAAGCAAATATTACCCTTTCGCATTGCATACACAGGTAATAATATATCCATATTTCATAACCCTAGTGGTACTTGTACTTCATTTCCTTGGATCTGTACCATTGTATTGCAAGATTAACCCCAACAATGTTGCCGTTTTCATCTTCAGAACATGGATGTATCCATTCTTGATCAACGGTGGTAAACCGACACCCATAGTTCCATTTCTTATTGCTGTTGTGTTCTGTACAGTGAACGGGTATCTACAAAGCGCCTATATACTCTACCATGCCGAGTACGGACCAGACTGGTCGACACGACCTCATATCTATATAGGTTAGTATCAAACATGCTACCTCACTCATCCATTCACATAGGGACCTCCATGGATGAGGTCGTTTACTTCAAATCACTTGCCCCTCATAGCTTAGGTTCAAATCCCACGACAGGTGTCAAACTCTTTCATGTGAAAAAGCTATCCAGCTGGCTTACTTGAAGGTCAGTGGGTGCTCGAAATACTAAAATAGTTGGAGTCTTTAAACCTCAACACAAACAAATATACACATTCACTGGTTAGTCTAGACTGACAAACCTACCACATATTGCCTTTAGTAACTACGCAAGGTGCAAGTCTAGTTAATGATCTGTAGTATCCACAGTTCACACTACATCGGCTAGTGTCCACAGTTCACACTACACCAGCTAGTATCCACAGTTCACACTACATCGGCTAGTGTCCACAGTTCACACTACATCAGCTAGTATCCACAGTTCACACTACATCAGCTAGTGTCCACAGTTCACACTACATCGGCTAGTGTCCACAGTTCACACTACATCAGCTAGTATCCACAGTTCACACTACATCAGCTAGTATCCACAGTTCACACTACATCGGCTAGTGTCCACAGTTCACACTACATCGGCTAGTGTCCACAGTTCACACTACATCGGCTAGTATCCACAGTTCACACTACATCGGCTAGTGTCCACACTACATCGGCTAGTGTCCACAGTTCACACTACATCGGCTAGTGTCCACAGTTCACACTACATCAGCTAGTATCCACAGTTCACCAGCTAACATCCACAGTTCACACTAAATCAGCTAGCATCCACAGTTCATCAGCTAGCATCCACAGTTCACACTACATCGGCTAGTGTCCACAGTTCACACTACATCGGCTAGTGTCCACAGTTCACACTACATCAGCTAGTATCCACAGTTCACACTAAATCAGCTAGCATCCACAGTTCATCAGCTAACATCCACAGTTCACACTACACCAGCTAGTGTCTACAGTTCACACTACATCGGCTAGTGTCCACAGTTCACACTACATCAGCTAGTATCCACAGTTCACCAGCTAGCATCCACAGTTCACACTAAATCAGCTAGCATCCACAGTTCATCAGCTAGCATCCACAGTTCACACTACATCAGCTAGTATCCACAGTTCACACTACATCGGCTAGTATCCACAGTTCACACTACATCGGCTAGTATCCACAGTTCACACTACATCGGCTAGTGTCCACAGTTCACACTACATCAGCTAGTGTCCACACTGCATCGGCTAGTATCCACAGTTCACACTACATCGGCTAGTGTCCACAGTTCACACTACATCAGCTAGTGTCCACACTGCATCGGCTAGTATCCACAGTTCACACTACATTGGCTAGTTTCCACAGTTCACACTACATCAGCTAGTGTCCACAGTTCACACTACATTGGCTAGTATCCACAGTTCACACTACATCAGCTGTGATTATACAGTGCTCGACACAACCTCATCTGTATATACTAGTACAGTGAAACCTGTCTGCACCGGACCAGATGTAATGTTCAGTTTGGAGGGGATTTCAGGTTAGAGGGGTTTTCATAGTGAGGAAGATTTCTCCTAAATTATCATTTCAACTCGAATGCATAGGCCTCGATACAGGTTTATAGATTGGCATTTAGTTGTAAGAACAGACAGGTTTATAGATTGGCAGTTAGTTGTAAGAACAGACAGGTTTATAGATTGGCATTTAGTTGTAAGAACACAGGTTTATAGATTGGCAGTTAGTTAGAACTGATTGATTTTAAGTGTTGTACATAAAGCTGTTGCACAAATCGATAGCGAGTTTCATACAATTGAAAATGAACATGTTATTTCAAAAATCTGTTTGTTCTTCCGATAAGTGGGGTTCCGGTTTTTTTTACAATGAATAATGAAGGGGAAAAAGCAGCGGTACCAAGAAATGTGTCCGGTTTGGAGGAAATTCCAGTTTAGAGGAGTTCCGGTGTGGAGGAAATTCCAGCTTAGAGGGTTCCGCTTTGGAGGAAATTCCAGTTTAGAGGGGTTCCGGTTTGGAGGGAATTCCAGTTTAGAGGGGTTCCGGTTTGACGGAAATTCCAGTTTAGAGGGGTTCCGGTTTGGAGAGGTTTCGCTGTACTTGTTTAGATAATACTCTGTACCAAGTACATGTAGTTAGTTTAAACTTTGTTTATTTTACAACGATTGCGAAGCAAGTTTTAACAACTTATATTAATCACTCTCGTTGGCGCAGATGAAAGCGTAAATGTAGTCATTTGTGTGGGAGGAAATCGGAGAAAACCCACCTGTCCGATCTGGCGACCACCGTACCATCTCACATACTTCCCGTTCCGAGGATCAAACCCAGGTTGTTGTACATGTAGCTGTTGCCTTCACATCACCAGTATACAAGTAGTATGCACTATTCATAAGGTGATTCAAAACTCGCTAAAATGCCTCATTAATCTTTCAATAAATAAGAAACATGAAGTCGTTATACATTTGTGATCCTATAAGGTACATTTTGCAGGTACAGCGATGTTCATCATTGGAATGGCAATCAACATCCACTCTGATCACATTCTACGAAATCTCAGAAAACCGGGCGAAACTGGGTATAAAATACCGACTGGTAAGTGTTGTGTTAACAACCACTGACAGCTAAGTTGTACTTTGTGGAAACGTATAAGCAATAGGTCGAATTGCACCGATGTGTTGGAAAAACATTTTATTGACGTATGTGGTAAAAGTCCGACGAATATGTACTCGCCAAGTCCGACGAATATGTACTCGCCAAGTCTGGTGCATAAATAGTATATACTAGCCAAGTCCGGTGTGTATGTACGCACCGACAAGAGAGAAAAAAAACCAACAGTTTAAACCGGAACAAAAATTAAAGCGTCTATTTTTACATTTGTGTATAACCATTATCTTTTCGTTATTTAGGAGGTATGTTTAACTATGTGTCCGGTGCAAACTTCTTCGGCGAGATGCTGGAATGGGCGGGATTTGCAATAGCCACGTGGTCTGTTCCTGGATTAGCGTTCTCATTTTGGACCTGCAGCAACATTGGGCCACGCGCATGGCAACATCATCAGTGAGTGCTGGTGAACTTTTCGAGAATCTATATAAATATGCCCCCGAAGAAGGGGGCATATAGCTTTCGCACTGTCCGTGTGTCCGTCCAGAGTCAATATTTCCTCTCCGGGCTGTAACTTCTTCAAAATTAATGTTCCACAAATGTTCGCCATAATTATATAGGTGATGCATCATCCATATATGTCCGCAGCATCAATGTCACACTTGGAGGTTAAATTGGATATATACAGTATGTACACTAGTTCCTGTCCGGGCTATAACTTCTTCGGCTATGGATGCATTTCAAAACTATTTGCCACAAATGTTCGCCATATATATATATAGGTGATGTATCGTACTGAATGTTTGTGTGTCCGTCCGAGTGAATATTTCCAGTCCGGGCTGCAACTTCTTCTTCGGCTATGTCAGGGGCATTCATCACCTACTGTCATATTTCTTGATTAAATTGGTTTAGTTTCACAATAAAAATGATATGATAGCTTTGGTGAATATGTCTATTGTAAGGTATTGAAATAAATCGGTATGATAGCTTTCGTGATTATGTCTATTGTAAGGTATTGAAATAAATCGGTATGATAGCATTCGTGATTATGTCTATTGTACGGTGTATTGAAATAAATCGGTATGATAGCTTTCGTGATTATGTCTATTGTAAGGTATTGAAATAAATCGGTATGATAGCATTCGTGATTATGTCTATTGTACGGTGTATTGAAATAAATCGGTATGATAGCTTTCGTGATTATGTCTATTGTAAGGTATTGAAATAAATCGGTATGATAGCATTCGTGATTATGTCTATTGTACGGTGTATTGAAATAAATCGGTATGATAGCTTTCGTGATTATGTCTATTGTAAGGTATTGAAATAAATCGGTATGATAGCATTCGTGATTATGTCTATTGTACGGTGTATTGAAATAAATCGGTATGATAGCTTTCGTGATTATGTCTATTGTAAGGTATTGAAATAAATCGGTATGATAGCATTCGTGATTATGTCTATTGTACGGTGTATTGAAATAAATCGGTATGATAGCTTTCGTGATTATGTCTATTGTAAGGTATTGAAATAAATCGGTATGATAAAATGTAAAACAGATTTAGTTAATGGCCATATTATATTTTAAATTGTCCGCCTCCGTGGTCGAGTGGTTACGGTCGCTGACTTGTATACCACTGTAACCTATCATCACTGATGGTCACGGGTTCGAGCCCCGCTCAGACCGTGTCTCATTTAAATGAAAAAGTTGGCAGTTTCTTACGGAGGTTGGTGCACCCAAGTACTGGTTAACCGCTGGAGCCTGCTCAGGAAAGGTGTTGTTAGGTAAAATGCCCGCCGGCGAAATAGCCCAAAATGGTGCTGATGCAGGCGTAAAACCCGAAATATAAAGGACAAATGATACCAGGTAACCTGTATGTACAGTGTACATGCGCTATGTTAACCCATTTCATTCTGGATACAGTTAAAGGCTTTTGCAAACAACATAGATCCAGATCAGCTGCATACTGATCAAGATCTATGTTGTTTCCTACATAGCTGTGTCTTAGCAAGATCATCTGAATAGCAAACAGCCTGATCAGACGGCACATTCCATGGCAGCTGATCTGGCTCTATGTTCTTTGCAAATACTGTTTGAACGGTATCCAGAATCAAATGAGTTAACGGAATTTATTTCTTATTTCAGATATTACCTACAGAAATTTGAAGATTATCCAAAGGACAGAAAAGCTGTGATACCATTTGTGATATGAATAAAAATTTGCCAAGACTGCTTGTTTCTTGGTTCTATTCCTACCCATATTAACCTTTAGCAATGTTTGTAGGCGAAATGAACAGATAACAAAATTAATATGTAATTTTTATATATTTTTCTATACAGTAGGCTTGATGTGGATTTGAATGAAATGTCGAGTCCTACCGGCTGGGGAAAATATTACATCTTTGTTATCTGCTCATTTCGCCTACAGCGTGCTAAATGGAGATGTACTCTTTTCTCCTAAATTATAGGTCTGTCCTGCATTTTAGTTTCCAAAGACAACCTCTTACAGTTGTAATCACATTGTCTTCTGGTTTCGACATGTGTAGTAGTTGTGCATACTTGAATGATGTTTTGGGGCCTCCGTGGCAAATTGGTTATAGTTGGCGAATTCAAATCACTTGCAACTCACCGCTGTACGTTTGAATCCCACTGAGGGCGTCAAATTCTTTCATGTGAGGAAGCTATCCAGCTGGCATGCAGAAAGTTGGTGGTTCTACCTGGGTGACTGTCGCCATATGACCTAAGCAGTGGTGATGCTCTACTCCATGTTTTATCAAAATCGGTTGGGGGGGGGGGTATTCGAATATAGGCTTTGAAGAGAATGGTCAATTTGCATGTAAAAGAACCAGAGGAGACTCTGGAATGGGTCTCTGTCTGTATCATTGCACTATCCTCCAAAAATCTAAAATGACTAATCTCTTCAGGAGACGCTCATATGGGCAACCGGTAGCAACTATAAATAAATGTAAAACATACGTCAATTTGGTATCGGATCTAAACGATGTTTTATTTTGATCTAGTTGCCACGATGCTCCACACTAGAAGTTCATGAAAATTAACAGGTTACTATTGATTTTGGCAAGCCTAATAAATTATATTGCCTTTGGATTATTGTATGACTATACCCATAGCAACATTGTATGACGATACCCATAGCAACCTACGCCTCGAGATGTATCTGTCACATAGTGGTGTTTTGCAACAACGTGCATGTACATATCGATTTAAATGTTTGATGCTATTAAATATTCTGCACATCATCGATATGGTTAACCTTTGTGCCAAGTAATTTTAATATTCTTCCAGTGTTTCAATATGTATGGAGCACAAAGGTTTGTGATGGACAGATGCTCATTGGCTACAATAAACTCCTAACCATAATGACTTGGGGGAGCTTTTCAACAAATAATTGGCCCCCTAAACTCCAAATGTTGGCCCGGCGACAGACAGGCGGACACCATTCCTATGTCTCCCTCCCGCTATGCGCAGAAGATAACACATTTGGAAGAATATGTTAAATGCAAAAATCTTACCATTAATATGATAAGTTGAAATTCATTGACCTAGATTTACAACACAGAGACCCAATAATCATTTCTTTGAAACTTGAATTAAGGCAATGCGAGTAGTCGGCTGAATACGATGTTAACTGATTGGTATAACCTAGCTGATGTTGAAAGCCTGTACGGAAAATATGGCTGCCACCAGCAACTTGTTTGACCAATCAACGAGATTGGTATGGTATAGGTAGGGTGTGCATAGTAACAAATAGGTATGATCTCTAAACTATTGTTCTGAAATATAACTAGCTGTTTCAGAGATAAACCCAACATTATTTGGTTACTATGGTATTAACTGCATCAAAATGATGTGTCTGTATTAATAGACTTGCCCACGGATCAGTTCTGTGAATTGCAGAAAATATTCCGGGCTGGATGGAATACTGTACGCCCGACAATACTGACATTGGCTGTTCTTCCCATTGATCTGACATTATGTCTAACCCGATAATGCTAACAAAATAAACATCAAAATAATGGTCTAACCCCCGTAATATCTACTTGGCATGGTCAGACATACGCACAAAGTGATTCCAATATATTATTATTTCCCACAGGTCGGGCAGGAGTCTTGGCTTCCCGAACAGGCCAGGGTATATGGAGGAAGGATAGTCTGGTCCGGAATGGAAGGAATATATTATATCAATCGGTATATTCCGAACAGACAAGATAACATCATATAAGATTTGCTATATTTTATTCATGGATTATTAATAATGTACATGTATTTGCATATATCATTTTATTATGTAAATATATTTAATTCAAACTAACATACTGAAGAAAACAAGAAACTTCTGCTTGACCACCTGGGGAATAATTGTATGCGTTTGTATAACAGGTATGAATAAAGTGTTGGATGTCTGTGGAATATTATTTCGTTCCGTAATTTGGTTATTTTGAAGCACAGATGTGTTAGCAGCAGTAGCAGTTTGGACTTGATTGGTGATATAATGGTCGTGACTCCCGTATGGTAAGAATTGTGACATGAGGATGTTCAGAATTTGGCAATTCGTTGGTGGGTCCTAGACTGGAACTCCTAATATGCCAATCGCTCGTTAGCATACATTATTGGGTATTCTTGGCATGCTACAATGTGTACATTATTGGGTATTCTTGGCATGCTACAATGTGTACATTATTGGGTATTCTTGGCATGTTACAATGTGTACATTATTGGGTATTCTTGGCATGCTACAATGTGTACATTATTGGGTATTCTTGGCATGCTACAATGTGTACATTATTGGGTATTCTTGGCATGCTACAATGCATACATTATTGGGTATTCTTGGCATGTTACAATGTGTACATTATTGGGTATTCTTGGCATGTTACAATGTGTACATTATTGGGTATTCTTGGCATGTTACAATGTGTACATTATTGGGTATTCTTGGCATGCTACAATGTGTACATTATTGGGTATTCTTGGTATGTTACAATGTGTACATTATTGGGTATTCTTGGCATGTTACAATGTGTACATTATTGGGTATTCTTGGTATGTTACAATGTGTACATTATTGGGTATTCTTGGTATGTTACAATGTGTACATTATTGGGTATTCTTGGCATGCTACAAGGCATACATTATTGGGTATTCTTGGCATGCTACAATGCATACATTATTGGGTATTCTTGGCATACTACAATGTGTACATTATTGGGTATTCTTGGCATACTACAATGTGTACATTATTGGGTATTCTTGGCATACTACAATGTATACATTATTGGGTATTCTTGGCATACTACAATGTGTACATTATTGGGTATTCTTGGCATACTACAATGTGTACATTATTGGGTATTCTTGGCATGTTACAATGCATACATTATTGGGTATTCTTGGCATACTACAATGTGTACATTATTGGGTATTCTTGGCATACTACAATGTGTACATTATTGGGTATTCTTGGCATACTACAATGCGTACATTATTGGGTATTCTTGGCATACTACAATGTGTACATTATTGGGTATTCTTGGTATGTTACAATGTGTACATTATTGGGTATTCTTGGCATACTACAATGTGTACATTATTGGGTATTCTTGGCATACTACAATGTACATTATTGGGTATTCTTGGTATGTTACAATGTGTACATTATTGGGTATTCTTGGCATGTTACAATGCATACATTATTGGGTATTCTTGGCATGCTACAATGCATACATTATTGGGTATTCTTGGCATACTACAATGCGTACATTATTGGGTATTCTTGGCATACTACAATGTGTACATTATTGGGTATTCTTGGCATACTACAATGTGTACATTATTGGGTATTCTTGGCATGCTACAATGTGTACATTATTGGGTATTCTTGGCATACTACAATGTGTACATTATTGGGTATTCTTGGCATACTACAATGCGTACATTATTGGGTATTCTTGGCATGCTACAATGTGTACATTATTGGGTATTCTTGGCATGCTACAATGTGTACATTATTGGGTATTCTTGGCATGCTACAATGTGTACATTATTGGGTATTCTTGGCATGCTACAATGCATACATTATTGGGTATTCTTGGCATGCTACAATGTGTACATTATTGGGTATTCTTGGCATACTACAATGTGTACATTATTGGGTATTCTTGGCATACTACAATGTGTACATTATTGGGTATTCTTGGCATACTACAATGTGTACATTATTGGGTATTCTTGGCATACTACAATGTGTACATTATTGGGTATTCTTGGCATACTACAATGTGTACATTATTGGGTATTCTTGGCATACTACAATGTGTACATTATTGGGTATTCTTGGCATGTTACAATGCATACATTATTGGGTATTCTTGGCATGCTACAATGCATACATTATTGGGTATTCTTGGCATACTACAATGTGTACATTATTGGGTATTCTTGGCATACTACAATGTGTACATTATTGGGTATTCTTGGCATGTTACAATGCATACATTATTGGGTATTATTGGGTATTCTTGGCATGCTACAATGCATACATTATTGGGTATTCTTGGCATACTACAATGTGTACATTATTGGGTATTCTTGGCATACTACAATGTGTACATTATTGGGTATTCTTGGCATACTACAATGCATACATTATTGGGTATTCTTGGCATACTACAATGTGTACATTATTGGGTATTCTTGGCATACTACAATGTGTACATTATTGGGTATTCTTGGCATACTACAATGTGTACATTATTGGGTATTCTTGGCATACTACAATGTGTACATTATTGGGTATTCTTGGCATACTACAATGTGTACATTATTGGGTATTCTTGGCATGCTACAATGCATACATTATTGGGTATTCTTGGCATGCTACAAGGCGTACATTATTGGGTATTCTTGGCATGCTACAAGGCGTACATTATTGGGTATTCTTGGCATGCTACAATGCATACATTATTGGGTATTCTTGGCATACTACAATGTGTACATTATTGGGTATTCTTGGCATACTACAATGCGTACATTATTGGGTATTCTTGGCATACTACAATGCATACATTATTGGGTATTCTTGGCATACTACAATGTGTACATTATTGGGTATTCTTGGCATACTACAATGTGTACATTATTGGGTATTCTTGGCATGTTACAATGCATACATTATTGGGTATTCTTGGCATACTACAATGTGTACATTATTGGGTATTCTTGGCATACTACAATGTGTACATTATTGGGTATTCTTGGCATACTACAATGCGTACATTATTGGGTATTCTTGGCATACTACAATGTGTACATTATTGGGTATTCTTGGTATGTTACAATGTGTACATTATTGGGTATTCTTGGCATACTACAATGTGTACATTATTGGGTATTCTTGGCATACTACAATGTACATTATTGGGTATTCTTGGTATGTTACAATGTGTACATTATTGGGTATTCTTGGCATACTACAATGTGTACATTGTTGGGTATTCTTGGCATGTTACAATGCATACATTATTGGGTATTATTGGGTATTCTTGGCATGCTACAATGCATACATTATTGGGTATTCTTGGCATACTACAATGTGTACATTATTGGGTATTCTTGGCATACTACAATGTGTACATTATTGGGTATTCTTGGCATACTACAATGCATACATTATTGGGTATTCTTGGTATACTACAATGTGTACATTATTGGGTATTCTTGGCATACTACAATGTGTACATTATTGGGTATTCTTGGCATACTACAATGCGTACATTATTGGGTATTCTTGGCATACTACAATGTGTACATTATTGGGTATTCTTGGTATGTTACAATGTGTACATTATTGGGTATTCTTGGCATACTACAATGTGTACATTATTGGGTATTCTTGGCATACTACAATGTACATTATTGGGTATTCTTGGTATGTTACAATGTGTACATTATTGGGTATTCTTGGCATACTACAATGTGTACATTGTTGGGTATTCTTGGCATACTACAATGCACACATTATTGGGTATTCTTGGCATACTACAATGCATACATTATTGGGTATTCTTGGCATACTACAAT
The DNA here is from genome assembly GCA_014843695.1 of Archivesica marissinica. NCBI lineage: Eukaryota > Metazoa > Mollusca > Bivalvia > Venerida > Vesicomyidae > Archivesica > Archivesica marissinica. The sequence goes on along the minus strand of CM026391.1, from coordinate 60,714,752 downwards.
GTGTACATTATTGGGTATTCTTGGCATACTACAATGTGTACATTATTGGGTATTCTTGGCATACTACAATGCGTACATTATTGGGTATTCTTGGCATACTACAATGTGTACATTATTGGGTATTCTTGGTATGTTACAATGTGTACATTATTGGGTATTCTTGGCATACTACAATGTGTACATTATTGGGTATTCTTGGCATACTACAATGTACATTATTGGGTATTCTTGGTATGTTACAATGTGTACATTATTGGGTATTCTTGGCATACTACAATGTGTACATTGTTGGGTATTCTTGGCATGTTACAATGCATACATTATTGGGTATTCTTGGCATGCTACAATGTGTACATTATTGGGTATTCTTGGCATACTACAATGCATACATTATTGGGTATTCTTGGCATACTACAATGTGTACATTATTGGGTATTCTTGGCATACTACAATGTGTACATTATTGGGTATTCTTGGCATACTACAATGCGTACATTATTGGGTATTCTTGGCATACTACAATGTGTACATTATTGGGTATTCTTGGTATGTTACAATGTGTACATTATTGGGTATTCTTGGCATACTACAATGTGTACATTATTGGGTATTCTTGGCATACTACAATGTACATTATTGGGTATTCTTGGTATGTTACAATGTGTACATTATTGGGTATTCTTGGCATACTACAATGAGTACATTGTTGGGTATTCTTGGCATACTACAATGCACACATTATTGGGTATTCTTGGCATACTACAATGCATACATTATTGGGTATTCTTGGCATACTACAATGTGTACATTATTGGGTATTCTTGGCATACTACAATGTGTACATTATTGGGTATTCTTGGCATACTACATGTACAATGCGTTTACAAATTTTGAACTGTTTTTATTCACTTGACAACAATGTCTGTGAGACAAATAAAACAAATTGACCGAATACCACACATGACCTGTCGAATCCTGCATACACGTGCAAAAAGGGGGTTTCACGTTGTCGACAACGAACAGTGCAAAAATAATTGCTAAAATTCATGAAACCTCTAATTTCATTTCACAATAAATACTATATGCAGTCAAACCTGTCTTAAGCAGCCAGCCAAGGGAATCACTGAAAGTGGCTGCTTAGCACAGGTGACTGCAATAGAGGTCAAATGTATAGTAAAACAACATATTGGGAATCTTGAAACTGGCTGCTTAATACAGGTTGGTTGCTTAATAGAGGTGACCACTAACACAGGTTTGACTGTACAGTCATGTACAAATCGGAAGTTTCTTATTTTGTTCAGATTAAAAGACGTTTTCTAATTTGCTGGTTTAACCCTTTGCTTGCTGAGTAAATAAAATCACATTTGCAAACAACATAGATCCAGATTTTTTTTACGCCCCGTCTGATCAGGATCTATGTTGTTTGCTATTCAGCCAAATGTTTTAGCTCCACTATCCGAATAACATTGCAAACAGCATAGAGCCTGATCGATGCTGTTTGAAAAAAGTGATTTTATCTGCCACTAGCATGCAAAGGGTTAAGAACAAATTCTATGTTCCCCATTTCAATGCTAACATAGGATCATTCCATTGGCACATGTGTATCATATCAAATATAAATACATATTATACATAGGTTATATAATAAAATATTATGTAGTGCATGCACAAGTTATAGCCTTGCATACAGGATGCTGAATGCGCCAACACATCAATGTAGACCTCTGAATTGTCCACGTCAACATGGATATTTTTGCACCAAGTGCATAAATGTGTCAGTAAAGCATTGTAATCAAACATATCTTGGATAGCGAATCACCTAATCACTTACATTAATAACATCTAACAAACAAGATGGCAATGATGGCCCTATACCGCTCACCTCATTCCATGAACACCAGGGGAGATGTCGAATAAATGGACCTTTTGACCTTTCGGTAGCCATCTTAGATGACATAACCCTCCATTTTGATACAAAATGCACCCAAGTGATTGCCTCATCGATTTGATATAATATATGAAATGACCATATTTAGTCAAAAATGAAATTGGATCCCTATTTGACACACCAGACCATGGCCATGTTTGCTCCCGCAATCACCATTTTAATAGATTTGAAAGAGCATTGTACACTCAATCATTTATGCCAAGTTTCATCGGTCTAGCGGTTCGTGAGAATATATTTGTCTAAATAGTTTGTGCACATTTTAGATGGCGGCCATTAAAAAAAAATAAACAATACCGTCAATTTAATATAACAAGACCATAATTATTCGGTTGTAAATGAAATTTGGCAACACGGGCCATGCACAGCTTTAACCATCATTGGCCAAGCGGATCTGTGAAGAAGAATGTTAAAATCTCTAATTAAAGAACGACATTTTGACACTTAGGCGGCCATATTGGACGACATAATAATCAGATATTGAGAAAACTCCACCAGTGATCGACTCGTCAATACCTTCAATTTAATATATGACAAGACCATATTTGTGAGTATATCCAAGAGAAGGGGAGGCTGAATTCGAGAAGAGACGGCTTGCGGGACAACGCAATAAAGTAGTCGATGGACTTGCGAACCTTGGCGAGCATGGGAGAAGCAGTGCCGATCAAACAACAGACCATACCTGCGGCACCAGAGCTGCCTACGGTGAGGTTTATATTTCCTTCCGGGTAGACATCAAGGGCCAATTGTTGGGGTTAGATGCATATGCGTTCTCTCCGTTACCAGGTCCAACAACAGCATTGATGGATGAGACCTGACGATGAACAAGCCAACGCCAACAGCGACGTCCCTGGTTATAACGCACATAGAGAAGGTCCTGGAGGAAAAATTATCAAGATTTGTCGCAGCAAACGAGTGGCTGAGAGATGGAGTGCACTATGAAGATGTCCGACTCGTTCCATTTGGAGCGTGCGGTGGATAGGGCAGCCACAGAGACATCGGGTTGCAAACAGACATAGGGAGACAGCAATGAATTCGGAGAACGGCCTCGGTTAGTCGACAAAAAGAATAGAAAGCCGGTAGCCTCAGAGAAGAGGACCAAGCGTGTTAAGTCTGTGCATTGTGTAGACTTAGTACTTTGTGGATATCGTCATTATTCTGCAACTGTCATGAAACAAACGGTATAACTGAACGTAATGTAAGTGATTAATACTGTGAAGAACAGTGGTAATCAAATTATATACTTATGATGCAATGAACGGACAATTATTGAGTGTCTCAAGAGATTTCTGTTATTTAGTGTGATACATAAACAATGAAATTCTAGTCGTGTGAGACTTTTGAGGATACTTGTGGTCACTTCAATGTTCATGTATGTGCAATGTGTATTAATACCCTTAGTACTGCCACGTGCAATTCAAGGAATCGTAATCCGATGATGAATCTTGTGCTATATGTGAAATGTAGCGCATTTGCCAAGCAATATTGTTTAATTCCCTGAGAACACATTGTTAATCGTAAAAGGTCGTTTCAATTTAGAAGTTTTGAAACCATGGATCACATGTTTAACATTGCATTCTGGTAGATTTATTGATGCGTCAAAGCTAAACAAGGCACCTCGTAGAACCTCGAACTATGAAGAGATCAATAACCTTTGAACCTTTATCGTAGCTACCATTTTGTTCTATCGTTAGTGTGGCGTCGCTTAGCGAATTTGGAACGTTCGACCAATTTTGGGTCTGGTCGACCATATCCTGGTAGTCCGACCAGCGTGGGGTATATAAACGACCATTTTGGGTCTGAGATCATTATGATATTAGCTATCGTTCGGGGACAGATATTATTTTAGAAGGGTTAGGATCAAGATTATTGTTATTTTATTATTCCAACAAGAGAGAAACGACATTTTAACCGTAATTTTCTTTGGGGAACACACAAATTAAAAGTTATTATTAAATTACTAGAATTGTTCGAGAGTGACTTCTTTTCATACTTATGTTATTAAGGAACGACGTGAATTTAACTTTAACTGCCTCAAATGGCAAACATGTACGAGGCACCGATGTTTTTCGATATGCCCAGTAACAGGACGGTGCATATTATAGGTGATAACACTGTTAGAATGAAAACTACAGGATCAGAAAAATCTCTCTTCACCGTGATATTGGCATGTATGGCCGATGGCACAAAACTAAAGCCATCAGTAGTCTAAGTGCAAGACTATGCCGAAAGTGACATTCCCATCGGGAATATCTGTGTTTGTACAGCAGAATAGGTTGGGTATATAAAGACATTCTTAGGAAGTGATTGGAGAAAATTTGGTACACAAGAGCTGAAAAATGAAGAGAGGTGCAGGATGAAGTTCAAAGGAAGGAATGGATGCAAAAGCATAAATATGAACAGCAAGAGATAGAAAATGAAAAGAGATTCCCACACAAAGTATGTGCGAGTTATTAACGTAATGGATTTGCATGTACATTATAATACAGCTCCTGGTGGACGGACATATTTCCTTACTTGTTAGTTATTATACAACATATTAATTTGGTATAAACTTGGCTTGTGAATCAATTTGGACAAAATGGCAACAAAAAAACATTAAAGCAACTAGAGAGTGGAATTATTGTCAATCTTTGTACGAGCCTTTATAGTATGTATGTCCCATCCCCAAATTTATGTTGCTTATTTCAGCCAGTGCCATGAAAACGGCTAATGAGGGGACAACTGAGCAGATGGTTACAGATGCCACCTGCCTAAAGTATGCTCCAGACAGGCACGGTGGCGGAGGAAGAAGAATCCACAACATTTTGACCGTGTTATGGGACATTTCACCTTTTTTTCACTTATTTGTAATATATACTATGTAAAATAAGTTTAGCAACAAAATATCAGCTGCTACCACATGTACATATACTATTTTTAATGACATTTTCATAATTGTACATTTAGTATTACTAGTATGTCTACTCTATACAAATCCACTGTTTTCATGACGTTGCCGTTTTATACGGCCAGGTGCGTTTGTATATACAGACTGACTCAATCGGTCAAAATAAGACCGTACGACCGAGGGTACAACGTGGTTTAAGAAAAGCCGTTGGAAAATTTAAATAAATACATATGGGAAGACGTCCAGCACCGACGATAAAACAACGTCAAATTCCCATTGGCATGTTTGTTGCAGGAATGTCTGCTAGTGAAGTTTTATGGGGTCCTCACTCAATTGTGGCCGCATGGGCGGAGGGACCTTAAGCATAACCAATCAATCAGTGAAGTTTTATGACGCTTTGGTGCTAAGGCAAACATTAGTTCCCGACTTTGCTGGAGATTTGATGCAATTGGGACAGTTTGCGACCATTATCGAATCTGTAGACCACCTAAAACATCACCACGTTATGATGTTGTATTCATGTTACGTCAAGACATAACAGATGTATGTCGGCGTCAATGCTTATATTAGAATATATCTAATGGCTCCGACCATCTGAAATAGGCGTGTCTGAAACCTTATTTCCAGATGGTCACTCTACGTTAACGCCTGAAAATGATCGATTACGTTTGAACTGGATAACAGCATTTGAGCATTGGGTACAGAGACCCTTGAATAGAGGTCACTTTACTGATGAATAAAGACTTTGTTTTCAGTTGTATCCCCTTATGTATCCCTATCGAGCAAATCCTGTGCACAATCGAGAACGTCATGACGTCAATAAATTCGAGAGAAAATTGAGCATGAATGGCTAACCATACATGTTGAAGCTGTAAATCAACTCATTGCAGGCACGAGCAGTCGATGCCTTTAGGCACCCCCACCCCTATGCTCGTTGGTGCCGTTGGCTGTGGAATATGCATGTGTCATTTATGTGGAATATTCAATATCATTTTCGTGTCAATAAGATATTGATTAACATGTATCTTCCCATTTTGTAATTGCGTTTTATCTAAAACTATCTGTTTTCTCAACAAGTAGTAAGTGTTGCTAAACTTATTTTACATATATAAGGACAGTTTTTGTGCGCGCAACTCAGATTTGTTATACGACAAATTTTGAGTTATGGGACTTTGTTTTTTCCACTTATATACATGTAATATAATGGGGGAATTCTTGTGTGCACAACTCATTTATTATTGAGCACATTTCCTTCAAATATTATGCGTGAATGTGCATGAGGAATATATTTGCAAGCACGATTTTATTGGTCTAGAGCTATGGCTAAATGTGTTAACTAGGGGAGCTCTTAATCTTGTTTTGAATTAAACTCATGCTGTTAATTACTGTTTTTTTCCGTTGTGTTGGCCTGGGAGAAAATAACTTTGTATGCTCAGTTATCCGTAGTGGGTATCGAATTCAGTTTCGTGTCCACCCCAGACTTCAAAGACTATCTCTCAGTCATATGCAAACCATCTCGTCGGGCCAGGAGAAGCATCGGGTTCTCCAGAATGAGATAAAGGCCATGCTTCACAAACAAGCCATAGAACGGGTAACCGATTGGCAAAACCCGTAAGTTCGCAAGAAGCTGAAGGGAGGTTGGAGACCCATTATCGACATTTTCCACTTGAACAGGTCGATAGTGTACCCACACTTCAAGTTGGAGGCTTTAGACAAAGTCTGACTGTCGTTAAATCGGGGCGACTGGGTCACGTCTTTGTACCTGATGGATGATACTTCCATATAGCTATCCTTCCCAAATCCAGACGTTACCTTCGGTTCGCGTATCAATGGGGTAGTGTACCAGTTCCGGGCGCTCCCATTCGGCCTTTGTAAGTCTCCTTATGTCTTCACTCGAGTAGTGGAGGCCATGCTCCGCTTTATTCTCATCAGCGGAGTATTCGCCTACAAGCATATCTGTACGATTGGTTTCAGCCAGCCAACTCCAAGGAATTGGCCACAACCAACATGTGAATATTCATGTCGCATACTCTTCGCATGGGGTTCATTCCCAATTGGGAAAAATCAGAGCTGGGACCTACACAGGTATTTGTGTTCCTGCGAGCTCGGTGCAACCTATCTTGGGGGTTAATAGGACCGCCTTCGGACTAGGGCTGCGGCGATATACCGCGATACGCTGACGAACGTATATGCGTATCATATCGGGAGGGTCTGTATCGCGTATATCGGCCGTATCGAAGAGTAAAATTCCATTGTGTGTTTTTTCTACCGATTCTAATTAAAATACTTGAAAACGTTCGCTAAATGAGCAAAACTTTGCTGTTATTTTTATATTTAGCATTCCTCAAAGCGTGCACCTGCTGCTGCAGAGCTAGCGTTAAAGCTATCACGCAAGTTCGAATTTTTAAAGTGGTGTTTAACAATAAAAACGTCACCACATTGAAACAGGTCTTTAGTTTTACACATTTTAGTCTTTATTATATGCTACAACAAACCAATGTTTAAACTATATTGACCTGGGAATATCAGCTTATTTGCTTTGAAATTATAAATCGGGCTTAAAATCTACGAGTTGTATTTTTCGAATTATTTGACCTTGTTGACTTCCGGATGACATTGCTATTTTTAGCAACGGGCGCGGACTCATAGAGAACCATATAATAGTTGGGATCCCAGATTTGCAAGAGCTTGGAATTATAAATCTAGAGCTAATCCATTATTTATTGTATGGTTTGGGATATGTAGGCTAATAAACAAAATATGTACCCTGTAGTTGTTTTTATTACCAGTAGGCCTATGCTCATAGCCTCATACAAGAACTAGATCTATATATTTTCAGAGCTAGACCCAGAGCCTGTTGATTCTTTGATCTTTTTGAAGAAAAATCTTCTTGATAGTGACCTTCAAAGTATTAAGATCTAGGTATTGTTTTTTTGGGGGGATATAGAGAAATCTATAAAAACGTTATTGATTAATAACTTAATACTGTTCTACTCTGAATGACTTTGTTGGTTATTTTTAGTATTTTTACTACCTTGATTAGACGGATCCAAAACGTCAAAATCGGCGCTAAATAACAAATGTCCTATAAACAAATACATGTTGACATCATGAGCATCATTGACGTTACTCTATCCTACAGTAGCCCAGACGAGACAGGACTCAAACGGAGGTCAAGTGCTCACATAGAGAGGTCATTTGCTATGACCCTAAAGCTGGATCCGTTCTCCGATATTGCCTGTATCGTATCGTATCGGCAGTCCCGTATTGCAATACGTATCGTATCGGAAGGGGTCTGGCAATACGCAGCCCTACTTCGGACCGTATTGCACAGATTGGAGATTTGATAATGTCCATGCAACAAGCACGTGTTGCTTCAGCGCGGACATTGCACGGTCTGCTAGGCCAGATGGAATCGATGGAGCGGCTTCTGTCACATGGAACGTGTGTGAAACGCCTCCTGCAATGGGAGACCCAAGTCCCGGTGGCCACAGGAGTCAGACTCGTGAGACTGAACCATTGTGTAACGAGGCGGTATCTCGACAGACACTCATGAATAATACATACACAATGCATGACAGGACTGTTCTTGTACTTGTATTACCTTGAACAATTATGTATGACAATTTACACAACTTATTGCTACTGCACACATAATTCGAGTTACCCCACCCACTTGTGTCCATTGATAGCATGGATACTTATATTGGGCCTTTACTCTTGTATTATTAAATATATGCATGTACTATGGTGTTCTACATATGTAAGTATGCATGTTACTTGATTTACTTTAGTTTACAGAACGGTATATTAGCTGTGCAACTGTGAGAACCACTATAAACTTTCGTAATTGTTCTAGACACATTTCAGTAAATGTGCATTCCGGATTATGGCTGAATTACATACAGCTTATGACACAGTGTCTATATGAAACTGTGGTAGCAATCGATAGATCAATATGGAAACTTAGCAATTCATTTGTTAATTCCATCCTGAATAAACCTTAATGATTATAAATCATGACAATATGTAGAAATTTATATTCACTTCCGCGTTCAGTCAGTGACCATATGACATCACCAGCTAGTATAAAAGTGAGAACTGCGCTAAAAAACGGGGATTCGATCACCCGTCTGACCCTAATAAAATTAACAGTCTTTCAGATGGGATGTTAAACCAAGGTCTTGTGTCGGTGCTTTACACTGTGCACGTAAAAGAACCAGAGGAGATTCTGGAATTGGTCTCTGTCTGTATCATGCACTATCCTCCAAAATAACTAATCTCTTCAGGAGGCGTCGCTCATATGGGCAACCGGTAGCGACGATAAATAAACGTAAAACACACACAAGATCAATATGAGTTTACTTAAATTCTTTAGTTCTAAACGGAAAAGTGAAGATGAAAGTGGGGAGGCTAAAAAGAACAGACTGAGTATTGAGTGAGTACACTCACTGATGATTCCATTTTGAATTCATAATTATGTAGTGATATGCATGTATATTTGCAGGTTCCAGAACTTCAACGAGAAACCACTGAAGTCCTTCCAGGCCCTGGACTACAGGTCCGTCCCAAGTGAGCGACATCAGCTGGCAAGCCACGGAAAAGAAGATCTACAGGACATCCTGAACCATATGATGGCTGTGTTCCCCGAGGCTAGTCACATCCACATTCAGACGGAGTATGTGCAGTTGAAGATGCTTATGAGGTAACAGCAGCAGAGCAGTGAGGTGCCTAACAGGTGTACGCCAGACTATTAAGGACCAGCCCGAGTGCCATTAAGTGAACTGAAGAGAACTGGGCTTTCTCTGCAAGACTTTGATGCTGAGAAGGCCACCAGGCACTGGCTTGCCTGTGGCAAAGGCGGTCGTCATGTCCACGGGCATAAGTGTTAAGAAACGTGTGACCGGTGTTGTAAATAATTATTATTAGTTTGTGTGTAATAATGATTCTTTATTTATTTAGATAATTTATGTAAATAAGAGTAAAAACTGAATTAAATCATCTTTATCATGATCTTGTCTCTGTCTCAATTAGCCTATACGTAAAGATACATATGATATCACATTTTTAATTGCTGTTTTGGCAAAATATTATTGGACAAGTGGCATCCTGGTCAGGACAAGTGGCCGTGAAAAATATTTGTACAGCCCTGAATTTGAAGAAAAGGTGTAGCATCTGCAAGGAAACATTTAATATTAGAAAGGTGGGGGAGAGACATTTAACGGGTCACTAGGGGTCGGCTTATTTAATGTTTCGGTTTTAAGAATTGTATGAGTTAATGATTCTACCCAGCTCTTGGTCAACTACTCGATGTATTCATTGGAGTATTCACTGGAAATTATTCACCAGAGGATTGGACAATGGACGATCAACATCGAACAGGATTGGACAATGGACGATCAACATCGAACAGGATTGGACAATGGACGATCAACATCGAACAGGATTGGACAATGGACGATCAACATCGAACAGGATTGGACAATGGACGATCAACATCGAACAGGATTGGACAATGGATGATCAACATCGAAAAGGATTGGACCATGGTTGATCAACATCGAACAGGATTGGACAATGGACGATCAACATCGAACAGGATTGGACCATGGTTGATCAACATCGAACAGGATTGGACAATGGACGATCAACATTGAAAAGGATTGGACAATGGTTGATCAACATTGAAAAGGATTGGACAATGGACGATCAACATTTAAAAGGATTGGACCATGGTTGATCAACATCGAACAGGATTGGACCATGGACGATCAACATTGAAAAGGATTGGACAATGGTTGATCAACATCGAAAAGGATTGGACAATGGACGATCAACATTGAAAAGGATTGGACCATGGATGATCAACATCGAAAAGGATTGGACCATGGTTGATCAACATCGAAAAGGATTGGACAATGGACAAGCGTCTCGGGGGAGTTTGTGGAATATGGACATGATGGGCGATCGTCGGATATGAACTGTGCAAGTTGGGATCTCCGACATATAGTGAAAGCACAACAGCAAGACTATTTTACTATCCAACATAACCCATATGTGTTTGTTTCAATGTGGCAGCATTTCCATCATTCTAGACACATTACTTGAATCATGGTTCTCCAAAGGATCTACTACTCGTGTCAACTCATTGTGTGGCACAAGTAATGTCAACTCATTGTGTGGCACAGTAATGTCAACTCATTGTGTGGCACAAGTAATGTCAACTCATTGTGTGGCACAGGTAATGTCAACTCATTGTGTGGCACAAGTAATGTCAACTCATTGTGTGGCACAAGTAATGTCAACTCATTGTGTGGCACAAGATATGTCAACTCATTGTGCGGCACAAGTAATGTCAACTCATTGTGTGGCACAGGTAATGTCAACTCATTGTGTGGCACAAGTAATGTCAACTCATTGTGCGGCACAAGTAAAATGTCAACTCATTGTGTGGCACAGGAATGTCAACTCATTGTTGGCCAGGTAATGTCAACTCATTGTGGGCACAAGTAATGTCAACTCATTGTGTGGCACAAGTAATGGTAATGTCAACTCATTGTGTGGCACAGGTAATGTCAACTCATTGTGTGGCACAAGTAATGTCAACTCATTGTGTGGCACAGGTAATGTCAACTCATTGTGTGGCACAAGTAATGTCAACTCATTGTGCAGCACAAGTAATGTCAACTCATTGTGCGGCACAGTAATATCAACTCATTGTGTGGCACAGTAATGTCAACTCATTGTGCAGCACAGGTAATGTCAACTCATTGTGTGGCACAAGTAATGTCAACTCATTGTGTGGCACAGGTAATGTCAACTCATTGTGCGGCACAGTAATGTCAACTCATTGTGTGGCACAAGTTATGTATTGTGTTATGTATTACACTCACTCATTCTGGTCTCCAATTTGTCCTGCACAATTATAATTCTTATACTGATTTACTTGCATACGTATACATGTAGTAGTCGAGTGCAGAGTTATTGTTCTTGTCTCGTATAAAACAGTATTCACTATTAAATTCTCTATTTCAACATGCTTAGTCTAGTACAAGACATCAAGTAATATTTTTCTCTCTTCCGACACATATATAATCTATGCCACGTATCACTATTGCGGAATACCAGATTCCTTGTTCACGCAAGGCCACATTACTATTACTTGTTACACCGTTTCCTTCTAGTCCTGAACAATGTATACTTTGTCCATCTACAGAGTTACCATTCTCCGTAATATTCCATAACTTTACACTTCACAAGTTGTCTATCTGAAATGAAACAACGCGTATATTGAAACACGACGACCATTAAATTTTATATGGTCAGTAGTCGCTCACCGTGGAATATAATTTTTCAGAAACAGAACGACATAATAATTACACGGGTCAAAATAATATTATGTGGTCGTGACTGTTTTTATCTGATTTGCTTACTAATATTTTCGTGCCTATATATTATAGTGTATATAAAATCGATAGCCAAACTACGAAACATTGTTTGTGTAAATAATGTTCATTGATCTTCAGAAACATTGTTTGTGTAAATAATGTTCAATGAACTTCAGAAACATTGTTTGTGTAAATGTTCATTGATCTTCAGAAACATTATTTGTGTAAATGTTCATTGATCTTCAGAAACATTGTTTGTGTAAATAATGTTCAATGAACTTCAGAAACATTGTTTGTGTAAATGTTCATTGATCTTCAGAAACATTGTTTGTGTAAATGTTCATTGATCTTCAGAAACATTGTTTGTGTAAATGTTCATTGATCTTCAGAAACATTGTTTGTGTAAACGTTCATTGATCTTCAGAAACATTGTTTGTGAATGTTCATTGATCTTCAGAAACATTGTTTGTGTAAACGTTCACTGATCTTCAGAAACATTGTTTGTGTAAATGTTCATTGATCTTCAGAAACATTGTTTGTGAATGTTCACTGATCTTCAGAAACATGCACCGACAGACAATCATTTTGAACAGATGCTATTATATATCAAGTCAAGAGTGCTGGCGTTTCTCCGAGTGATATCCTCTAGTTTTGTTTGTTTTTGTTGTCAATAATTTGGGATTTAATTTATATGTATACAATGTATATCAAACAAATTCATTACTAAATATTCTACAAACTACCAATGGTACATATAAAGCAAAAACAATTGTACAGTCAAACCTGTGTTAGTGGTGACAGCCAGTTTCCAGATTCCCAATATGTTGTTTTATTATACATTTGACCTGTATTAAGCAGCCACCTGTGCTAAGCAGCCACTTTCTGTGATTCGCTTGGCTGGCTGTTTAAAGACAGGTTTGACTAATTACAACATATTTCCTTTAAAAAGGCATTCATACTCGTCATAATTTTAAATATGAAAATTATAACAAATAATGTATTACCGCAAATGTTGGGTTGAGGTACACTTGGTTCTGTTTAGGATCAACATTACATGAACCCAATGATACATTACATTAATACAAGATTTTCTATGATTTTCTATATCCTGCAAGCTACATCAACTAAATACGGCTTCATTATTTGCAGTCGCAGGGGGGGGGGAAGTTGAAGTCTCCCTCACTTCTCCCTAAATTTTCTGGAGTGAGAAGTGATGTCTCCCAAATATTTGGGTTTAGCTTGATCCCTGTAATACTTACAAAGTTGTTGGACTTTTGTAACGCACGGAACTCGGAGATCTTCCTGTCGAGTGCACAGGTATCATAGCAGCTTTTCCTTGCGAAATCGTGGATACATCAGGCAGACCCAGTTTTGCGCTTCATACTGCGTCTGCTGCAATAAACCATGTGTACAGTGCTAAGGTGTACAGTGCTAAGGAAATATCCAATTTTGAGTGCATTAAAAGTTTAATTTCAGTACAATTTACTGTCGTACCGATGACCCAAGGCCATGCCTGTAAAACATTTGCATGACCTATTTTTACAATGGCATGAAAACGCTCAAGACGAAAACAATCATATTGTTAGCCTTAACGCCATTGGTAAGGCCATCAGATATCGCACCACGCAGTATTTTGTACAATCACGTATCCGGAAACGAGGAGAAAGTGTGGTTTACTACCGATCAGTTGGATTTATGCAAGACGGCAATCTTGTGTCTTCATTTGGGATCAAAAACGACACAGTGTACAGGGTCAATATGTTCTCCAGGGTCTAACTTTTAGGGATCATCAGTGACCCCCTTACCAAATTGGAGGAGGTCATTTTCAAAATCATGGTGTAATGAGTATGACATGGATGTGCCCTATTCAATCGGACATCTGGTATGATGTGTTAATAATACTCGACAAGTTGTTTACATGTACTACTTATAATTGTACTACTGCTGTAGCTGTCTAGTTGTGAATAAATACTGCTTAACCAATCTGTGCTGTAGCTGTCTAGTTGTGAATAAATACTGCTTAACCAATCTGTGCTGTAGCTGTCTAGTTGTGAATAAATACTGCTTAACCAATCTGTGCTGTAGCTGTCTAGTTGTGAATAAATACTGCTTAACCATGCTGAGCTGTCTAGTGTGAATAAATACTGCTTAACCAATCTTGCTGAGCTGTCTAGTTGTGAATAAATACTGCTTAACCAATCTGTGCTGTAGCTGTCTAGTTGTGAATAAATACTGCTTAACCAATCTGTGCTGTAGCTGTCTAGTTGTGAATAAATACTGCTTAACCAATCTTGCTGTAGCTGTCTAGTTGTGAATAAATACTGCTTAACCAATCTGTGCTGTAGCTGTCTAGTTGTGAATAAATACTGCTTAACCAATCTGTGCTGTAGCTGTCTAGTTGTGAATAAATACTGCTTAACCAATCTGTGCTGTAGCTGTCTAGTTGTGAATAAATACTGCTTAACCAATCTGTGCTGTAGCTGTCTAGTTGTGAATAAATACTGCTTAACCAATCTTTGCTGCAGCTGTCTAGTTGTGAATAAATACTGCTTAACCAATCTTTGCTGCAGCTGTCTAGTTGTGAATAAATACTGCTTAACCAATCTTTGCTGTAGCTATCTAGTTGTGAATAAATACTGCTTAACCAATATTTGCTGTAGCTGTCTAGTTGTGAATAAATACTGCTTAACCAATCTTTGCTGTAGCTGTCTAGTTGTGAATAAATACTGCTTAACCAATCTTTGCTGTAGCTGTCTAGTTGTGAATAAATACTGCTTAACCAATCTTTGCTGTAGCTGTCTAGTTGTGAATAAATACTGCTTAACCAATCTGTGCTGTAGCTGTCTAGTTGTGAATAAATACTGCTTAACCAATCTTTGCTGCAGCTGTCTAGTTGTGAATAAATACTGCTTAACCAATGTACTTGGTGACAAAACAACATGATAAACAAAGACCCTGTCCGAGGAGGGGTACTACTTTTACTTCTCCACTTCAGTGCTGGATCTACCCTGTCATTGTTCTGTATGCTAAGAACACATATGCATCAACATGGAAATATATTCATCATTGTTTGATATATATCTTCATATTTCTCATTAATGATTTGTTTTTGACGATATTTCTTATTTCTACTTCATTAATCCATTGTTCTAATCATTTGAACCATGTAATTACTTACCTTTCTGGTCTCCACAATTACAAAAAATGGTCTCCACAATTACAAAATTGTATAATATTGCAAGAACTAATAATTATTGGTCTTGGAAGCAGCTAAAACAACAATGTATGTAGACTTGTGGTGCAAACAAACAAATTAATCCATCAAAATAGACAGGTCACATTTGATTAATATGTTGTAAGCATCATGCAAGACGTTTAAGCCCTGTATCATTTATAATGTTCAACTTGCCAACGTATTTACAATCAAATTACAGTCAAACCTGTGTTAGTGGCCACCTCCATTAAGCAGCCAACCTGTATTAAGCAGCCAGTTATCAGATTCCCAATCTGTTGTTTTATTATATATTTGACCTCTATTAAGCAGCCACCTGTGCTAAGCAGCCACTTTCTTTGATTCCCTTGGCTGGCTGCTTAACACAGGTTTCACTGTAAACAAACAATATACATGTTAGAGTCCAAATATTTAGACTTGAAAAATGTTACATTTTACTATTAAGCTATTAAGTCTAAACGCTAAACCTCAATTACGCGTAGCATATTTTATATTCTATTAGATGAACACACATACCGTTGTTTGAATTCTGCACATGTCTATAACGTTTCTTGACACAATATTATACAAGAAATCAACGTTTAAATTTCACCAGAGTTTCACCATTCCATTTCGTCCATTTTGAATTTGTTGGTTATTACGATAAGCCAAAATAGAAATCATTATATGAAATTAATTTTGAAGATTTATCTCCCGTGCCATTACGGTGAACCAAATAAGATTTCGTTCAAACGCATGAAATGTACTAACACATAATAATTAATTTGGATTTCTTTTGTGAAGACGCCCGGCCATTGCACAGAAATGGTGGGAGAATCACACCTGTCGATTTCAAATGGCAAAATCGAATGCACAACGGTAAGACAATATATTTTAAAAGTTCTTTATATCTATATTTTTGATTATTCTTAATATCAATGCACAAATTTCGTTCATGTCCGGAAAGCTTCAAAATATTGGTCAGAAAATCCTGCTATCGGATCAGGGTGGAAAGTGCTACGTGAAAATGAGCTGTAACAATAAGCTCTCGAAATAACAGGGAAATTTATTTATGTAGGTTTTATATATAGGACTATATATATACATGTGGTGGCTGTAGTAGTAGTGACTAGTAGGATATGTAAATATTAAGTTAATATTATAAGATACACTATTTACTCCTGCATTTGTTACCAACTTACCATTGATGTCAAATGATGTTGTGTGCATGCTACATTCTATATTTTAGATTGATTTGCTTTGAAATGGGCGAGAGGGTAAACTGAAATATTCAGGAGGTATAAATGTGATCAAATGCTCCGGTTACCTTCTGAGACAATCGTCCAAAACAACGTAATTGTGGCCTGGTAGGTCTGCTTTATAAGTGAAGAACGTAATTATTTTGATTAGTATCAAAAGACAAGTCTTGACAAATGTCATTGCACTCACTGAATGATGCAAATTCTGATTGTGAACACGAAAGTGTAGACTTAAAGTAAATCAGTAGTAGATTTCCCATCACTTCCCCCTGATTTCCCATCACTTCCCCCTGATTTCCCATCACTTCCCCCTGATTTCCCATCACTTCCCCCTGATTTCCCATCACTTCCCCCTGATTTCCCATCACTTCCCCCTGATTTCCCATCACTTCCCCCTGATTTCCATCACTTCCCCTGATTTCCCATCACTTCCCCCTGATTTCCCATCACTTCTCCCTGATTTCCCTCACTTCTCCTGATTTCCCATCACTTCTCCCTGATTTCCCATCCTTCCCCTGATTTCCCATCACTTCTCCCTGATTTCCCATCACTTCTCCCTGATTTCCCATCACTTCTCCCTGATTTCACATCACTTCCCCCTGATTTCCCATCACTTATCCCTGATTTCCCATCACTTCCCCCTGATTTCCCATCACTTCTCCCTGATTTCCCATCACTTCTCCCTGATTTCCCATCACTTCTCCCTGATTTCCCATCACTTCCCCCTGATTTCCCATCACTTCTCCCTGATTTCCCATCACTTCTCCCTAAATTGGCTGGTAATTTTGGACATAGTTGAACCCTGTATCAATCATCATTTGGAAATGTTACCTTTTATGTATAGCATTGAAGGTCCTGTCCTCATTCCGTGACTGTCCTAATTCCGGTACTATTTGTTTACATCTCGTATTGCGAAATCTTCGGTGAAGTCATACACACGCTTCAGTGTAATATTTACCAAAGCTGAAGCTACCTGCCAAAAGAAAAACGAGGGTAAAATGAGACAAAAACAGGTAAAAATGTGTTGAAACATGTCACACATGTAAAATAATACCTTTTATACTATTACCAAAATGTTCATTTAAATACCCTTTTTTGGCCCCAAAAACATTGTTCCGAAATTATTACCTTTTGTCATGAATAACATGAATATATACTTATACATTATTGTTTATAAGAGAACACACTATAAGGTAGCAACTATGATTATAATTCTATAAATATGTACATTTACACAGCATATACGTTCCGACGGAGATGCGCCGTTGACCGACGGATCTGCTCAGTCGGCAACGTCATACACACGTGGCTCTAATTGTTCTCACGTTATATAATGTTCATGAATTCCACGAAAATATAGAACACGCCCGATATGTAGTAGTATAAAAGGAATTGGGACCAGTAGGCAGAGGAGATGTTTAAGTCTTAAATTAAAACATTGAGAACTTCTGGAATTTTATAACATATAGGAATTAACTTTAGATCATATTAAAACGGATGGAATTAAAATTACTTGGATATAAATTACTATCACTTGGGATTATTAAAATATATGTGTTAGATTAAAAGTGTAATAATAAATACTAAGACATTTATATAGTGTCGTTTATAATTAAAAATAGTTAAAGTTAGATAGATAGATTCTTTATTATCCTCCATTATAGGAGAGCTATCACATACATGTATAATACAGATACATTTACAATATTACAACTATTACCGAATACGAACAAACATTGTGATATCATGTAATTAAACTATATACATGTAATTACAAAAACAAAGAACACAAAAGACAATATAACAGATATGTAACATTGTGACAAGAATTTCCAGCGTCGCATAACATTGAATTAACTATAATAACGGATCCCGATCGTACACCTTACCGAAAAGAAACATAATGTGTAAACAGGAACTCAAATATTAAAAATCGTAAGTTGACGAACTGTTTCAGAACACAGCCCTACACTAGAATAAAATAATGTAGAGTATATGAGATGAACCCATGCTAATTCCCATCACAATGACATGTACATTATACAGTTACAGGCTAATTTTATTTGTAAACAAACTATTTATTACACGCAGATATTTATTACCTTCGAATAATGTTTGGGTTTTGGCATTTGCGCTTTGCACAAAAGGCAAGCATATTTTAATTCGACAATTTATCTACATGAAAGATACTAACATAAAGAACATCAAAACGCAAGTTCGGTCAAACTGCCAAAATTGAATTTGCATCCCTTTAATAGGAATAAACTCAAGTGGACGGCGTTTTGGGACGCCTTTGAATGTACAGTGCACAGAACAGCAAGCTGTCACACATTGAGAAGTTTAATTATCTTCTGAGTAAGTTGCAAGGAGACGCGCAACGGTCAGTAGAGGGTTTAGCATTGTCTAACGAAAACTATAAAGTGGCTATTGGAATATTGAAAGAGGTTTGGCAACAAACAAGATGTTGTAAACCTGCATTACAAAGAGCTAATAAATATTAGTCCACCATCATAGAGTCGAAAGTCTATGAATATTCTTGGATACGGTAGAAAAACACTTATGAAGTCTAGATGTTCTGAATGAAAACGTAAATCAGAACATATTTGTATCCATGTTAACTTCAAAGTTACCAGAGGGTGTGCTACGACAATTAGAGATTAATAAAGGAAGTGACACTGAATGGACACTGGATACATTGAGGAAAGGAATAACAGAGAGTATGTAGCAGCTTGTGAAAAAGCTGAAAAGTCATCTAAAGAAACTAAAGATAGTGTAAATAATAAAGGATCATACAGAAAACATCCGAACCAGTTCAGGTCAATGCAAGGATCAGCACATCCACGGAATGTTTATGGATCTGTACCAAAGTTCTGCAGAAGCTTTATTTGTCGGAGCAAAGGACACAATTGTACAATCATACAGTGACAAATGCAGATATTGTTATTGAATGTCACTGGAGTGATGAGTATAAGAAATATTAAACAATAGAACAAAGAAAGAAAAGACTTACGGGATCCTGCTATAAATATCTGAAAGAATGCAAATCAAAGAAAGTGTGTGTTCATTGTGGAGAAAATAACATCCATCATAGCAGCTTGTGTCCCAAGAAGTTTGTCGTAAAGACTCCTAATGTACACTTGTCAGAAGAAATTGGTGGTGTAATGGGACATTCCTCATACGGTACAAACGAAGATATACCTGCTTTAATATCAACAAATGAAATGGTACTGATGCAGACAGCAAAGGCAGTAATGAGCAATACACAGAGTTCAAATAGTGAGACAGTGAGACTCTTGTTAGATTCTGGATCACAGAGAACTTGTATCACCGAAAAACTAGCTAAACGACTTGACCTTGAAAACTGGAAAATTGACAGAAGTGATTAAATTGATGACTTTCGGTTGTGATAAAACAAAAGTAGTTAAAACAAAATCAGCACAAATAAAAATAAAACTGAAGAATGGGAAGAATTTGACAGTTACAGCAAATATTGTTCCGACTATCAGTGGTAAGTGGTAAGAAACCCTCTGCCGAGACGGCTGTATGATCAAATAGATGAACTTATTAAGAGTGTTGAATTAGCTGATACAAGTCCAACTGAAACAGAAATGTCCACTAAACAAGTTCTCATTAGAAACTATCTGGATATTGTTTTACCACAGAGGTTTGAAATTCAACCTGGTTTACATCTCCTCAGCTCAAACTCAGATGGATATTCACAGGCCGAACGGGTGAAACGGATAGTGAACGAAATGATGAAACAAACATGCTGATAATGACATATGGGACAAATATTACAAAGAGCAGTGCATTTTCAAATATAGACTGTGTTGTCCCAGTAAAACCAGATCTTACTGACTTCTGGAATGTTGAAGCTATAGGTGTGATGGACCAACATGCTAATTCGGACAATGAAAGAGCCATGGAGAATTTCAAAGAGACTACAATTTACACATGACAGATACCATGTAACTTGGCCCTGGAAGGAAGAACCTGAATTGCCTGTAAACAGTTATGTTATATTTCGGGTTTTACGCCTGCATCAGCACCATTTCGGGCTATATCGCCGGCGGGCAGTTTACCTAACAACACCTTTCCTGGGCAGGCTCCAGCGGTTAACCAGTACTTGGGTGCACCAACATCCGTAAGAAACTGCCAACTTTTTCATATAAATGAGACACGGCCTGAGCGGGGCTCGAACCCGTGACCATCAGTGATGATAGGTTACAGTGGTATACAAGTCAGCGACCTTAGCCTGTAAACAGAGAACTGGCAAACAGACGTTTAAAATCATGTGTCAAGAGACTTAACAGAACACCAGAGTTATTGGACAAGTACAACACTGTTATCCAGGAACAATTAAACAAGGAAGTTATGATGGTAGGAAACATTACATATCACACCAGGCAGTAATTAATACTCAAAAGGCTACAACAAGGTTCGCATTGTATATGATGCCTCTGCAAAGACAAGACCTGAATACAACAGCCTTAATGAGTGCTTGTGTAGAGGTAATAGCTTTAGTATCAGATATTGAAAAGGCATTTCTGTGTTTAAAAGACTGATTCTTTGTCTACAGAGCAAAGTAATATCCAGGAATACAGGTTTTGTAGGGTACCTTTTTGGAGTAGTGTCTAGTCCTTTCCTCTTAGCAGCAACAGTTGAAACACATCTAGAGAAATACGGTACTGATGTTTCAAACAAACTAAAAGACGATATATATGTAGAGGTTACAGGTACCGATAATGAAATACATGCTATTCAATTGTATAAGTCAGCAACAAATATTTTCAATACAGCTTCAATGAACATGCGTGAATGGCTTACCAACAGAGACAAAGTCAACCAGTTTATTCCCATGAAACACAGAGCAGAATTAAAGGACACAAATGTTCTTGGTCATATTTGGAATTATGAAGCGGATACGCTGGCTATTAGAAAACCGAAGAATGTTAATCTCAACAGAAAAGTAACGAAAAGAGATATACTGCAGTACATTGCATCAGTGTTTGATCCACTGGTGTTTTAAGCTCCTGTTTTGTTGCGGGGGAAGCTTCTACTCCAAGAACTATGGAGCAAAAAATTAGATTGGGACAACCCAGTTGAAAGATGATACGATCATAAAGCAGTGGTTAGCAATACACGAGGATGTAGAACGGATTTCAGATTTTAGGATTGCAAGGTGTTTAAACAAGACTAGCAATCAGATGTTTTTGTGACGCGTCCTCACATGCATATGCTTCGTGTGTGTATCTCCAACAAGAGAATAAGGAAGCATCTAAAGTTCATATTGTGTTTGCTAAAACACGTTTAGCTCCAATCAAAGGAATGACACTTCCCAGGTTAGAATTGTTTATGGACAGACTCGCAGTGTGTTTTAGGGTGGCTGAAAACGGCTAGAACATTACCATTGTTTGTTAGAAACACGGTCAGAGAAATAAAGAAACAACCGATATTGAAATGGGTTACGTAAACACTAAAGAAAACACAGCTGATGTTGCTACACATGGAGCAAACCTACCGGAGTTGTACATCAATCAAGAGTGGTGGCATGGTCCTGAATGGTTAGCAGGGTCTGTAGAATCATGGCCGCGTAAACCAGAGATATTGCTAGTTTTGAAGGATGAAAACACAAGACCATGAACATGCAATGTTTGAAGTGATGGACATTAATCTGGGAAAACATAAGGAAGTAAAAGAAATTGCGCCGTTTCACATGGACTGTGAAAATTATTCTTCAATAACAAAGTTAGTAAGAGTAACAGCATACGCATTGAGGTTTGTGAACAAAATATGAAAACGACGAGGTGAAAGTGGATCATCAAGAAGCGTAGAGTTACAAGAAGCAGACACCATATGGGTATTACACGCGCAACGAAAGAACTTTCCTGAAGTTTATGATGGTATGTTGAAACAAAGACGTACAAACTTACAGAAACAGTTGGGAATTTACTTAGACAGCAAAGGACTATTGAGGAGCCAAGTAAGGTTACAAAATGCAAGTTTGAATGAAGGAGCAAAGTGTCCAATTTTACTTCCACAAAAAGAATGATAATCGAAAGTGCACACAAGGATGTGATGCATAGCGGAATATCCTATACACTGGCACACGTACGACATAGATACTGGATTCCTTGTGGGCGAGCAGTCGTTAGATCTGTTATCAGGGTGTGCACTGTTTGTCGTTGGCACGAGGGTGGCCCATATAGAATGCCGTTGATGTCTTCTTTACCAAAAAAGAGTGACAGAATCCCGACCTTTCAGTCATACGGGATTAGATTATATGGGTACACTATATATATCAAAACAGAAGAAGCAACAACGAAGACTTGGTTGGGTATGCTTATTTACATGTCTAGTGACCCGCGCAGTACAGTAGAGAAGCAGAACTGAGAAAGTGGTTATATTTTATATTTCGGGTTTTACGCCTGCATCAGCACCATTTTGGGCTATATCGCCGGCGGGCAGTTTACCTAACAACACCTTTCCTGGGCAGGCTCCAGCAGTTAACCAGTACTTGGGTGCACCAACCTCCGTAAGAAACTGCCAACTTTTTCATATAAATGAGACACGGCCTGAGCAGGGGCCTGGATAACGAATCAAAATAATTTTGTGAAATAGAGGTACATCCACCCCAGATACCTTGTATATAGTGTGGTACACCTGCCCTGGGTGGATGTATAAATTATATATATATTTTTCCATAATCCACCAATTTTAACACATTTTCAGAAATTTGCTGATACGGCAAAACATTGAAATTTAGGGGTAGGACCCATAAAAAGGTACGTTTTCAACATAAAATAATAAATAACCACTCAGAATGACGCTGTTTATGTTCACAAGATGAATTATGTCAAACAATTATGGATTTTTTTATAAGGGTCACAGGGGTTTCAAAGGTCATGCAGGCCTGCAAATCCCTAAATTTACTTTCTTTTCAAAAATAACCCCTAAACACAATGTTGTACCTTAAACCAAACCATTTTACACTCAATTCATACAGTATCCATATCAAAGAAGTTTCTTAAAAAAAGATGAATCTGATATGGGCATTAGGATACGAATAAATCCATACAAAACCATTTTGCTAAAATTGGTTTTAAAAAAAAGATTAATTAGTCTATTATAGGTGTTGTTGGGATGAGAAACTCCTATTAAGCGGTAAGTATTCATGATAGTTTTGGACCTTTTTTTCAACTACCATAAATTGACAAGTCCGTCAATGAGGATATATATGTTCATCTCACTGCTCTGAAGAACATTCTAGATAAAATAATTTGTGTTAACAACTCAACAAATTCAGCACTGTTTGTAGAACGTAAAATGAGATTTGTTCCAGCAAGTGCTAGTGAAACAGTTGTTCATGCTGTAGAATGGTGTCACTATCTGCAGCAACCTTCTTAAAAGTTCTCAGTCGGCTTTCGACTTATCCTATGCCATTGGAACATTCCAGTGTATATTGAGCTAAGAGTTTTGGTCTTGTTCTGATGATGAAGTTTTCAATAATAGTATGCCCTGTTATGAACAAGATTGTCATACATTTGACAGGCAGTTAAAAGTCGTTACTTCCTCTGGTGTCACATCATTAAGACTGAGTTCATGTCCAACATGGGAAATAAACTCCAAATCGTTGGAATTCATAGATAAGCTTTGCATCTTGCTAATCGCTCTTTCGACCAGAGTAGCTGCATCTCTGTGATCCCAACCATCCTTTACGTTCTTGAGTTGATTCCAAAGCATTGGACGGGTATCATCCGATAGTTGAGCTCTTTCACAGTTATGTTAAGTACCACTGTTTCCTAATTAAATCTTGCTGTGTTATGTTTACGATGCATCCACTTACGTTGGCTATTTTGTCAATATGCTCAAGAGCTTTGTCCATCGCCACTTGACAATATGGCCTGTTTGATCTTTTGACAGAGAACCGCCCTGCCAAGAACTCCATGTGTACATCATCAGTGTCAATACTTTCTAGCTGGTTCAGGTCTTCCACGTAAACTGAACCACAACAAGCATAAGTGGTGAGATTATAGAGTGCAAATCATGGTAGAATATTTGCAAATGTTCAAGGTAAGAGTTCCCAGTTTCCTTCACGATCAGCACGAATGAATCCCATGAGGATTTAGACCATCTCCATGCAATGTCTCTATATTTTATTCCCCGATTATCACACTTGGAAGAATCATATTCTACTGCTACTTGTTGTATCAACAACATTATTTTTTATGGCATATTGTATCTATTGACGACATGACATCCTTCAATTTGATGGTGGTCATTTATTACTGATGATGAATACTTCCGTTTGATAATTGATTAAAGTTTTGCAATTTTTAGCACAGCATGCCAGTTTGGAACCCCCCACTAAACATACCCTAAAAGTGATATCAAGTTGATTTCCTCCTTGAAATCAACACGGTATCAAGTGTAAATAGGATTTATTTTACAGTACAACATTATGCTTGTAAATGGTCAAATTTTGAAATATTTCCGAAATTTCGGGGTTTGCAGACTCACACGACCTTTCAACCGTGACCATTAAAAGAATCCATAATTGTTTGGCATATTTAATCTGTTGCGGACATGACACACTTTTTGAGTTGTCAATAATTACTCTATGATGAATACTTTCTCCTTCCCCCACCTATAATCTGTGTACCAACACTTGTGTGCCAATTTTACAAAAAGGGCCTGTTTGAAAGCCCCACCAATCGTGCCCCATTAGCCATATCAGGTTCTCTTATTTTTCAAAAATGTCCTTGATATGGTTACTGTATGAATCAAGTGTGAAAAGAGTTTATTTTACATTATAACATTGTGTTAGGGGGTAAAATGTGAAAAATGCACGAAATTTGGGGGTTTGCAGGCTTACTTGACCTTTCAAGCCCCTGTGGTCATTACAAAGAATCCATAATTATTTGGCATATTTTATCTTGTAGTGCACATAAAAGCCTTCATCTTGAGTGGTCAGTGAATATTTTATGTTGAAAACGTACCGTTTTATGAGCAATTCGTCTTCTCCCTACCCTTAAATTTCAATGTTTTGCCATATCTCCAAAAATTCTGCAAATGTGTTAAAATTGGCGGATTCTGGAAAAATATTTTTATACATCCACCCTGGGCAGGTGTACCACCCTATATACAAACTATCTGGGGTGGATGTACCTCTCTTTCACAAAATGATTTTGATTTTATCATTTTGGGATCCTGCCTCTACTACTGGAAGTGATATTAGATATGTCTACCGAACAATTTCTATTGTGCCTACGAAGATGTGTTGCTCAAAGAGGTTTGCCTATTGATATAGTAAGCGATAATGCAAAACAAATTCAAAGCAGCCAGTATGACATTGGATAGTATTTGGACACAAGTCGTTAACGCCAAGGAAATCCAAAGCTATGTTTCTACAAAAGGCATAAAATGGACATTTATCGTGCCACTTGCACATTGGATGGGCGGATTTTATGAGAGACTTTGTGAGAATAGTAAAAAGAGCCTTCCAGAAGTCCATTGGTAGAAAATTGTTAACTTTAATACAGCTACAGACACTCCTAGAAGCTGTGGTGAACTCACGGCCAATGGTTTATGTTGGTGATGACATCAACTTGAGGATTACGCTGGCACAAGGTCATTTTTTATGTCTCAATCCTGACACTGGCATACCAGAAGCGGAATATGACAAACACGACAAGGATAGAAAATAATGATAGGCGGTGATTTTAATACAATATTATGTTGACAAAGATAAGAAAAATGGTCGAACGGACACGCATCTTAAATGTAGACAAACAATTTATGACGCTATAAAACAAAACAATTTGGTAGATATTTGGAGACATTTAAATAATTCTGTTTCTCAATTTACATGGCATTCAAATACGAATCCACCAATATTCAGCAGACTGGATTATTTCCTAATGTCGGAGTACCTATGTAATTATGTTAAAGAATCTGTGATAATTCCAAGTTTTAAATCTGATCATTCAATAGTTGTTCTAAACATGGAGATATTTAATCAAAATAGAGGAAAGGGATATTTTAAGATTAATAACAGTTTGCTATTAAATGATGACTACCAATTGGTTATCAAACAAAGTATTATCGAAACTTCTACATTTAATAAAAATGCAAACCCCCAATACACTATGGGAAATTATAAAAGGAAACATTAGAAATGAATCGATAAAATATGCAACAGCTAAAAAAACAACAACAGTGTAAACAAGAACTTGAACTGAGGAAAACAATATAAGAATTAGAACATAAACTAGCTGATGATTATACAAACACCGACAATTTAAGAGAACGATTAAATGAAACACATGACCTGCTTAACAATATACTTCAACAAAGAATAAATGGACTTATGATAAGAGCAACAGCTACCGGTATTCATATTGAATCTAACGGAAAAAATACAAAATATTTTGCTAATTTAGAAAAACAGCACGCTGAGCAAAAGAATATCACTGCACTTAATGTTTCCAATAAAATTATAACTGATCCAACAACAATTCTAGAAGAGGAAAGTATATTTTATAAAAACTTATATAAACACAAACAAAACAGCTGCTTCATGTCTCAACTTCTTTAATGAAACAGTAACTAAATTAGAATTAGATGATTCTCGACAGTGTGATGGCCTTTTAGCCGAGTTTGAATGTTGCCAAGCACCATATGAAATGAAAAATATCAAAAGCCCTGGTCCCGATGGTTTAACAGTTGAATTTTACAAAATATTCTGGAAACATATAAAGGAATACTATATTAAATTAATAAACTTCTCTTTTCAACAAGGTGAATTAAGTAACATGCAAAAACAGGACATAATAACACTCTTACCAAAATCAGGAAAAGACTCGCAACTTCTGTCAAATTGGCGGCCTATAAGTCTCAGCAATGTAGACTATAAAATAGCGACTAAAACTATTTCAAACAGAATTAAAAAGGTTTTGCATAAAATAATAAGTCCTGAACAAACCGGTTTCATGAAAGGTTGCTATATAAGCGAAAATGTTAGACTGATATTTGAAATATATGAATATGCTTACGAAAATAATCTCCCTTGTCTGCTCTTCTCGGATTACGAAAAAGCATTTGACAGTCTTGACCACGCATTCATATTCAAGTGTTTAAACCACCTAATATTTGGAGAATCCATGACTAATTGGGTTCGCTT
The DNA here is from genome assembly GCA_014843695.1 of Archivesica marissinica. Taxonomy (NCBI): domain Eukaryota; kingdom Metazoa; phylum Mollusca; class Bivalvia; order Venerida; family Vesicomyidae; genus Archivesica; species Archivesica marissinica. Next base: position 60,686,877 of record CM026391.1, on the reverse strand, counting down.
GTTCTACAATCAGTCTATTAGTGTCATCATTAACAATGGTAATATGTCTGAAGCTTTTCCAATTGAAAGGTGTCCGACAAGGATGTCCATTTTCATCTTCTCTCTTCATTATATGTATGGAACTACTATAAAACTTCATTACAAACAATAATACAGTAGTTGGAATAAAAATAAGAAATAAAGAACTCGAAAAACCCTGTTTGCGGATGATGCGACATACATTAACAATGGTCAAAAAGACTCTTGCGCCTAATTATGATTATCAAAGAATATGGTAATGCCTAATTACAATTATCAAAGAATATGGTAACTACTAGAGTTCAGAAATTGTTTAAAACAGTGGCAACATTGAAAGCTAACGTTAATGGGAAAAGTTCACTGTGCTCCCTAACTCTGAACCTAACAGCGATAATGAAATCAATATATTGTTTTATTTGGGATAATAAACCAGATAAAATAAAATGAAATGTACTGATACAAAAATTTGAAAAAGGAGGATTAAAGCTTACGGATGTAAGAACATTTTTGTATTCAATAAAAGCATGTTGGGTAAAAAGAATACTCAATACTCAAAACAAAGGACTTTGGAGAATAACTTATGATAAAATTCTGAATAAGTATGGAGGTGATTTTATATTTAAATGTGATGGGATATTTCAGATATTTGTGGTAACAACTACTTCCTAAGGGATGTATTGACAGCATGGTTTAAAGTAGTCTCCGACTTCAATAAACAGTCAAAACATGATGGTATTAATGAACATACAATTTGGAATAACTCACATGTGAAAATAGATGGCAAAATAAATTTTTTCCAGACTTGGTTCGATAAAGGTATACGCTTTATAGAACAACTTTTTGACTTTCGAACAAATAAGTTCTTAACCTTCAATGAAAGTGTCCAGTCAGCCTTCCGTCGTTCTGGTATATATCCATTTAATGTTGATGCTGTGCGTAAGGAGAAGCTACTACCAGCTGAAGTTTTCCACACCGACACTAATGAGGATACGGACAGTCAAGCAACAGTTGAAGGCGGGATCGCCATAATTATTATATGATCAATCAACAGTTGAGCATAGCATCGCTGTTGGCGATCTGCTAGATGTTGAAGAGGAAGTATCGGTTACTGACATGTTTCAGAAGGAGAAACATCTGAAGAAAGTAAAAAGCAAACACAAAACCAAACCAAGAAAAACTATGAGCAAGATAGTATGTGGAAAAGAAATTACAACCGAAATAATAGCAAAAATGAATGAACATGTAAAATACCAACAAAAACCTGTCAGTCAAAAAGCAACAAAGAACAATAAAAAAAGTGAAGAAATCAGGGGAGAAACATGCACAGATTTACTCCTCCCAAATCCCGGACCATCTCACTTCATGGTTTCAGACAAAGGTGAGGATTCAGATTTACCTTATTGTTCCTATGTATAGCGACCAGGAGCGATGCAAAACACAAAAGGGGCGCGCTAATTAATTTCTGTAATATAGGTGTGGAAAATATCCGTTTCAATATCGGTAATTGCCAACTAATTGGAAGAAACTGCTCAGTGACCTTGCTTTGTCATAATGCGACGCCTACTACGTCATCGTGTGTTACCTAAATCGATCGATAATTATGTTCTGTACATGCGGTACATAATATTATGCCACCCACGTAAATCGTATACATTTAAAGCTAACCCGTGTTCTGTGGATTGTTCCGCGTTATAAACTTTTATACGGTGTCCATGTAAATAACTATCCTTGTACTTTCGGTTTGAATAGCTCGAGGCATTGTTGATATTGTGTGAATTCTTCTGTGAAAATAATTTTTATAGCGATACACGTTCAACAAGTGATGAGCATATTATTCATGCATACTTAGTGATTCATGAGCTTAGAGTTTATATATATATATATATGGATTACGTTAAACAACAGTACTACCGACAGGTAAGCCAATTATTTCCTTTTAAGGGCCATTTCATGTTGCATTTTTACGTGGGGGCGCCTATATTAGAGGTGGCGCTTTAAATAGGAACAACACAGTAGATGAAACTGAATTATGTTACCATTCTGGGATGTTCACACCAAAAGAGATTTCCGAGTATCTCTAATATTTGCAAAGTGGGGATGGTGTGACAGAGTTAATAGCGGCAAACTCTGTAACCACTGGGTGCATTTGACCAGTCAGGGTACTTAGAAGAGGAGACACATTACTGTGTCCTTGTAGTGACACTAGGAGTAGAATGAAACAGTTACATAAAACAACAGTTAATAATTTAGTGTTTTAACAGTTGCCGGTATTAGTGTTAACAAAGTTAAAAATAGATTTTGGAATTTTATCTTATATTTGAACTGTTTGAACAAAACCACATAATTAATTAAGAGCACCTAATTCACTGTTACCCAAGAGTTACCGGAAATGGGTAACATGGAAAATTACTGACAAATTTACAGTATTTCATAACAAATCGTGATTACTCACTGGCAACACGTGCATTTGTGTTGAAATATGATGAAAAATGTTGGACAAAGTATTTGTTGACTAAGGTTGAAGTAGGGGGGAATTTCCCCCCTCCATTCCAAACACAGGGGAGGAATTGAAAAAAATATGAGGGATTAATAATTATATTCCATACCTTACATCACAATCTTGCTGAATATACAGTAAATGGTACTACTATTGTACGGGTTCACTGCATACATGTATATATGTCAGTGCAGCATACAATCGGCTCCCTATGGGCTGAACCTTCAGATTGGTACTAGTATATTCGGTAGGAACCCGAGTCTCAATGTTAGGGAATGGCATGGAAAAGAAGTCCATTATCCATTTTGTGAAGCATTTTGACAGCTATGGTGGGGGAAATGTCGTTTGCACATGTGGGAATAGCAGATTGTACAAGAAGTTCTTAAAAACCGGATAAAAGAGTCCATGTGTGTTTAGTGGACATAGCGATTGGCCAGTACCAATTGGAAACCCCCCAAGGTGGTCTGGTCAATAGCGTTCTGGGGTAGCTTGTTCTAGAGTACTATGGATGCAGGAAAGAAGCTATTCTGGTATATGTTTGTACGGGCTCTGATTTGGCAGTAGCATTAGTTGTGGCCTCGGTTGGTCCTGGCCGTAACTAAAGGTGGGTTTGGATTGATGTCGACTAGGTTGTGGAGGGTCTTGTATAGCATGGTTAGACGTGCGTTTTCGCAGCGTAGTAAGGTGGTCCATGCAAGGTCGTTCATCACTGCTGGTTGTGGAGTAGTCGTTCTTAACAAACCTAGCAGCTCTCTGCTGGACCATTTCCAGTTGCTTGACGAGATTTTCTGAGTGGGGCGACCAGACAGAAGAAGCATACTCCACACACGGACAGACATAGGTATTGAAGGCATTGGCTTTGGCTGATGGTGGGCTTGAGCGAATGTTTCTTCGGATGAAGGACAGTGTCGAATTGGCTTTCTTCGCGACGTTGTCAATGTTTATTCCAGCATATTGTTATTGTTTTTTTCCAGAAAATTACCTTGAGTTTTACATAGTACAGTGGAACCTCCACTAACGGTCACCTCTGGTGAGCGGTCACCTCCGGTAAACGGTCACTTTTATCCCCCCCGAGCGATTTTCCTATATATTACACCTCTGTTGAGCGGTCACCTCTCATCTCCGGCCAGCGGCCACCAAAGTGACCGTTTTGGGACAAAATTTCCTACCTTAAACGGTCAAAATCCACCAAAAATCGGCAAAATATTTACAGAGATGCGGTCGCGAAAATATGTAACATTCAAATCAGATGTAGACATTGAAAGATTGAATTTACGGAGTGGAAAAAAAGAAATATTTTATTAATAATTATCATTTTTTAATAGTTATATTACAGCTATCAAATGATATTTTGGCCTTAAAAACAATATTGATTAGTTTTTCACACGTTTTTACAGAAGTCTCCAATCATACGTGATTATCCACCATTATGCGGGAAATTGATGAGTCATCCTGGTTTTCCACACAATAGGTTGTTAAATCATAAACAAACTTGGAGTGATCACACAAGGCGCTGAAAACCATTGTTTTGATCGGATTACTGGGATATCAAAGGCCGATTATTCGATGCATTGTTTGATGGAAGTTAATCTAAAATTAGTGATTTTTTTGGAAAAGAACAAATGTATGTACATATGTTTAATTTGAAAAATAAATAAAATGTTAATAAAAATAAGTTTAAATTTCAGATTCTGTTGTCTCATTTCTTGTTGTTATCATACTATAAGGCAATCCCATTGACAGATTATTGTTATCACAGCTTTTCCAGGCATGCTTGCTTTGAAAATAATTTCTAGTTGTCCAGCAGTCTCCCTCCGTTAAGCAGCCACCTCCCTTAAGCAGCCAATTTGTGCCCTTCCCAAGAGTGGCTGCTTAAGAGAGGTTCCACTGTATTTACATATGGTATTCTTTTTACTAGGAACAAAGGATTAAAGTACACCATCTACAGTATGATAGAGCCAAGCTTCAAAGAGCATTTGATACTACAACACAAGGCATGTCTGTTTATGAAGCTGCAAGACGATTCAGTGTTCCAGAATCAACTCTTCGTGACAGGACAATGTTACTGTGGATGCCAAACTGGGTAAAGATACCCAGTGATAGTGAAGAAAGTGAACTTGTTAATCATATCAAGTATATGGCGGATATTGGATATGGCTGCAATAAAAGTGAAATACATGGCTAGGGACTTTGCCATTTCTTTGGGAAAAGATGTAAAATGTACTTAAAACACGAGTAATTCATGGTTTTATGACTTTCTTGCCAGGTGGCCTGATCTAAAAATTGCAATGCCTCAGAAGTTGTCTGTTGCTCGTGTTATAAGGTGCATCAAATGAAAACGTGGATGCCTATTTTAAAAAACTAGGGACAATCATTACAAGTAACAACCCGACTGATCACCCAGAATGTATCTACAACATTGATGAACACTCCCCATCTAAACAATATGCAGCAAGGACTCTGTTGCACATGCCGTTACATCACCTAGGTAACCATAATAGCAGCTGGAAATGCAATTGGTAATCATATACCTCCATACTATGTGTTCCGCGGTGCAAAATGGAATCCAGATCTCTTAATTGGTGCTCCTTATGGGTCAGATAGAGAAATGGAGAAGAAGGGCTATTGATATAGAAGATTTACCCACAGGGGCTGAAAAATGTTTTCAGAGTAGGGTTTGTCTATATCCCGGACAACCTTATCCCGGGAAATTGAGAAATTTTTCAGTTAAATCCCGGGAAATTGGGACAATTGTTAGATCGTGAAAATTATTTGTCGAATCTTGGTTTGGGCATCATTTTGGGTGAGAATTCGGGAGTTCCAAACAAAACAAGACTAAACTTAAGGTTTTATGGTCGATTGACAGGAATTTGGCAATGTCTCATTTTCTGGTAAGTTCATTTCCGCATAGTGCATCACTTGCCAGTTTGACAGGCTCTAGTGCTGATGTGAGTTGTTTGATGCACATGAGTTCATTTTCAGTAACCTTTGAGTTCCCTTTTAGGTCTATGAATGTTTTTCCAAACATGGCCTAATTTTACAGTATCTCTCCAACATGGCACATAAAGTGTTCCATCGAGTTTTGACGTCAAGGATGAGCTTCAGCTCTTTCCCAATCTCAGACTTCACATGTTTTTGAAGATCTTCATTATCTTTCGGGCTTCGTCTGAAGCATTTAACATCTTCACGAACGTGCTTGATGGCCGAACATATATCACATTCCAATGTTGTTTCCATTGTCATACAGAAGTTTATATCTCCGCCGCTGACAGCTTCATCTGCTTCGATGTCTTCAATGAATTCAACATCTGCAACATCGTCATCTGTTTCAGAATCAGAACTGTTGGGTAATTCCACATCTTCTGTAGTGTCAGTGCCACTGGTTTGTGTGGTTGACTTTCCTGAATAGAGAAAATCGCAGACAGCGAGATGAAGTGCATGGGCCCAACATCCTTGGTATTCCATAGGGAAGTCGTCCAAATTTCACCATAACTGAAGCCCCATCTGCCGTAACAGCCACACAGTGCATCTCGAGATCGATCCCGAATTCTGCCACATGTTCCTTAACACACTCTAATGTCCTCTCTGAAGTGAAGGACCCCAAAATTCTGACCAACAAATTCGTATGTGCCATGAATATTCACATTAAAATAACGCCTGTTGGCAACACTGGTCCACTCGTCTGTAGACAAGCTGAATCTCTGACCCTTTTCAATTCTTCTTTTCAATTCACATTGAATCAGTTCACAGGTTTCATCGTAGAATGTCTTCACCAAACTCATCACGATTGTGTTATTTATTGGCAATTTATGACCTTCTTTTGCCAATGCACGTCGAATGAAGACACTGTTAGTGATCCCATTGATAGAGAACCAATCTTGTGCTGCCAATCGGGCGACAGTTTCTTCTAGTGAGTTTTTGCTCTTAACAACAAAGTTCAGAGTTCTCTGCTTTGGATCGGACAACCCCAATGGCGCACTAGAAGCAGAAAGGCATACAGGCCTTTTGCTTGACGATGCACTGGTACTTGCAGTTGCACCAGTAGACGTAGACTGGCTGGATGAAACAGCTTTGATGCCATGCTTCTCCCTCAAGTGTCTTATCAGTCCGCTTGTCGATCCACCTTTAGTTTTTATCACATTCTTACATAAACTGCACTCAGCCAAGTCAACAGATTTCCTTTCGAAATTCCATGCAGTCGAACGAGACATTATTAAACACTACTATAAAGTACTAATGTGCGACATGAAACAGCAAGTCCACCCACTTGAATGCCAATGAATGGTTAATCTGGATCTGCAGGTTCAACAAATTCCAGGAAAAGTGAGAAATGTCCTGGTAACTGTTGTACATTCAGCTTCAATTTCCAAGAATTAGCACTGATTATTGGTTATAATTGTACTTTCAGTTTTAATTCCAAGAATTAACACCGATTCTTGGTATTAAGCCTACTTTCAGATTCAATTTCCTAAAACTATCATTTCCCGGGATCCCGATAACTTTTATCCCGGGAAATGAGAAAAATAAATTGCTGGGAATCCCTGGATTTCCCGGGAAGAAACCCTATTTCAGAGTAATTCGTCCTACAAGAAAACCTACTAGCCCTGCATTTTGGATGGAAAAAGACGGTCAACCATTATTTTAAGCTAACTCTAGCAACACCTAGTATGTGCAGTAATTCAAATGGAAGCAATTGAACAATCAAAAGAATTGAAGAATTGTTATTTTAATATGGGTATGCTAGGATATTATTTACCAATTTTGGTCTAATTAATTTATTGAGACAATGGTAAATCTATATAGTTTTAAAGAAAGCGTTGTTTGAAGTAATTGTTGACAATGATTACAATAGCCCACATTTGAACACGCAGGTTAGCTAAAATACTATCAACAATAATAATAAAAAAAGGACAGCGCTCATAGAAGTAGAAATCTATTGGAATATATATGCATACGTTTTCTGCGTGGCCTTTCTCTTCTAAACCTTTGCTGTCTCTCTTTTATATAATTTCTCCCGTTTCTGTTTTTCTAGGTCCCCACTAACTTGCAAATATTTAAACATTGTGCCTTTCTAAGAACTCGACACTGTTTTGCAGAGGATGTGATCTGTTTGATTAGGTATCATCTCACACTCATGTTCGTGCACACCACAAGTTTGTGTTATTTATTTTTTATCTCAACACCGGTTGAACGCGTGACGTTTTACCTCCGGGAACAAAATCAAACACAACTAGGTCACAGCTGTCAAAGTTGTAAACATCAACTAAAATGCGCTAGGATATAAGTATTTGTCACTTTTATTTGGAGGAGCAGTTTTACCTGTAAATTCATCTGCATAAAACAACAATTATTTGGAAAGTCACAAAGTTTGTCTGTACCATCTGGCATGTTGACAAACGGACAGCCTCGTTTTGAATTTTTAGTTTACTGGCCAATCAAATTAGCAAAGAATATTTCTGGTGTCAAAATCTGCAATTTTTGAGAGAAATATATTTTTAATTTTAGGCATATACTCATCACTTGAAGTCCAAGTACAGAGTATACTCACCCACATCTCTGCATAATGCATACAAATGTGTCCATGAGGATGGAGTCTCCGTCAGAAGGGCCTCTATTATGTATGGAGTGCCGGTACAGACCCTTAGAGAGAGAGAGTTCTTGGGAAGGTTGACCCAGAGTGTGTCTTGCGACTGGTAGGGCCCCCTGTCGTTATATGTTTGAAGAGGCCAAAATTGCGGACCACATCAGAGTCATGGCAGGTTATGGGTACACAATGCAAGAAGTTGCTGATGTTGCCACAGACAAGGCTGTGCTGCTAGGAAAAAGGACACGTGAAACTTATCCCAGCTGAAGTATTTGAGAAGAAAAAGTACACCCACATTATTTGCACCTCCACGTAATACTGTAGGTATCACATGTATATAGGTACATGGTAGCAAATTTGTAATGCCATGTTACATAACACAAAATATATTCTGATAGACATTCTACTCTATTCCTTTCACAGCAGTAGTTGATGCTGATGTAGGTGATCAGGACAAGCATTTACGCAATGAACTGCTCAATGGTTCAATGGCAGGCTCAGCTGGGTAAGTGTCCGACAGTGGATGGGTCAACTCCAAACTCTTCATGGAGTATCTAAGCACACATTTCCTGAAGTTTGTTCAGAGAGGAGATGCAGCACAGACTGTGCTATTGTTGTTTGACGGACATCGGTCACATATAAATATACCTACCATCAAATGAGCCAAATTGAGCAACGTAGAACTGTTTGTCCTCCCTACACATACGAGTCACATATTACAGCCTCTTGATGTGGGTTGTTTTGGGCCTCTGCAATGTGTGTACAACAGTGAATGCCACAAATTCATCAGAGCTAACCCCTCCTCTACTATCACTAGGTACAATGTTGCCGAGTTAACATCAAAGACTTACGAACAGGCACTACCTCCATCCATCCAACTTGAAGTCATCCTTCAAAAGATCTGGCATATACCTATTTGATCCAGCTGTACAGCTGCCATCAACATTACAAAACTCACACCAGCTAAGGCGTTCACTGCTGTTGATGAACCATGTCAGAGTATCTCAAATATTGAAATAGCAGACACAACCTCATTCTTCAAAGAAAAGTCAGAGGTTATCTCAAAGAAGAGAAAAGAACACATTGAGAAATCTGAAAGAAACACCATCAGTAAAATCACCAGTGGAGAATCAATCACAGACAATGACACTATCCAAAAAAATAGTGAACATCAAGAAAAACAAAACCAAAGTGGAAAACGACGAACAAACCAACACAAAACAAGTAAAAAAAAGTGTGCACCATCACCAGTAGCAGGACCCTCTGAATAATATGCGCTGGTATTTTCCAAGTCAGAACGTGATTCAGAGAGTGATGTTCTGAATGAGAAGTATTGTGCTTGTCACAAATATCAGCCAGCTGAGATGATAGACTGTGTCTCTGTGGTGTTTACTAAATGGGCCCAGACTTTCTCTAGCCTGGGTTCCAGTCTGTCGATTTTTCACTTTTTAACTTCTGGCAAAATGACAGCCTAGGGAAACTTGATTTCCGATCGTAGCGCCATCTACTTACACCCCGAGGGTGTCGATTTGAAGAACGTCAACTTTTCTCTACAAGATACTATCGCTAAATATAGAAACGGAATTCTATCGGAAATCACCGAACAGGCACGATTATACATGATCATTTCCGAATATACACAAATGCTCCCGTAGTCTCATTGACATTGCAAACATATAATTTCCCGTTTCTGTGTTATATCGACGAGATGGCGGATTTTAACTATTACCTTTAGGTGGTAATGGGTCGATTCGGCGTAACTGAACTAATGACAACTTAAATATTGAATATATATGTCAAATCAAACGCACATTGTACTTTTTAAAACTATGGCGGCCAATTATAAAGTTTTATCAACATTAGCAGTGCCTCGCTTTCGATTCAAGTACGTCATTAATTAAGTCATGTGCTAATAGGCCAAGTAATAGGATTAATGCGAGTCAATAATTACACCGACAATCCCCAAAGTTTCCCCAGGCGGCCCAATTAATAGTCTCGGTGTTAAAACATATTTATTTGACTGACCAGACAAAATATATCGACGCCTGTTCCCAGGCTAGGCTTTCCCATGTAGTCACTGGACCCATATGATTTACTATTGTAAACATCGAGTGGTGAGAAGACACGACATATTTATGTGTCACTGCCATGCTGAGGTGTAAAATCATAAAAACTTGACATTATATTAATGTTCATTTTGTTGTCTCAGTGACTTAATTAAGAGTTACAAACTTTATTATACAGTGTTATTTTTTAGCACAGACTGTATTTTGGGTAAGTCAGAGGGTCACCGAAACAGATGCATAATAATCTTCTCCACTTGGATGGATATAGATCAAGGAAATGGTGGCATGTGTTGTTTCTGTGAAAAATGCATGCTGTTTTCTGTCAGACAGAGAGGAAAAGAAATAAACCAAAGGTAGGATAGTAAATTTACTATTTATTTATGTGTCCCATATCACTGAAGGTCCTCATTCCGTGACTGTCCTAATTCCGGTGTTATTTGTTTAAATCTCGTATCGCGCGATGATATTTGCTGATGTCATACACGCGCTCCGGTGTAAATATTTACTAAAGCTGTAGCTATCTGCCAAATGTGAAACAAGAGTAAAATGAGACAATAACAGGTAAACATGTCACGCATATAAAATAATACCTTTTCTACTATTACCAAATAAATGTTCATTTAAATACCCTTTTTTGGCCCCAAAAACATTGTTCAAAAATGTTACCATCCCTCTGCTCTGAAACCAGGCTTTGATTGACAGATCTAATTGGGAAGTAGACTTTTTCTATAAGGCCAAGCCTAATTTATTTATTTTGTTTTCAGTCTTATCCCTTATAAACATTTTTAGTTTTTTTTAAGGCTAATTCTAGGCAGATGAGGAGAAAGAACAGACACTAAAGAGATTTCCAAGTGTGTCTAATATTTGCAAAGTGGGGATGGTGTGACAGAGTTAATAGGGGCAAACTCTGTAACCACTGGGTGCATTTGACATATTACACCACAGTCAGGGTACTTAAGACGAGGAGACATATTCATTGTGTCCTTGCTGTGACACTAGAGAGGAGTAGAATGAAACAGTTACATAAAACAACAGTTAATAATTTAGTGTTTTAACAGTTATTATCATCCGACTCCTTATAACGACGCTCACATGAAACGACGCGAATTATGCTTTGACCTCGTTTTCAATATTTACAATATCCGGTGACGTTATTTTCATCTGCAATGTTTGTAAAATACAAGGTAATTTTTATAGCAATGTTATTGCAAGCAGTCTGTTTTAACAACAAAATCCAAATGCAACTTTGTGCATTACATTAAATAGCCTATATTTTGCAACTGCAAACATAACAATTCTTGGTCCGTCTGCTCGGCTAAGCTCTGCGTATCGGTAGGTCACGTGGCACTTGATTCACTGTTAGGATAGGTGTATGCGTTATATACCTTATTGCTGTGATCCCTCTGCGATAGTAAAATAGAGAGCCCAACCAATATATGTGTAGGCTCCCAAACGCAAGAATAAACAGTATTCACCAACTTCTATGGCCACTGTTTTTATGCATGTACAAGACACTGGGAGTGCTATAAGGACAACAGCAAGGCATAATTTCTAGTTAAATGTTATTATTTTCAAATTGTTCATAGTTATAGTTTACATATGGTAAAACAGGGTAAATATTCTTGTTTATTAGCACAATTAATTAAAGGCATGTTATACACTCAGTTTTTATGTAATTTAGCGACGCAGAATTAATTTTCAGGCTAGTTTGAGATGACGTAATATACCTGTAATGCACAGAGCAGATACAGGGGAGTGAATGAACTAAATTTAGAACGTAATTAGTCCACCAATGAAATGCGTCGTTATGGTACATGACATGATTCATGTAGGGTTATAATCCATTGTACTTTGTTGTGATAGGTAGGCAGTGTTTCTCACCAAAAGTTAGTAACTGCCACCCAAGTTATTTAGGGGAAATATAGGATCATCATACGTTAGTGGGTATATGGCCATAACATTTATAATAATGTGTATATATGCCATATTTCAGCAACCTGCGATGAATGCCAGACAAATAACCACCTCCGAAAGGTCCCAGGCGAGCTACACCCAACCCCCCCGCCGGACAAAAGCTTCACCCAGTTTGGTATGGACTTAATTGGGCCATTTAAGGAAACAAAGAATAGCAATAAGTATGTGATTGTGTTGACCGACTATCTTACGAAATGGCCAGAGGCTGCTGCCATTCCTGACAAGAAAGCTACAACCATTGCAAGCTTTCTAGTCAAAGTAATATGTCGATATTCGTCGATTGAGGTGTTGATCACAGATCAAGGCAGAGAATTCTGCAACCAAGTCAATGAAGAGATATGCGCTCGTGTTGGGATCGACCACAGGAAGACACGTGCATACCACCCCCAGTCCAATGGACTCACTGAAAGATATAATCAGACCCTCACTAACTCCATTGTTAAGTACACAAATGATGAGCAAGACGACTGGGATGACTTCATAGAACCAGCCTTGCTGGCATATCGGACAGCCGAGCAGGCGTCAACTAAGCAGTCCCCAGTCTTCCTGGCCTTTGGAAGAAAGCCAACCCTCCTCATTGAACAGTCCTACCCTGTTGGAGCTGCTGCATGTACTTCCAGCGAGCAGGAACAACTAGATAAGAGTCGCTACAGCAGCGAATATGGTTCAAATCCACACTGATGCAAAAGAGGAAATACAACAATCACAGAAACGCCAGAAAAAATACTTCGACCGAAAAAGACAGGGCCCAACATACAAGGCAGGAGACAAGGTGTACGTGAACAATCCAAAGCGTATTAATAAGAAGGGTGACAAATTGGCTCGAAGGTGGCGAGGGCCATATGAAATAACAGGTTTTAAGAAAGGGAACATACAGATTGAAAGGAGTTAGAAGTCTTGTGAATGCAAGTCGAATGAAACCACATAAGTCCCCAAAAATCAAAATCAATGATCACCTACAAACTGAAAAGTGTCAACCCACATCAATTGTCCCAACCATGAGTGCCCCTACACCAAGTGCTTGTCAACCCACACCAGTTACCCCAACCATGAGTGCCCCTATACCAAGTGCTCCGACTAAGTGCCAACCGATCCATAATCATCCAACTAAGAACGTCCCTGTGATCCAAAGTAAGCCAGGCAAGGTACTGAGAAAGTCATTGCAGAGCCATGATAAGCTAAAGAAAAGAAAATTGTCATCATCCTCATCCTCCCAATCAACCAGAAAATCAACTTGCCCGACAATTACTCGTGTTCAAGACCATGAAAAGGTGGTATTCAATCCAGTTGATAAACTTTGGCAAAATCAACGGGCAGGAGCAATGGGCTACACTGTAGAGGCGGAAATTCCCACTTGTGCATCAAGCAAGGTGTCAATTTTTGAACTACCCGGTGACAAAATACGCATCAAAGGGGATGGTAATTGCTATTTCCGCACAATTTCTCATGTGCTAACTGGGAGCGAAAGCAGCCATGGACAAATTAGAAAGCATGTTTGTGACTACACAAAAGCACATAATCAAACAATATCAGAGTTTTCACAAACTAAAGACTATGTCCACACCAGCCGAATGGATTTGAATGGAACATGGGGGACTGATATTGAAATAATAGCTACAGCATCCATGTTAGCAACAGACATTTGTGCGTATTCACCATATGGTTGTGACAGTGTGGGGAATAGGATATATAAATGGCTCACGTACAGTCCACTCCCTGGATTGAATTCTGTCAATTCGCTAAGAATGTCAAGAAAGAAAATGTACATTTCTAATGTCAGTGACCACTATGTTCCGGTGTATAAAATTTAAATTTCATGACAGAATGTCTGGAAGTAAACCGTGCTCTGACTACTTTGTAATGTAACCTAACACAAGCATTGGCAAACAGTGGTTCTTACAATAGGATATGATGCTCCATTTACATTTTTCAGATTGAAACACTCTTTTAAGATTGATGGAATAGTCCAAATATAGCATGGTCAAGTTATGTACATGTATCATATTTTTTGAAATGTGAAATGGGTTTAAAAATCAGATCTCAATTTTTAATAATAAACATATTGTAATATGCATTTTGTGCTGTACAATAGTGCAGTATATATTCTTTGGTGTTACCACAATCATCGTATGTCCACGCCACTGACGATTTTGTTTTGTATTTATTAATCATTGAATATGATCTGTCTGATGTAAACTGTACAAATTAAGTAGGTAGAAAGAACTTAGACGAAAGTTACCCATTTTCACATATGTGTAATATATACACAGAACGACACGAGCCAATGGAGTTGTGAATATGGCATGAGTGCCAGCACAGCAGATAGAACAAGAGCCGTATCCATACGCCTCTCATTCTATACTACTATTCTACTACTGCGATCATTCAAACACTCATGTCGTTCTGTATTTATTACACACCAACATGTTTAAATCATCAAACAGTACAGAAAAAAGCATGATTTCACAGCATGTTACCCATATGGCATAATATGGCATAGCTGATGACTATTGAAAGGTGCATGATACTCGGTAAAGAAAGACTTGGATCGCCCGACTTTGTGTTGTTCTTTGAACATCCATATTATTGGTATTACAAAACACAGAGGCATGGTATGCATATCATAGTAAAGTACGTTCAATTCTACACAAAATCCTTGAAAAACAAATTGTATATGAACGTGATACCCGCGGGTGAAAATATCATTGCTATGATATTTTCACCCACCCCCCCAGCAACTCTTTCAAATTTGCCACCATCATATTTGAAATAGTCATATTTCTCTCCCATACCATGAGATAGAAGCAATACGGCAATATGACATTAGTCATATTCCATGATATACAAGGAAAAAATCAAAAGCGACAAATATTAAGGTGAATGGTAGGTGCAACTATTAATTCTTTATATAATGTGTACAATTCCCTACTACTGCACACTCAGTCAATTGGAAGTTGTGCTATGTCAATGGATGTGTTGTTTAAAGGCCTGCAGTTTGACCCCGTCCAATTGTAAAGATTTATACTTTACTACCTGTTCCATGTGATTAGTGGCTTGTATCAACAATGTAGCAGTACATTCAGTATAATTTGGCGTATGTAGGTATTTTCTAACGGTTAATATGCACGATCACTCTGTGAGCTGAGAATTAGTCAAAATGAGGCCCTGACAATTTAAGTAAACGTATATTATTGATTGTAAAGAAAATTGATAGTTATGAGTATTCAAACTACATAATCCAGATCAGCCCAGGGACATAGATTACATGTTATGTAGGTGCCTCATCAGCCGTAGCGTAATCACTGAGACTGATAATTTGTATGCATGTATATAATATATGTGTATGGGCCGGAGGCCTTGAATTACGAATAAACTGTTAAACTGATCAGGATCTATGTTGTTTGTAAGGTCGGAGTTTCGTCACTTTCATATTCTGTTCTGTCACTTTCATGTATCATCTGGTTTAAAAAGGCCGCCAGATTAAGTGTGAAAATAATGCCTGTTTATACCTTGCCCAAATGTTGGATTTGAACTGGAGCGTACAACGGAGTCTTGTATTATTCTTGACTTGCACTGTCTCATTCCATTGACATATTGCCAAATTTGAGCGTATAGTGTAGTGAAGAGCAGAGAAGGTTCCGATACGTTTGTCATGGAAAACATTCAAGCTGTTGTTGAATGATTCCACGCTACTAGTGTCCATGTGGTAGATATAATTTTGCGCTTCCTTATAAACATAGCATTTTCTAACACATGACAGCAACAGTTCTACAGCAACAGGACTTGTAAGTATTTGACGGCTGGGGATATAGTTGGGATCTATTTTACACCGAGACTCGGGTGAACAGTCTGTGTGGTCATTTTGGTAATGTTTGACAATACATTCCATTTTTGTTCGAAGTATGGATTGGTCACCATTGCAATTACGCATAGCATATTGCATATGTGTTTTGACCGGTCCAACTTTGTCGGAAAGTTGAATGGACCAGGTTTTGCCCTCTCGGCAATTTGCACCACTTGATATCTGTTTCAGTTGCTTTTCAAGGGATACGGATGCATGCCATGTGTCATATTGATGTACTGTACGTTGCTGATTTTCTCTGATATATTTGCTAACACTTGTATTACGATCGTGACCATGGCGTCGAACATTAAAGGACCACGGAGGCGGACAAACTAGTATCAATAAATAATAATGTTTGCTATTACTTTTTATCAGTTGCATAGCAATTTCCAGTCTATCACAGTTCTAACATAGAACGATTGTTTATAGTTTTCATTTTTTGGCAAATATCTGTTGGAAACACCGACTATTAGTGTTCACAGAATTATTCACAACTTATTATATTTGTACGTGCAAAGGTTTTAGACCGTTTATTTAAAAATGAACGAAGAGCAAGCCCAGGCTCTCCAACTTATTAAAGATGGACATAGTGTTTATCTTGGCGGACAAGCCGGTACGGGGAAAACGTTTGCCGTTAGGGAAGTTGTTTCCTGGTCAAAAGAAGAAAGCATCAATTTCGCCCTTACATGTACAACAGGAGTGGCATGTTGCCTGTACCCGGAGGTAAATTATGTGATATTTAAACATTTGGTGTCTTACATTACTGCACAGGAATCAATATGTTGTTGAATAATGCCCATACATTTATTATACATTTGTTTATGGTACGTTCTATTTATCTCAAATCATTTTCTGAAACCTAGACATGTTTATCCGGCCTACGTGGTTTAGCATGTAGTGTATTTCGGCATTTGTAGAAGATTGACCTGGCAAGCTCAGTTGGTAGAGCTCTCCGCCAAGTGTTATTAAAGGATGTGTATGATGTACTTTGATCAAGCATACTACATATGTGCCCTAATTGATAAATTCACGAATTGTGAACCATCGATTCCAAATTAGAACATCTCTCGCAGGATCATGAACAACAATATGTCAAACCCATATAGTGGACATAGAAATATTTCGACATAAGTGGTCCACTAGTAATGAACAGTATGCATTGATGAGGTGCCTTGCCACAAGACACTACATATGTGCTGTGACCATGTATCGAACATGCGACATATCAAATCAAAATCTGACACTCGACGGCATGACACTTCATACACATAATTAGCCAGATTTGTTGTGCATGGATTAGTATACAAATCCATTGACATTACTCAATATTTATTTGTTTGCAGATGTTTTGTCCCATGAGGCCATGACGGTTCATAAATGGAGCGGGTTGGGTGATGGTAGACTAACCAGCCGTCAAATAATCGCGTTAATTGATGCCGAGGACGATCGTTACAGGTCAGCAGCAGAGGATAAGTTGTGCTGACCTGCTGATAATTGACGAGATCAGCATGTTTTCCAAAGTGATGTTGGAAAAGCTGGAATGTGTTATTAGGCATGTGAAAGATATAGTATTTGGAGGTATACAGTTGTTACTTGTTGGAGAATTTCTTCAATTACCACCTGTAAGAAATCACAGATATAATGACCCTGGAGAATGTTGCTTTATTTCAAACATGTTCCCCTCACATCTCATTTTTCTCTATAAAGTTAACAGACAAAAAGACATCACTTTTTGCAATGTTGTAAATCATATTGCCATTGGCGATAAAAACCTTATGTCAGTGAAATACGTACATCAACTTAGGCGGCATTTGTCACTAGATGGAACAATCATCACTAGTCGTTTATTTGCTAGCAATATACTAACAGATATGTATAACAGGTACAGACTGTCTGCTGAAACTGGCCGGAAATGTTTTCGAGTTTGAAGCAGTAGATGAAGGGATGGAGAAGCACTTGTCCACATTAACTGTGCAGAAGACACTGTGGTTAAAGGTCAACGCTAAGGTGGGTACATGTACTTTTTATCGTATACGTTAAGATCTGGCAGTTATATTGTAGTAAGAATACTGTGCATCCCTTGTAACTGTTCCAACCCTGTCAGTACCACAACACGTAGGCCACACACTTTGTAACTGTTCCAACCCTTGTCAGTACCACAACACTTAGGCCACACACTTTGTAACTGTTCCAACCCTGTCGGTACCACAACACTTAGGCCACACACAGCAATACTTATTGCGATGCTCTCCATCATGAAAGAGTTATCGCAAAAGATAAATCTAGTGGTGACAACAATGAGTTAAATAAAATGTGTCTATCTCTTTACAGGTATGTAATAAACAACTACACAGAATGTGTAATAATTATTATTATATTTCGGGTTTTACGCCTGCATCAGCACCATTTTGGGCTATATCGCCGGCGGGCAGTTTATCTAACAACACCTTTACTGGGCAGGCTCCAGCGGTTAACCAGTACTTGGGTGCACCAACCTCCGTAAGAAACTGCCAACTTTTTCATATAAATGAGACACAGCCTCGAGACATGGGCTCGAACCCATGACCATCATGGATGATAGGTTACAGTGGTATACAAGTCAGCAACCTTAACCACTCGACCACGGAGGCGGACAAACTAGTATCAATAAATAATAATGTTTGCTATTACTTTTTACGAGTTGCATAGCAATTTCCAGTCTAACACAGTTCTAACATAGAACGATTGTTTATAGGTTTCATTTTTTGGCAAATATCTGTTGGAAACACTGAATATTAGTGTTCAAAGAATTATTCACAACTTATTATATTTGTACGTGCAAAGGTTTTAGACCGTTTATTTAAAAATGAACGAAGAGCAAGCCCAGGCTCTCCAACTTATTAAAGATGGACATAGTGTTTATCTTGGCGGACAAGCCGGTACGGGGAAAACGTTTGCCGTTAGGGAAGTTGTTTCCTGGTCAAAAGAAGAAAGCATCAATTTCGCCCTTACATGTACAACAGGAGTGGCATGTTGCCTGTACCCGGAGGTAAATTATGTGATATTTAAACATTTGGTGTCTTACATTACTGCACAGGAATCAATATGTTGTTGAATAATGCCCATACATTTATTATACATTTGTTTATGGTACGTTCTATTTATCTCAAATCATTTTCTGAAACCTAGACATGTTTATCCGGCCTACGTGGTTTAGCATGTAGTGTATTTCGGCGTTTGTAGAAGATTGACCTGGCAAGCTCAGTTGGTAGAGCTCTCCGCCAAGTGTTATTAAAGGATGTGTATGATGTACTTTGATCAAGCATACTACATACGTGCCCTAATTGATAAATTCACGAATTGTGAACCATCGATTCCAAATTAGAACATCTCTCGCAGGATCATGAACAACAATATGTCAAACCCATATAGTGGACATAGAAATATTTCGACATAAGTGGTCCACTAGTAATGAACAGTATGCATTGATGAGGTGCCTTGCCACAAGACACTACATATGTGCTGTGACCATGTATCGAACATGCGACATATCAAATCAAAATCTGACACTCGACGGCATGACACTTCATACACATAATTAGCCAGATTTGTTGTGCATGGATTAGTATACAAATCCATTGACATTACTCAATATTTATTTGTTTGCAGATGTTTTGTCCCATGAGGCCATGACGGTTCATAAATGGAGCGGGTTGGGTGATGGTAGACTAACCAGCCGTCAAATAATCGCGTTAATTGATGCCGAGGACGATCGTTACAGGTCAGCAGCAGAGGATAAGTTGTGCTGACCTGCTGATAATTGACGAGATCAGCATGTTTTCCAAAGTGATGTTGGAAAAGCTGGAATGTGTTATTAGGCATGTGAAGGGGAATAGTATTTGGAGGTATACAGTTGTTACTTGTTCAGAGACTTTCTTCAATTACCCATGTAAGAAATCACAGATATAATGAACTGGAGAATTTTGCTTTATTTCAAAATGTTTCCTCACATCTCATTTTTCTCTATAAAGTTAACAGACAAAAAGACATCACTTTTTGCAATGTTGTAAATCATATTGCCATTGGCGATAAAAACCATATGTCAGTGAAATATGTACATCAACTTAGGCGGCATTTGTCACTAGATGGAACAATCATCACTAGTCGTTTATTTGCTAGCAATATACTAGCAGATATGTATAACAGGAACTGACTGCTGAGACTGGCTGGAAATGTTTTCGAGTTTGAAGCAGTAGATGAAGGGATGAAGAAGCACTTGTCCACATTAACTGTGCAGAAGACACTGTGGTTAAAGGTCAACGCTAAGGTGGGTACATGTACTTTTTATCGTATATGTTAAGATCTGGCAGTTATATTGTAGTAAGAATACTGTGCATCCCTTGTAACTGTTCCAACCCTGTCAGTACCACAACACGTAGGCCACACACTTTGTAACTGTTCCAACCCTTGTCAGTACCACAACACGTAGGCCACACACTTTGTAACTGTTCCAACCCTTGTCAGTACCACAACACTTAGGCCACACACTTTGTAACTGTTCCAACCCTGTCGGTACCACAACACTTAGGCCACACACAGCAATACTTATTGCGATGCTCTCCATCATGAAAGAGTTATCGCAAAAGATAAATCTAGTGGTGACAACAATGAGTTAAATAAAATGTGTCTATCTCTTTACAGGTATGTAATAAACAACTACACAGAATGTGTAATTATTATTATTATATTTCGGGTTTTACGCCTGCATCAGCACCATTTTGGGCTATATCGCCGGCGGGCAGTTTACCTAACAACACCTTTCCTGGGCAGGCTCCAGCGGTTAACCAGTACTTGGGTGCACCAACCTCCGTAAGAAACTGCCAACTTTTTCATATAAATGAGACACGGTCTGAGCGGGGCTCGAACCCATGACCATCATGGATGATAGGTTACAGTGGTATACAAGTCAGCGACCTTAACCACTCGACCACGGAGGCAGACCTGTATTCATCTAAGGAGTGGATGATTAGATATTGTGATTAATGCCATATATATTAATGCCTCAATAATTAATTACTTAGGCATAATTAGGGAAATTAAGGCCAAAAATGAAACAGCTATTGTGAAATTAACATTGTTAATTACTTCCCTTTAATAACCACAGATTTGAAGAACAGATATCAGTAGAAAGACATGCGGAAACAGAGTTTGGTGATGAAACAGATCAGGTTCAGGCAGGAATTGACATTCAGTCATTAGAATTCACCGCTGAAATAGACCATATAGAGCCACCCGATGAAATTAGTTTAATGACGACAATGATGAATTTCTAACAACCAGCACCACTACCAGTAGAATTCAAATTACAGGAAGAGATCAGGTCTCTATCATTTCAGAACCCTGTCCGAGACAATCAGATAATACACAACCAGTGGATTGATTACTTGTTGGATAATATAAACACACTAGACTGTTTCTGCCGAACACAGTATACAATTCTATTTGAATTATATTCAACGAGCATGAAAGATGTACACACACACAAAAGGCGCTGACATCTTTCTTCCAGCTATTTCAAACGCACACTACATCAATTTCTTACCAATCTGCAGTTATATATTTAATGCCAGAGACTGACCGTACTGACGTTGTCTTTCATTTGGCATATGACATAATGTCATCTCTAAGACAACTGATGCTACAGAAAGTCTCTGCATGCCTTCCTAAGTTCCTATGGGTCGATTCGGTGAAGAAATTTCCAAGAGAAAACTTACCAGTCACATGACGGACACAGTCAAGGGAAAAATCAGGTACATCTGTGGATATGTTACTGCCAAGCTCTTACATCAGACAAATAAGACAGTCCACCGGTGTGCATACAAGTCTGATAAACAGAAGCTTGTCATATATGAATCACCAACACACAAAATGAAATTACTAACCATATGAAATGCACCGAAATCATCATTCAAAATTCACACTAGCCAGAAAGTGTTAAGGAAACAACACGTAAGCAGAATATAAACCAAGGACTCGCAAACATATCTGACACAACATACATATTCTTTGAACATCTTATAGCTGCCATACTCTCACAACTAACAGGTGCAAATCTTAATCTTAAATTGCATTTTCTTTAAATAAAACAAGTGAGTGGTTAGCTACCCAGGACAATAGCAGCACTATTATTGAGCAGAGCCGGGCTGAGGTAAGATCAGAGAGACATCATTTTAAAGAGAGGGAAGCAGGAATTCGGGCAGCGCGTATTCAAAAACAGGAAGAGGATTTTAGACGTAAACAGGAGCAAGAAAGGCTAACAATTCAAAAACTTGATAAGGAAACATCTGACATGTTATTTTATGGTCTTTGGCAAAGTGGAGAACAGGTAGAGGAGGAACTTTCAAAATTAATTCGAAGAAGGAAAAGGAAGACGCACTAAAGGTTCAACTAAGGTTTCGCAAAAACGTATTCAAGCAAACATGTGACAAACAAAATATATATTTATTCAGTAAACAAGAAAATGGTAAGCGTGTTCCACTGACAGTGGACGAATTAAAACAAAGTGTTCTAGCATTAATTGAAAATGCCTATAAAACCCCGCCACCTGACGAGTCCCACTGCGGGGCGTAAACCCGTGACCATCAGTGATGATAGGTTACAGTGGTATACAATTCAGCGACCTTAACCACTCGACCACGGAGGCGGACCTGTATTCATCTAAGGAGTGGATGATTAGATATTGTGATTAATGCCATATATATTAATGCCTCAATAATTAATTACTTAGGCATAAATAGGGAAATTAAGGCCAAAAATGAAACAGCTATTGTGAAATTAACATTGTTAATTACTTCCCTTTAATAACCACAGATATGAAGAACAGATATCAGTAGAAAGACATGCGGAAACAGAGTTTGGTGATGAAACAGATCAGGTTCTTCAGGTTCTGTCAGGAATTGACATTCAGTCATTAGAATTCACCGCTGAAATAGACCATATAGAGCCACCCGATGAAAATAGTTTAATGATTACGATGATGAATTTCTAACAACCAGCACCACTACCAGTAGAATTCAAATTACAGGAAGAGATCAGGTCTCTATCATTTCAGAGCCCTGTCCGAGACAATCAGATAATACACAACCAGTGGATTGATTACTTGTTGGATAATGTAAACACACTAGACTGTTTCTGCCGAACACAGTATACAATTCTATTTGAATTATATTCAACGAGCATGAAAGATGTACACACACAAAAGGCACAGACATCTTTCTTCCAGCTATTTCAAATGCACACTACATCAATTTCTTACCAATCTGCAGTTATACATTTAATGCCAGAGACTGACCGTACTGACGTCTTTCATTTGGCATATGACATAATGTCATCTCTAAGACAACTGATGCTAAAGAAAGTCTCTGCATGCCTTCCTACGGGTCGATTCGGTGAAGAAATTTCCAAGAGAAAACTTACCAGTCACATGACGAACACAGTCAAGGGAAAAATCAGGTACATCGGTAGATATGTTACTGCCAAGCTCTTACATTAGACAAATAAGACAGTCCACCGGTGTGCATACAAGTCTGATAAACAGAGGCTTGTTATATATGAATTAGCAACACACAAAATGAAATTACTACACCACATGAAATGCACCGAAATAATCATAGAATATTCACACTATCCAGAAAGTGTTAAGGAAACAACACGTAAACAAAATATAAACCAAGGACTCGCAAACATATCTGACACAACATACATATTCTTTGAACATCTTATAGCTGCCATATTCTCACAACTAACAGGTGCAAATCTTAATCTGTATGGCACAAACCTTCGCCAACACATCAAGGAATCTGTCGCCAAAGATGCCCTTGAACACTTCCTGCACACTATTTGCACAGCGGTAACTGTTGATGAGGTCCCTTTTGACACAGACACTCCCATTATTGGAGAAAGTTTGGAAGCCTCTGTACTGTCTTGTATACAGGAGCTAACATATACAGCAGAGGTTACAAACAAACTGTTTAATGACATTTTGAATATGAGCATAGCAGTTTTATTCAAACAATTCTCCAAAGACATTGTAACATCTATGAACATTAAAAAGAATTTAGAACATAGGAAACAGATCCGCATACCAACTACAGCACATAAAGATCCAAAATCAAAATCACAGAAAGCCAAAGAGTCAACATTAAGAACAGCTACAAACAAGTCAAAAGACTCGAATGCTAAGATAAAACAGAAATCAAAAACAGTACCTGTTGAACAGATAGAACCAACACCATGCACATCTGCTTTGCACCAAATAGACGTTGAAACAGTTATGTTATATTGTTATATTTCGGGTTTTACGCCAGCATCAGCACTATTTCGGGCTATATCGCCGGCGGGCAGTTTACCTAACACCTTTACTGGGCAGGCTCCAGCGACCAGTACTTGGGTGCACCAACCTCCGTAAGAAACTGCCAACTTTTTCATATAAATGAGACACGGCCTGAGCGGGGCTCGAACCCGTGACCATCAGTGATGATAGGTTACAGTGGTATACAAGTCAGCGACCTTAACCACTCGACCACGGAGGCGGACTACGTTGAAACAGATAACACAATATGCGCCAAATGCAATCAAGTTTATCTAGATGGAGATGACTGGATTTGCTGTGATAGTTGCGATACATGGTTTGATAGAAAATGTGCGGGTTTAACAAATGCTTTGCAATGGAAGAAATTCACCAAAAGACATGCTGTTTTTTACTGTGCAAACTGCAAATGAGACAAGTAGTGTCTAATGGGTTTACTACTAGAGACAATGTTAACCATAAATCAATGTGTTTACTACTAGATACAATGTGAACCATAAATCAATGTGTTTACTACTAGATACAATGTGAACCATAAATCAATGTGTTTACTACTAGATACAATGTGAACCATAAATCAATGTGTTTACTACTAGATACAATGTGAACCATAAATCAATGTGTTTACTACTAGATACAATGTGAACCATAAATCAATGTGTTTACTACTAGATACAATGTGAACCATAAATCAATGTGTTTACTACTAGAGGCTATGTGAACCATAAATCAATGTTTACTACTAGAGGCTATGTGAACCATAATCAATGCAGGCTCCGCGAAATTCGACAGTCCTGACCGACAATTTTTAGCAAGGACCGACAAAAAGATCCGTTCCGACAGTCCGCGTGACCGACGTTTTTCTAAGTTTGAATATATTTTTATCGGCGTTGAAAATTGTTTATATCCGACGTGTATTTTCTTATTCGGCACGGTTTTATACATTACCATTGTAGAGAAGTAAGCGCGATTTTCATTGGTTGTTACTTATCGTTATCTGCACACTGATTAGACGAATATGCTGGAAGGTCAAACGTACACGGAAGTTTTCAAAAGGTGATTTTGTTTCTGAATTTTAATAATTTTGTGTATTTGTTGTGTGTTTTATTTATTTATTATACTTTTAAACTGAACACTCGCCTTTCGTTTTAACCCTCCGCACGCAATGTTCAGTAATTTGAAGTATTTTGACAGCGCAAAGCCAGGGTCGAAACGAAAGACGACTGCTACGGAGGGAGAACGGAGTAAGCAGAAGAAAGTTTATGAAGAACGTAGAAAGGAAAGATCCATGAATGAGCGGTGGAGGGATGGGAGAGAGTGGCTTGTATTTGATAAAGATAATAATAAAATGTCATGTTCTCTATGTAAATCATATCCAAGTGTGCATGCTTCTGCAAATCTGAATAACCAGAACACATTTGTTACTGGATGTAGCAACATGAGGCTATCGTCAGTTGTGGACCATGAAGCGCAGCCAGGGTCACCAGAAGTGTGCTGCCATGTCTCTGGCAAAGACATGTCCAGCTACCCGGTCAGGCTCTTTTGTCCTTGGCAGAGAGTGGCAGAGCGAAGCAGACTAGCTTTCCTGTTTCGTAATGCCCATGCAATTTGCAAGGCAAACAGGCCAGACTACACATGGCTGTGTACCTTGGACACGGCAAAGGGGATAGATGTAGGAAATACCTACTTAAATGAAAAAGCTGCTCTCGTGTTTTTGTCTTCTATTGCAGATACAGAAAAGCAGAAGACGACTACAATCATTGCAGAGGCCCCATTCTTCTCCATTATGATGGACGGCAGCACCGACATTTCCGGCGATGAACAGGAGACCATCTTTGTCCGAACAGCTAGCAAGGGGGAAGTCAGGGAACAATTCCTAAATATTGGTACCCCTAAAAGTACTTCATCACAGGACCTACTTGACCATGTTGCTGCTGCAGATAGACGATGAAGAGGAGGACAACCTCATAGAACTTTTAAATACTAAAGACTTTGATTTTGAATATGATTTCCAAGATGAGAGAGCGAATTTTGAGAAGATTATGTTGTACTCGAGCGATTATTAAACATTCAAATTATTATTTAATTATAGTTAATTTGTTTATTCTGCTATGCGAAAACTTTAAAATCCACTTTTCTTTCGGACTGACAGAATTTTGTTCGGACTGATAAAATATTTGAGTCTGTCAGTCCGAATGACCTGTGGATTTAGAAAGTTTTCGCGGAGCCTGCAAACAGAGAAGCGTACTGGAGAGAGAAAAGCCTGAACGTTGATTTAGGTGATGATAAAGTACTTGAAAATGAAACTCGTTCTTTAAATCATAGGATAAATGAACTGAAAGAACAGTTATCTGTTAAAAATAATGAAGTAAACAATATGTAAGATTTACTTGATGAACTGAATTTACAGAATATTGAACTAAAAAAGATTGACAATATGACCCTATTTGATGAAAATAAAAACTGTTACATAACCGAGTTACACTCATGTGTCTACAGCTTATTAGATTGCCATGTTTCATGTGAAAATGTCAGTAATGTAATAAAGGCTGTTTTAAGATTATGTAATAAGAGTGCAAATAAATTACCATCGGCGAGTACTATAAACAATTGGTCTATAGAAAGAGCTTTGATTACAAATTGCGGACAATTGCGATTCTGAAAATACAACCCTGTACACTGAAGTGGCCTCAAAATATGGTTCAAAATGGGGGGCATTTGCAACGAGAGACAACTCGGGTAAGTACCTGTTATTAGGACTGAGAGACATGGCAACAAAGTCTTCTAGTGATACACTCGATACATTCAAAGACATTCTTTCTGACATTGAAACTGCAAGTGATGGTGACACTAGTGTTGCAAACAAAATATTATCTAATATTAAGAACACTATGAGCGATAGAGCTTCAACTGAGACAAAATTTAACACTATTTTGAAAGAATATAGAGACACAATACTGCCCAATGTAATACAAAATTTTAATACTATGAATGAGGAATCAAAGCAAGCCATCAGTCAGATGAATAACTTCTTTTGTGGACTCCACACATTAGTACACATGGCCGATGTTTCACAACACGCAATATATGAAAAGGCACATTTTGATGGTAATATACCAATTGATAACCCCGCATTTGACAGAAATGGTCAATCTGGCACTGTCCGGTTAGTTTTGACAGCGTGTAAAGCTTTTGCTAGACGAGGGCATCAGAAGAATGGCTGCCACGGAGCATTTCTAACATTCCTGAGTGATTTCCTGAAATCAAACAAACTGTTAGGGTTACCCCTTCAACCACTTAAGGGGAACCGTTTTAATATTCTTTTTACAAATGATGGACATGTGCACTTCTTAAGAAGTAAAATGCAAGACTTCTTAGAAAAAACTAGTTCATTAAATGGGCTGCTGCAAAGTGTGTTAAAAGATCGTAAAACACCTTTCTTTATTGCTGGGTGTAAGGCACTGGGTTTGATATCTAAACTGATCACAACTCCTTTGTGGAATGTAATTGAAAATAAAAATGTTTCTATAGCCGCTATGAATCAAAAGTACCTTCGCTTGCTCTTGTTTTTAGATGACATAGCTCAAAACCTGGAAGAGTTCATCACAGGTAATATGTTAGTATTTGACGATGTCCCTGTAAAGAAAGATATTGTGTATGACTCATTAATTAAACCCAGTGAGCATGATGAAAGTGTTATTATCATACTGTCAGTTATTATACCAGCCTTAGCAAAGCTTATTAAGAGGCAGTATGGCGATCACCTTCCAGGTGGACACCATGAAGTTATTAATCCCATGAATACAGCTAGTGTTGACAAGCACAATAAATTTCCCGAATGTGCATTTTCCTATGTGGACCATATCCATATGTCAAAACCCAATATAAAGACTTTGGCTTTAGAAGCACAAATTGCATTTTCTTTAAATAAAACGAGTGGTTAGCTACCCAGGACAATAGCAGCACTATTATTGAGCAGAGCCCAGCTGAGGTAAGATCAGAGAGACATCATTTTAAAGAGGGAAGCAGGCATTCGGGCAGCGCGTATTCAAAAAAAGGAAGAGGATTTTAGACGTAAACAGGAGCAAAAAAGGCGAAGAATTCAAAAACTTGAAAAGGAAACATCTGACATGTTATTTTATGGTCTTTGGCAAAGTGGAGAACAGGTAGAGGAGGAACTTTCAAAAATTAATTCGAAGAAGGAAAAGGAAGACGCACTAAAGGTTCAACTAAGGTTTCGCAAAAACGTATTCAAGCAAACATGTGACAAACAAAATATATATTCTGTTACGTATCAACCACACACTTCGCTACTAGTGCTTACCTTGGCTTGCCAACGAAATTACTGAAGAAAATGCTCGTAGCCCACCGGTAACTAAAGACGCTACTGGTCCGCTGTATTGGGAATAGTCTCCCTTCGAAAAACCGGAAGAAACACGTACCCGTAAACTCTTCGATTTGGAGATTAAAACTTCTTTCTTCAGTACTCCTAGGAGCAAGACGTGCTTTACTGAGGGAGTGAAGTTGTTTCTTGTTGTACTGCTGTTCGCTTGTCAGCGTTTGTTTACTGTTATTTATTACATACTTACGACAGGTACGTTACTTAGTTGAATTATATTGTCATATCATTCTCTCCTATGTCCTTGAGACATTGTCCTGGTTCGGGTATGCGGGGGTGTGCAAAGTTCTTGCCTGGCTGGGATTTGCACACCCTGTGTCGGGATTGCAGACCTTGCGGGAGGGCCTCCACCTGTGAGGTCTGCAGTTCCTGGTCAGAGGCTTTCTGGTCTGACCATCAGAATGCCACTGACAAGTCTGTGGTGGAAAAGTTCTCTGCCTCTAGGAGCTTCTCCGCCGAGGGCTCTAGGGTCCCGGGCCATACAGCTGTAGCTAGTAGCTCAGCTAGGCCCGGCGATTCCGTGGGGGGCAGATGCTGCCCTGGTTTCTCATGAACCTGGGAGCCACAAACTTGGCGCTAGTCGTGCCAGCAGATCTCCCTCTCGGGTGTCTGCTGCACGCAGAGCGACTCATTCACAGCGAGGTGGGAGTGGTTACGCCAGTCCCAGCTCCCACTTATCGGACTCGTCTACGGACGTTTCCGTCAGTGGCAGTGCTGGTCTCAGCTCTGCTGATTCCAGGAGCCGCTTGCGCAGCGCCGGTGGCAGACGGTCTACTTGTAGACAACGGTCCTCTGTCCACACGGGCCATGGTCGCCGTTCTCGCGATAGCAGTAGGCACCATAGGCACGGGAGGGGGCATTCGTATCGCCGTAAGCGGCATCGAAGTGCTCGCTCCCGAGGTCATTTCCGATCTCGTAGTAGGTCTGGCTCCCGCTACCGCAGAGGACATGCGTCCTCTCAGTCAGGCACTCCCTTTTCGGGGTTCAGTTCGCTTGATACGGGTAAGCGGACTCCGGACCTTGGGGGTCTTTCTTCGGGTCAGTTTGCGTCCCTGGCCCGCTTGATAGACCTCTTTCAGGCTTCTCCGGCTGGGCTGACTGGTCTCGCTGGGCCTTTGCCTGCGGTCCCAGCCTCGGCTACAGCCCCAGACCCTGATCCTTTTGATTTGGACGGGCCAGATCTGACACATTCCAGGTCCTCTGGAATGCGTTTCTCGGTCCCCATGGCTGAGCAGGAAGCTATGGTACACCGGGACTCCGGCACCCTTGGTGCTTTGCCTTTGCAGGCCACGGCTACCCAGGGAGCTGTGCCTGCCATGGCTACCCCCTTGTTTTCGGCTGTTCCGCTTCCCCACCGACCCGTGGTCAGCATGGCTGTCCCGGGAACCACGGTTGAGGCGGCAACACTGGGAGCCTTGGGCTCTTCTGAGGCCGTGTCTGAGCAGGTTTTTGCTTTACATCCTGATCCAGGGGAGAGGATTGCTGACGACTCTGATGACGATGGTGAGCTGGAAACTTCTACCAAGCTTCCTCTCACCTATTTCGAGTCGATAACCATGCTCAGAGACAGGTTGGGGTCTGGCATTTGTCCTCCTCTACCCGAACCTACGGTTCAGGGAGGGGCATCTGCTTTGGACTTCTTTCGAGATAAGGATGTCCATATGCCTTCACCTGCTCTTCCTCAGTGCAGGAAGGTGCAGTCCTGTTTGTCGGATCTCACCGATAGACTACAGGGCGAGGGCGTTGGTCAGGGCAGGACCCTACCTTACTTTCCAAAGGCTTTGGCAGTCGGGAAGTTCCCTACACTCAATAAGCCGAGGGTCTTCCAGCCTCACTCGTATGAGGTTCACGACCCTACGTTGGTTGTTGGGCCACCTCCTGTGGACCCTTCTTTCCGAGAGGTCCTGTGACTCAGGCAGTCAGTTTCCAGACTCTAGAGGGCTGGGAACGGCTTGCTAGGGCAGATATTCAGATCTCA
The DNA here is from genome assembly GCA_014843695.1 of Archivesica marissinica. Taxonomy (NCBI): domain Eukaryota; kingdom Metazoa; phylum Mollusca; class Bivalvia; order Venerida; family Vesicomyidae; genus Archivesica; species Archivesica marissinica. The sequence goes on along the minus strand of CM026391.1, from coordinate 60,656,170 downwards.
TCGCACTCGGAATTATTCCTGCGTGGTGTCCTGTCTGCCCTATCAATGCCTGCCTCCGAGGACCGGCTGCGTGAGGTCACCAAGTATCTCCAAGGTTATGGCCACTGCCCAGTCACATACCATGGAAATACTGACCAGGCTCGCCTCTGGACCCTTGCTCGCTCGAAGGGATGCGTATCTGGCCAGGTCCTGCCTGGACGATACTGTTAAAGCCTCCTTACGGGTACAGCCCAGAGTCTAGGACTCTATTTGGGCCAAAATTCGAGGGTGCTGTTAAGGCGTATAAGGAGGATTTAGCACATACATCTTTACAGAGGGCGGCAGCCGTTTAAGTTCCCCGGCCTAAGAAACCAGTGCCATTGCCCAGGGCTAACATTCGGTCTTCTGCTAAACCTCCGGGTACGCCGGCCGGGATCTTGCGTCCTACCTTTACGGCATCTCCTCAAGTTAGCAAGCCTACCTTTAAAAGGAAGGCTTACCGTGGTAAACCCGGCCGGAAGGGCAACCAAAAATAGTGGTGCCCACTCCGTTTCCCAGGTCTCATGGCATCCATCAACACTCGCAGGGGAATATTCGAACCCTTGCATATGGTTGCCCATTCCACGACCAGACCTTCCCACTGGTGGGAGGCTTCGTCATTTCCACAAGGCCTGGGAAAAAGTTACTTCGGATGCTTGGACACGATCAGTCATCCGGAGTGGGTATCGTATCCAATTTCGTGTCCGCCCGCGACTGCTAAGACTACCTCCTGCATACGTGCGGTCCTTGCCGTCAAATCGACAGAAATTTCTAATTCTTCGCCAAGAGGTAAATGTCTATGCTGGAAAAGCAAGCTATAGAGAGGGTGACAAAGAGTCACTCTCTCAAAGGCTACTTCAGTCGGCTGTTCCTTATTCCGAAGAAGGCAGGTGGTTGGAGACCGATCATAGACCTGTCTCACTTGAACAGGTCTATATTAGCCCCCCATTTCAAGATGGAGACATTAGACAAGGTCCGATTGTCTCTACATCAGGGGGACTGGGTCACTTCACTGGACCTGAAGGATGCGTATTTCCATATACTTATTCATCCCAGGTCCAGACAATACCTTCGCTGTCTGTTCGAAGGGGTAGTCTATCAGTTCCGGGCTCTTCCGTTTGGCCTCTGCACTGCTCCCTACGTTTTCACCAGAGTAGTGAAGTCGGTACTCCGATATATACATCAGCGGGGTGTCCGTCTTCACGCTTATCTGGATGACTGGCTACAACCAGCTAGTTCAAGGGAACTAGCTTGGACTCACATGCATGTGGTCTTACAGGAGACACTTCGCTTAGGGTTCATTCCCAATTGGGAGAAGTCAGAGTTGGTTCCGACACAACACTTTGTGTTTCTGGGAGCTCGATGCGATCTATCACTTGGTCTGATAGGTCCATCATTGGAGCGCATTTCTCGCCTCCAGAGTCTGCTCGTTTCCTTGCAAGGGGCTCAGGTCTCCTCGGCCAGGAAACTACATGCTCTTCTGGGCCAAATGGAATCGATGTCGCGGCTCTTACCTCAGGGACGAGCGCACAAACGCCAGCTACAGTGGGCTATCAAACATCGGTGGTCTCAGGAATTAGATTCCTGGGACAAAACCATTGTGCTACACCCGTGGTTTCGGGATGCAATCTCCCTATGGCTAGACCAGGAGTTTCTGTTCTCCATGGTGTCCCTCCATCAGTCGGTTCCGGATGTCCACCTATACACGGACGCCAGTCTGTCCGGCTGGGGAGCACACTTGGGGAACCAGGTCGCTTCCGGGAAGTGGTCAACGTATTGGCTACATCACCACATCAATATGCTCAAGCTTCGAGCTGTGTTGCTGGCGTTGAGACGTTTTGGTCCTTTGGTGGAGGGTCGTTGTGTTCTACTGGCAACGGACAACACCACTGTGGCAGCCTATGTCAACAAGGAGGGAGGTTCTCGCGCCGAAGGACTGTGCCTTATGACAATGAGAATCTTGACTTGGTGTGCAAATCATTCTGTGGTTCTGAAGGCTCGTTTCCTCCCAGGGAAACTGAACATTCTGGCGGACAGCCTGTCTCGCAGGGACAGTATTGTGCATACAGAGTGGACTCTACATGCGGGCATTCTCCAGCAGATTTTCTATCATTGGGACACTCCACATGTGGATCTGTTTGCCACCAAGCTCAACAATCAGCTCCCCTCCTATATGTCCCCAGTTCCAGACCCGGGTGCTCTGGGGATAGATGCGCTGTCGACGTCTTGGGAAGGGATGTATGCTTACGCATTTCCCCCGGTCCCTCTTCTGTCACGGGTGGTTCTCAAGATCAGCAAGGAACGTTGCCTGATTCTGTTGATTGCTCCACTATGGTCGGGTCAACCTTGGTTCGGCAACCTGTTATCTCTCTTGGTGGAGGTTCCCGTCTGCCTACCGTACAGGGGCGATCTGTTACGTCAACCCCTGTCCCGGCAGTTTCATGCCAATCCCAGGATGCTCCGACTGCACGCCTTCTTGCTATGCAAGGACGAATGCAGGAGAAAGGTATTTCTGAACAGGTTGCCAAGCGTGTCTGTTCAGCCAAACGTACCTCCACCAACTCAGTTTACGGGTATAGGTGGAAAGTGTGGTTGGATTGGTGTCTCGGAGGGCAGGTGGATCCCTACGCTCCTTCTGTAAATTCGCTGGCCGAGTTTCTGATTTTCCTTTTTGAGGTCAGAAAACTTACTCCAGCAGCTGTTAAGGGCTATCGATCTGCTGTAGCCACTACACTTAAGCAGTTCTCAAGTGTAGACTACAGTTATCAGACCATACTATCCAACGTCATCAGGAGTTTGGAACTAGAGAAACCCAAGGTTTCTTCTCCCGTACCTAAATGGAACCTTCCCCTGGTTATGGAGGTTCTATCCAAACATCCCTTTGAGCCTCTGGATTCCTGTTCTTTAAAGTTTTTAACTTTTAAAACAGTGTTCCTTATTGCTCTGGCCTCTGGGCGCAGGCGAGGTGAGATTCACGCCTTTTCATCAGATGAGGCTGCAGTCAGCTTCACTAGCGATGAATCGGCAGTTGAGTTACACACTTATCCTGGTTTTCTAGCCAAAAACCAGCTGCCGTCTGTGGTCATTCCAGCTTTACCACTTGGGGATGATAGTTCTATCATGGCCTTGTGCCCTGTTAGGGTACTCAAGGTGTATTTGCGCCGTGTTGCTCTCTTCCGGAGGGGACGTCGTAGATTATTCATTTCTTTCCGTCCGAATTTTAAGGGAGAGGTGCGTGCGTCTACGATTTCCCGATGGTTGGTGCAGACAATTCGGGTAGCTTACACTTTATCCAGGGTTCGCGAGCCTTTTCCTGACAATGTCACTGCTCACGAAGTTAGGGTGCTTTCAACGTCTTGGGCTTGGCTCAATCATGTTCCCCTGGACAGAGTTCTCCGTGCAGGTTACTGGCGCTGTCAGAACTCTTTCATTTCTTTTTATTTGAGGGACACATTGCCACATGCTAGTGGCCTGTTTGCATTGGGACCGATCGTAGCGGCCCAATCCATCATTACCCCTCAGCCAATTTCCACTGTTTAGTTAGGTTTCTTGTACCACGTTAGGGTACCTACCTACTTTGTGTACAGCCATTGCATTTATTATGTTCTACGTATATCACTTGGTGGTATATTGGACTTTACACAGTCAGTGTATGTAAATATTTTAGTTGTCACTTGTTTCGTACTTGTCGTACGTTATACTCGTTCTTCTAAATTTTACCATTCTGGTGCCAGTGGGCCTCTGGTCCTTTTTTAATTCTGGCCTGTTGCTGTCTGACAAGTGACTGGAGGACACTTGCTTCCCTCCAGGGCCTTCACTCTCGAAGCCCTGACTTGTAGGCGACTGGTGAGTTGTTATTTTACTTTGTATATATTCACCTTTTCGCTATTGACGCTTTGTTCCCTCCTCCTAAAAGTTATAGTCAGCACTAGTAGCGAAGTGTGTGGTTGATACGTAACAGATCTTACAAAATTGTGTTTATCACATAATTTTTATATCTGTAAGTATACAAACCACACACTTCGCTATGATTTTTGCCCTGCCCATCCATCCCCCTAACACTGTTCCGCGGGGTGCTACCTAACGGAGAGGCTTGGTTCGAAAGAGGAAGTTTTAATCTCCAAATCGAAGAGTTTACGGGTACGTGTTACTTCCGGTTCTTCGAAGGGAGACTATTCCCAATACAGCGGACCAGTAGCGTCTTTAGTTACCGGTGGGCTACGCGCATTTTCTTCAGTAATTTCGTTGGCAAGCCAAGGTAAGCACTAGTAGCGAAGTGTGTGGTTTGTATACTTACAGATATAAAAATTATGTGATAAACACAATTTTGTAAGATTATTCAGTAAACAAGAAAATGGTAAGCGTGTTCCACTGACAGTGGACGAATTAAAACAAAGTGTTCTAGCATTAATTGAAAATGCCTATAAAACCCCGCCACCTGACGAGTCCCACATGCTAGTTGGTAAAAACATTGATCACAAATTCTTAGAAAACGATGAAGCAAGATGGTATAAAGGCAGAGTTATTTCACAGGTAAATATATATATAGGCAATGGAGCATACAGTAAACCAGTATTTGTGTTCAGCTTTGCATAATACTAAGGGTGCAACGATACGCCTACCTCACGATACGTATCACGATTCTTGGGTCACGATACGATACGTATCGCGATATGGTTTTATGGAACCAAAGGCCGAAGGGGAAAATAGTTAACTTTTCAAGTACAGTTACTAATTAAAGCAAATGATTAACTGTATAACAAGCAGTTATAAAAACAATATAAACAATGCCTAGCCTACGCTCAGCCTATTAAACTGTTCCAACAGAAACATTTCCTGGGTTTAAAGTTTCATATTTTTCTTTAGAAAAATCAAAGTATCCACATTCTGTGGTAACAAAGCAGACCGCTGGGCAGTTACAATGTCTCCTGCTGTTGAGAACACGCATTCGCTAGAGACAGATGTGCCTTGAATGGCCAGGTACGATCTGGCTAGTTTTGATAGTAGAGGAAAGTGATTCGGATACGTCGATGTTCGGATGATGACGCTTCACGTGTGTAGTCATGTTGGTCGTGTTACCCGTTTTATATGACACGTCCGTGAAACAATCGCGGCAAGTGGTCGTTTCTTTCACCGTTGTTTTCACGCCGTCATCTATATTAAATTTGAATCCAAAATGCGCCCATATTTTTTATTTGAAAGTTGCCGGTGGTGATTGTAATTCAGCCATGTTTGTTTTGTTTGTAAGAGTAGTCTCCCTTCCGTTGGAGTCGGGAATAATTGCCGTACCGTACCGGGCATGCAGCGTATCGCGTATCGAACCGTGGCCCTAGTACCGCGATAAACCGTCCCACGGTATATCGTTGCACCCTTACATAATACTATGTTTTAATGAAACATTTTGAATTTGTCTTGATACAATGTATACACGTTTATATTTCTCATATTTCAGGTCCCAGGATTTCCGCAATGGTTTAATGTGATCTATGAGCACGACGAGGCAGTTTACACAGCAAAGTTGAGTGAAGAATACCGGGCAGGAGATGTTATCATCTGTGATCAGCAATACCGTAAGTGATGTACATACCAAAGCTATATTCAGGGATAATTTTTGGCCGCGATCCCGCGATATTCTCGCATAATGTGGCCGGAAATCGCATAAAATTTAACCAATTGTGTTAGAAAAATCGCATAAAGATCGTCGAATTTCTACTGTTCAAACAGCAAATAATGTGCCGGTAACGACGTTTCTTATTCGTCTCGATAATTGATTGAGCTCACTGGACGCTTTAGTCTGGATTACCTCCCCTACCAGGTCTGCTGAACGTTTTATTAATGCAATATATAGAGCCGCCGAGCGTCTTATGATACGGAGCGTTTGACTTTCGGTTTTACGTTTTAATTTCCCGTTTCCACTGACGCTTTTCACAATGCCACCTAAGAAAAGGTTAAAGCCGATTGCGGGCTGCCAGAGCCTCTTTCAATTCATGAAAGCTCCTACAGATGTAAATAACAATGAGTCCGTGGACAGTCCAGCTTCTGCAGCTAGTTCAGAACCTTCCATCACAACTTCAAAACCTAAATTCCAAGCTAAATGGTTAAATGACAATCCGTGGCTCCAGTACAATTCCACAACATCAACCATGTATTGCAAGTTGTGCAGGGATCTAGGGATGAAAAATTCAATGGCAATTGGCACAGACAACTTCAGGACAACAACACTGAGCAGGCACCTTGAAAATGCTGATCATAAAAGGGCATTACTAGCTCCTAAGGGGAGGGAGGACCTAGCCAGTGATGTGGCAAACATTGATTCTAAAGAGTCTAGTGGGATTATTGCATTAATGAAGGTGGTATTTTGGATGGCTAAAGAAGAAATCCTACTGAGCAAGTATTCCAGTCTGGTACAATTGTTAGAACAATTAGATACCCCACGCATCAAAGGTGCTACAGTTGGCAAAATAACCTGAACACATTGACAGCCTCATGAGGATTTGTCTGGAAGGGGGTGCACTGGACAAATTGACTTTAAATCGGCATTAAACACATGGAATAATGCCAAAGCCAGAAAAATTAATCTTAATTAAGGGAGATTATATATAGTCTATAATAGATGGAAAGCAGAATAAACTGCATTGAAAACGATTAAAAACTGCTTTAAACTGTTATAATTGTTTTATTTGTGAAATCCCATTCAAATAAGGAAAATATCCCATTGCTTTCCAAAATATCCCATTCATTTTTGACAATAGGGTATTTTCTTCCATACATCTGGTCAACAAAAATTATCCCTGTATATTTATATGTTATATTTCGGGTTTTACGCCTGCATCAGCACCATTTCGGGCTATATCGCCGGCGGGCAGTTTACTTAACAACACCTTTCATGGGCAGGCTCCAGCGGTTAACCAGTACTTGGGTGCACCAACCTCCGTAAGAAACTGCCAACTTTTCATATAAATGAGACACGGCCTGAGCGGGGCTCGAACCTGTGACCATCAGTGATGATAGGTTACAGTGGTATACAAGTCAGCGACCTTAACCACTCGACCACGGAGGCGGACACATACCAAAGCTAAGAATTTGTAGCATATGTAGGAGGCAAAAACATAATAATAGTGGCGGCATGATTGAGGTCAAAATATATGTATATATAGAATTGCTATTTTTCATTGTGATCATGTTATGTCCATCCAGACAACAGATATACAAATAGATAGCCCATCTATGATAAAATTAATATTTAAATAAATAATAAATGCAGTGAGAATTAATATTAAACATAACACATTAATGCAATTAATAACCATATTTAATAACTTAATCAATAGACAAAGATAACTTTACGGATAACAGGTGAGACAAATACTAATTTGCTATATTTTGAAGGGCTATAACCCATTTTACAAGCATTGTATTTCAGTACAAATGATATCAATGTGTTCGTATTGTCAAGACCTTTCCAATGATGTACATGGATATATCTAACGACTTCAGTAAAATTACAACTTTGCTCCAAAAATCGGGCAGACAATTTACACATTTTCAACATTTCAAAGGCCCCTTAACTCTGTATAGGAACATCCAATTTCAAAACAAAAACAATGGCTTGTGGTCGATAGTATTAACTTTTAAACAATTCACCATTGTGTTAGCGTCTGGAAAAATTTGTGTAAATATAAATAAAATATATCTAACAAATTAATAGGGACTATTTTATCATTTTACCTTTCAGAAAAAATGATATTTATTGCATATAAATGTATAATATTTTCAGTATTAAAACAAATCATAGTCATGTCATTGGTAAATATGGCTATTCCGTTCGGACTTACAGACCTATAAATGTCAAAATGGCATGCCATAAATTAACAAAGATCTTTCATAATCATAAATTAGAAAGAAGCTTATAATTAATTGCAGTAGTGGATACCACATCCAACATGGGGCCATGACTAGGGATACAAGGTTAGGTGACATCTTTGTATAAGGTGCAAGACCTTGATCCGTGATTGCAGTCGTAGTTATAAACAGTACATCTGTGCAACCGTGAAGCCTGGTTATAGTTGGTGGGAGGCAACATTGTGTTTCAATGTATATCTAATGTAGAACCACTTAATTATGTTTTGGTTTTCATTAAAATAATGGTCTTTAACCAATTTTATGAAAATTGCGTCCACTGACAAGTCCGATATGATGATGAGTCAAGTGTTGTTGAATATTCAGAAACATGTTATCTGATGCAAAATAGGCCAAATTTCCAAATGTCTTACATTAACAATTAATAATCATAGCTGACAGCAGCGAAGATAAACATGTGGAGACCCTATACCAGAAGTGCATGTACTATCATTAACATTCATAACAGGCAACATTTGTAGCATTAAATGACATAAATTACACAACTACACGATTGGGTAGGCCTATATCATTCCCCGTTATCGGCGTTTGGTAAATTGGTGTAACAGACTATTCATAGACAGTGTCCATCCAATACATCCATGTTGGAAATGCTGGGCATATTGCATTCAATTACTTGAGAATACATCCATGTTGGAAATGCTGGGCATATTGCATTCAATTACTTGAGAATACATCCATGTTGGAAATACTGGGCATATTGCATTCAATTACTTGAGAATACATCCATGTTGGAAATGCTGGGCATATTGCATTCAATTACTTGAGAATACATCCATGTTGGAAATGCTGGGCATATTGCATTCAATTACTTGAGAATACATCCATGTTGGAAATGCTGGCATATTGCATTCAATTACTTGAGAATACATCCATGTTGGAATACTGGGCATATTGCATTCAATTACTTGAGAATACATCCATGTTGGAAATGCTGGGCATATTGCATTCAATTACTTGAGAATACATCCATGTTGGAAATGCTGGGCATATTGCATTCAATTACTTGAGAATACATCCATGTTGGAAATGCTGGGCATATTGCATTCAATTACTTGAGAATACATCCATGTTGGAAATGCTGGGCATATTGCATTCAATTACTTGAGAATACATCCATTTTTAAGGGTCCTTGTGATAAACCATTAACTACAACGTACTATTGGCGTACCGGAAATCGGCCGTCTAAGGCTTTTCGGTGAATGGCTTCTTGTCAGTCTGTTTTACAGCAAGTGGACTAATATTACTAGTAAAATGACAAATTACTAAACTGAGATTGCATAACAAATGTTCAAAATAAAATACACTTTCACTCGCTTGTGATTTCAACATGGCGTCGAATAAAGTACCTATTATCGGCCGACCTTGAACATTCATGCAACAGAAATGTCGATTACTGTTAAGTTCCAAAAATCTAATTAACATTGGGCATAGCAATAATTGTTACTCGAAACGGAGGAATTTAACACCTAACAAATTATGTTTACTCTTCAATATGAGGCAAGTCATTTAGAGAGAAATGTCATTTAATGTGGAGAGTGGCACACCATACTGTGTTGCTGCCGATTTTATTGACAAACCCATGTCTCTAACAACCTGATATGCATTTGTCAGTGCACTTGGTGAATATAGATGCCAGGATGAATTTGAAAAAAAATGGATGAAACTGAATTAGCATAAATAGTAAATATCTTGGACAATAGTATTTTGATGAAAAAATGTTGTAAGAGGAACACTATATTTGAATTGACCTGTAAAATGCCCATTATGACATTGTCTCATAACTACCACGTGACCTTCCTGAGGAGCCGATGTAATTTCTCATTTTAGAAAAACAAACACATATTTCTTTATATTGACCTCTGTTTAAGGGATATTTAGGCTACACATAAATGGGATTAATGAAAACATCAACATTTGCATACTTTCAAATAAAATGTGAAAATGTATCTGCTTTACGCGCAGTTTGATCTTTGATAATTAATATATGAATCCCATAAGTACCAACGCACCTGTATTTAGAGCAATGACGTCATTCACGTGCCGGAAGTGAACAAGACTTACGTTAATAAACAAAGGCCGAAAACAGGTGAGGGCCGATATCAGGGACAATAGATACAACAATCCACTTATGACACTTCCACCCCCAACCCCACCCACCCACTTCCTCCAACAACTGCTGTGACATAGTGCAGCTGTTCTTGTGATAGAAATTATTGAGAAGTGATCTAGTGATAGCCAAAATGACTATCACAATAGTTGAAAATACTATCACGATACTATTGCGATAGTCACTATGCTATCACGATACTATTGCGATAGTTTGGTTAAACACAGGTAATATGCAATATTGGTTTGACACTGATTTAATGAATCTATATCAATGCAAAAGAGTTTAATATGACTAGAATAGGTTAAGTAGCTAGAACACAGACTTATACTTAGTATGAAACTTAAAAAACAGTATGAATCTTAAACAAACATGTCTAACACTTAACCTGCCACAGGTAGCATTTGTCACATGCCATATGCGAACAGTGTTGCTCCAGATTAGCTGGCGGATGCGCAGGCAGATCTGGAGATACACTGTGACAGCTTTTCAATTTGGTAGCATAATTTTCGTCTACAAAGGATTTGGACAATGTAATGCCGCCCTACTCTTAATTATCACCTGCTCAATATAATAAGCATTCATAGTGTGCCCCGTGTTTGCACACTAATCAAACATTATGCCCCATTAAATAAACAAACAACACGCTTGTATGATTCTCCAGCTAATTATCGATTATAGCGAGATATTAGTCACGCGCGACATGATTTCACCTTGACCCGAGTAATTTTCAACAAAATTTGTGAATTAATAGACTTGGGGAAATTCCCAATTTTCGGATATTTTCGCCGTTTTTATCATTTTCGCCAAACTTGAGTTTTTATTAGCCAATTTTGCAATATTGTAGCCATTGTCTGCGCATGGCACATGTACCCGGCAGGAGGATAACATTTAACTTGTCATTACTCGTCATCAATCTAATCATGGCACATGCCATTGTCATACACAGTTCACTGCTTCCAGTTACGATTGCATAGCGGTCGTCTAGTACACTACGGGGTATTGACCATTTACCGCATCCCTCTAGGGCAATTGCGCGATCATATCGCCAGGGAGCTTTCAGCAGGTACACAATACAATCAAATAAGCACCTGCGCGAACTGGAGTAGTTACTTTCACTTTCAAAAGCATGGCTGTCAATTGTAAGTGAAAACATTGGACACAATTGAATTTTAAACGAACTATCGATAGTTCGATGGACTATCGGCAATAGTGATCGACTTGGAGTTTTGCTATCGACCTATTGCTATCGCCAGCTCCACTATCGCGACCTATCGATAGGTCGACCTATCGTTACACCTCTATCTAGTGATATATATATATATATTTACCAGGTAACTAAAGCCATGGCCGTTGATGAAGATTGATTATTTTTAGAATATAAAGTTTGACAATTGTGACATAAATCGAGTTAGCGCATGGAACGCATTTCCATAGCGACGCAATGCATGTTCATGGTGGCGTTCGTATTATTTTTATTTATCAATTTATGTGGAGGACAAAACGCAAATCATGTGTCAAATTACGTTAAATCCAAAGATATTTATGTTAACATTGAAAATAAATTAAAACAAATATAACTATTATATTTTACCCGTTTCATTTTTGACCAATGAGACAACAGCACTCATTCACACATCTGATGTTGTCAAAAACCGAACGCCCAGTGAAAAACGACAACATTGCATTTCCTGCTGTTCACGATGAAACAATGTGCCATTCTGGTGTTATTTGACCGATCTCCATGAAATAAAAAGTATTTGTTGGTAGAATAGTCTTCCGGTCGGGACCACAAGGGCATAACAGTGATCTGGTTTTGGTTTTTACCTAGTTTCTCGTCGATGTTTCTGCATGCATGTTTCATTTTCGTTGGTTGCCTTTAGTAAACATTACTTACTATATGACCATAGGCCTGTGGTTCTAGGCTAATTTCGCTGACAGAGCTGAAGAATGGTTCAATAGCATTCTGTTGCATGTATCGGTAGCCTGACGTGACTTGTCCAGCAGACGAATATATCCTGGAAGTACATGTTTCGGTGACTAAGGATATTTCATAAATATATTGTATGGGACACATAAATAAATAGTAAATTTGATATCCTACCTTTAGTTTATTTCTTTTCCTATCTGTCTGACAGAAAACAGCATGCATTTTTCACAGAAACAACACGTGCCACCATTTCCTTGACCTATATCCTTCCAAGTGGAGAAGATTATTATGCACCTGTTTCGGTGACCCTCTGACTTTACCCAAAATACAGTCTGTGCTAAAAAAAATTAACACTATATAATAAAGTTTGTAACTCTTAGCTTAATAAAGTAACTGAGACAATAAAATTAACATATTTACAGGTAAAGTTTTTTTATGATTTTACTCCTCAGCATCACAGAGATTCGGCACGTTTGGGGGTACTAGTATATATATTTAAGTACAGGGATTCTACTCTGTGGGATGTCAGATTTCGCATCGATCAGTAAAATGGCCCTATCTGAAACAATTTTGTACAAATCTATCCAAATATAACGCCTATCCAGAGTCTTTATATTGTTCTTCAAATAAAACACAACTTTAAGCTGCATGCATGTATACTTTGCAAACAATTGCCACAGACATTGGCCATAGCAGGTCACATTTCCATACTAGGACACGGGTTCTGTCAGCAACAAAAAAAATCTTCGACGGGAGAGTTTTAACTGTGAATAACATTATCAATAAAATGTGTTTCCACTAACGTGTAGGTTTATTCGGCAAAAATGTACGTCAAAAAGAGATTTTGTAGAATTTTTCAATTTGTTTTGAAAATTTCTAAAGCGGGGCAATTCGCGTTGAAACGAGCGTTCTGATTGGATTATTAGAATGTAACAAGATGTTTGTTTTATATATGAAGAATAATCATAATCCAATCAGAACGCTCGTTTCAATGCGAACTGCGCCGCTTGAGAAATTTTGAAGAATCCGTGCTCAGCATGGCAGGGGCACATAAATATGTCATGTCTTCTCACCACTCACTCGATGGTTACAATAGTAAATCAGATGGGTCCAGTGACTGTACATGGGAAAGTCTAGTCCAAATATTTAGTGAATGTGAAATTTTACTATCCAGGCATTTTTCAAAGTCTAAACGCTAAACCTCAATTACGCGTAGCATATTTTATATTCTAGTCGTTTTTATAAATTTAAATTGTTAACAAGATCAACACACACACACCGTTGTTTGATTTCTGCAGAGTCTATAACGTCTCTTGACACAATCGGAGGCGTGTCTAGGCCAATTTTTGTTATACGCACAGCATCGAGCAAAACAGGTAAAAATTTGTTGAAACATGTCACTCATATAAAATAATACCTTTTCTACTATTATCAAATAAATGTTCATTTAAATACCCTTTTTTGGCCCCAAAAACATTGTTCAGAATTTTACCATCTGTCGCTCTGAAACCAGGCTTTCATTGACAGATCGATTTCGGAAGTGGACTTTTTCTATAAGGCCAAGCCCATTTTGTTTTCAGTCCTATCCCTTATAAACATTTTTGGGTTTTTTAGGCTAATCCTAGGCAAATGAGGAGAAAGAACAGACACTAAAGAGATTTCCAAATGTGTTACTCGGACACAGCACCATTCGCTCCGCTGAAGAATAATCCAATATGCGCCGTAAACAAGTGAGTAATCCTTCTTTTTGTAACTAATATAAAAACATAATAGGTTTTGCTATTACTTTTAATCAGTTGCATAGCAACTGCATTTTTAAACAAAGTGTATGAGGATGAGGAATCATTTTGACAAATCCTGGGAGTTTTTTCTCTCGGCTGCTTGAGAAAGTCACATGATTAGCACGTGACCATGATATTTCAGTATGATACAGGGTGTCTCCAAAAATTCATACCTTATATGTTTTTACTAAAATTATGATAACTTATTAAGAATATTAATATCATCATTACCTTCTTTGGACATTTATGGGTTATTATTATTACAGGCCAGACCAACGCCATGTGTCCCTATGTACAGGATGTACTCACCTACTGCCATGACAAATGCCTACCAGGCAGTTAGGGAATTGAAAATGCCAGTGAAGACAGCTGCTCATCAGTATGGAATTCCACAGATGACTTTACGTGACAGGATTATAGGTAGAATAGACCCAGAAACCCTTTCTTCTGGACCATCACCATTGTTCACCCAAGAAGAGGAAGCCATGTTCGTTGAACATCTTAAAGGTATGGCAGAGCTTGGCTATGGCTACTCAAGGAGTGAAGTGTTGGACCAAGCATCAAACCTGGCTGTTTACCTTGGTAAACGCGATAAAGAATTTCCTCTAAGTGACAGGTGGTTTAGAGGTTTGATGGGCAGATGGCCCGAACTTAAATTAGTGAAACCTAGAGCACTTGCCAAATACAGGGCTCAAGCTACATCTGCAGAGAATTTGACCAAGTACTTCAACAATCTTGCAGATTCTATTCAAAAGCATGGTTTAAAGGACAAACCTGAATGTATATATAATGTCGATGAAAAAGGGGTGCAGACAGAGCATTCACCTCCTTATCTTGTGTGTGCCCAGAATTCAACTCCAGCAATAACTTCTGCCAGATCATCTGTAACGACTATTTTAGGATGTGGTAATGCTCTGGGAACTCAAATACCTCCTTTTTTCATATTCAAGGGCAAGCGTATGCGGACTGAACTTCTGGAGGGCGCTACTCCTGGTGTACAGGGTACCGTAACTGAGTCTGGGTGGTCAAACTCGTCTGTCTTTTATGAGTACCTTGACACACACTTTCTGAAATTTATTCAGCATCCAAGTGCCGACCAGCCAATTCTACTCATATTTGATGGCCATAAATCTCATGTTACAATGTCAGTCATAAACTGGGCTAAGGAACACAATGTTATTTTGTTTGTATTACCAGCCCATACCAGCCACATTCTACAACCTCTAGACGTAGGTTGTTTTGGACCTATGCAGCGCATCTACAATGCTGAATGTCACAAATTTCTAAGAGCAAACCCAGCATCAATAATAACCAGATACAATGTTTGCTCCCTGGCATGTGCAGCATACACACCTGCTCTCTCTCTCTCTGTTGCAAACCTAGTCTCTTCATTCAAAAGAACTGGCATTTGTCCATTCAATCCTGAGGAAATAGCGGAGTTACAGCTAACCCCTTCAAAGGCTTATTACACACCGGAGGCTAAACAGGATGCACACAGCACACAACATCCTACTGGTGATATGCCACAACCTGAAGCATTCATCAAGTCTGTCGAAAAGGTTATTCGGGACAAACAAACATTTGAAATAAAGCAGAGAAAAAGTGTTAGCCGCATTGTTTCTGCCACTGAAATAACGTCTCCGTCAGTAGAAGAGAAAATTCTGATATACCAGTCTGAAATGAAAATATCAAAATCAAAAACAGTTTTTCAGTAAACAGAAAATCACAAACTTCCTCAACACAAGCAGCTAAAAAGAGACGAGTTAGTAGCCCACAACCAGGACCATCCAGACCTGCACCTGTTAGTGACTCTGGTGATTCTTCAGTTGATGTATGTATGTATGTATGTATGTATGTATGTATGTATGTATGTATGTATGTATGTATGTATGTATGTATGTATGTATGTATGTATGTATGTATGTATGTATGTATGTATGTATGTATGTATGTATGTATGTATGTATGTATGTATGTATGTATGTAGGTATGTATGTATGTATGTATGTATGTATGTATGTATGTATGTATGTATGTATGTATGTATGTATGTATGTATGTATGTATGTATGTATGTATGTATGTATGTATGTATGTATGTATGTATGTATGTATGTATGTATGTATGTATGTATGTATGTATGTATGTATGTATGTATGTATGTATGTATGTATGTATGTATGTATGTATGTATGTATGTATGTATGTATGTATGTATGTATGTATGTATGTATGTATGTATGTATGTATGTATGTATGTATGTATGTATGTATGTATGTATGTATGTATGTATTTATGTATGTATGTATGTATTTATGTATGTATGTATGTATTTATGTATGTATGTATGTATGTATGTATGTATGTATGTATGTATGTATGTATGTATGTATGTATGTATGTATGTATGTATGTATGTATGTATGTATGTATGTATGTATGTATGTATGTATGTATGTATGTATGTATGTATGTATT